>JPHH03000137.1:0-22572 GCA_000750105.3 Tolypocladium sp. Sup5 PDA-1
ATATATAAGAAAAGGCACGCGAATAGTATAAGGAAATTAATAATACTCTAATCTAGTATTACTAATAGATAGAAGCACTAGATAGACTATATAAAAATAGAGAAATAAGTATTATAGAGCTTTATAAGGAAAAATAAGAAGCTAAATAAAGACTTAACGTATATTACGAGAAATATATAAATAATAGTAATTATAGATAGAGATACGCTATTAATTATAACTATAATAATTACTTACGATACTTAAGAGGAAAAGTAGATATCTAATATTAACTATAAGTTATAGAGAACGAGTAATTCGATTTCTAGGAAATTAAAGGAAAACGAGGATATATCGAATAATATAAGCTAACTAAATAATAATATATAAAAGAATATAGTAATAATTAGCGAGAATATATATAGATTAAACTATCTAACTATAAAAATAACCTATATAAGGTATATAATAAGAACTAGGATTTAAAAAACAAGGTATACTATCTATAAAAGGGCTATAGACTAGTATATAATAAAGAGATCTAAGGACCCTATATATAATAGAGATAGGTTATAGTAATAAAATAGTATTAGATATCTATATCGCGGGATATTATATAATAGCATTATTAAATAATAGTACGATAGGTAATTATATTTTACCCCGAGTTATTAATTATTATTAACTCCTATAGAAATAGAAGACTAAACTATATAAACTCTATAATATTAAAGGAGAAGTATTTAACTATAATAATAGAATTATTAATATAGAGATTAATTACCTCGATATCTTAATTTAAGGATATAGAGAAAGAGTTACCTTCGATATAATAGATATATTCGGATACGATCTTATCTTAGGATACCGATAGCTATAGGAAAGTAACCCGATAATTAACTAGAGGACTAGCTAACTATATTAAGACGAGAACGCAGCCCCCTAGGATTAGAAGATTTAGAAAGAAAAAGCAAAACTTCGCGATAACTTAGCTACTAAAGAAGGAAAATAGTAATACCCTCTATATAAGATATTATAGGTAATAAAGACCTAAGTAATAACTAATATAGCTCTATAACCTAGTATATAATATAAATAAAATAAAGGAAAGAAGAATAGAATCTACTAAGTTATTACTACCTTATAGAGAGACCTTAAATAAATTAATAAAAATATCGAAGCTATGATAATAATAAGCCTATTAAGAGATAGAATAAAGAATATTCTATAGGAATACTATAAATATAAATAACTATTTATAGAAGAACTCGAAACTAAACTACTAGAATATAATTAATAGGATTATAGGATTTACCTTAAAGAAGGAATAATACCCTTATTCTATAAAATCTATAACCTTAACGAAAAGTAACTAGAAATGCTACGCGACTATATTAACGAGAATCTAAAGAAAGGATATATTAAGCTATTAATATCTAAAGTAAGATATCTAGTTATATTTATCTTAAAAAAGAATAGAAAGCTCTATTTAGTTATTAACTTTTAATAAATTAACGAAATTATAGTTAAGGACTATATTACTCTATTATTTATCTCGGAACTTAAGGACCGATTATATAATATAAAGTAATTTATAGCCCTTAACCTTAAAGGAGCTTATAACCTTATTAAGATAAAAGAGGGATATAAATAGATAATTACTTTTAGAATAAAATTTAAATTATTTAAATACTTAATAATGCCTTTCGGGCTTACTAATACGCTAGTAACCTTTTAGCGAATAATTAATAATATTTTATATAAATATCTCGATATATTTATAGTAATATACCTTAATAATATCCTAATCTTCTTAAGAAATCTTAAAGAATACGAGGAATATATATTATAACCTAGGCTAACAGGCTACGGGATAGGCTAGCTATGCAGGCGCTAATATAAGCTATATAAAATAATAGTTAGAATAATTAACTAATAAACAGTAGATTAGTGCAATCTATAGGATAGATTATACGATCTATAAGATAGATTATTAACGATCTATAGATTATTAGTAATCTATAGATTATAGCGATCTAAGGGATTATAGTAATCCCTAGGGGCGGTAGCGATCTATCGCTAGTATATAAGACCCCCTAATTTCCTTATTATACTATAGATACCTCGCTAGCTTTTAATAATACTCTTTAATTATAATCTATTATCTAGGATATTCGATCTATTACTATCGTAATAAGACTAGCCTAGTGCTATACCCTAACCTTACTTACTAATATAAACCCGCTAGTTTATCCCTTAGGAACCTAAACTATTATATATTAAAAGCTCTTATTTAGAAGGTTATAGTATTACCCTAAGTAATACTTAATACTATCGAAATAGTATTACTAACTAAACCTAGATTAAGCACTAACCCCTAGGGGAAGGTACTAGTACCCCTTATAAAACCTATTAATAAAATAGAAATCTTAGATAATAAGTTAGATAACGATATCCCGGATATAAATAAAGAACTCTAGGATAAAGTCTACTATCTTTAGCGATAAATTAATAACTTAGTCGCCCTCTAGGAGGAATAGACTAAGATATACTAAACCTAGGTTAACGAGCTTTATTCCCTCGCTAATACCGCTATTAAGGGAAAGGACCCTAGAGAGGTCCTTAAGCTAAAAATACCTAAACCCTTTAATAGTACTATAGGAATACTCTAGCTATTTATTACTTAAATATAAGCATACTTTATATACTTCCTAACTTAGTTTCGCTATAAAATAGCGAAAGTATACTTTATAGCTAAAAACCTTTCTAGCTTAATAGCTATATAATTTAAACTAACCCTATACGATTTCGTCGCTAATATAATAATAAGGGTATATAAATTAGAAACTAATAAGATCTTTAATAACTACTACGAGTTCGAGGAAGCCTTACGATAAGTATTTAAGAATATAGATAAAAAAAGGGATGCTAAGAATAAACTTAATAATCTCCGATAGAAAGGATCCGCGTTAGATTACGCGGTAACTTTTTAATAAATTATTTTAAAGATCCTATAAGAGTAGACTTACCTAATAGGAGCCTTTTATTTAGGATTAAAGGAGGATATTAAGGACGAACTTTATAAGGAAGAGCGACCTAATACCTTAGCTAAATATATCGCTATAGCTATACGTATTAACGATAGATAGTATAAGAGACGCGAAGAGAGGAAGTATATAAGAAAAGGGTAGAATAAAAACCTTACCTACTACTTTAATAACTCTTAACGAAAGTATAAAGAACCTATTATACGCTATAATAACTCTAGTCTAGG
Organism: Tolypocladium sp. Sup5 PDA-1; assembly: GCA_000750105.3. Taxonomy (NCBI): domain Eukaryota; kingdom Fungi; phylum Ascomycota; class Sordariomycetes; order Hypocreales; family Ophiocordycipitaceae; genus Tolypocladium; species Tolypocladium sp. Sup5 PDA-1. Next base: position 3,254 of record JPHH03000137.1, read on the forward strand.
ATAAATAGACTTAGACGCGATATAGAAAACTAAGCTAAAGGAAGGCAAGAAATACTATAATTATAGGAAGTTTAGATACTTCGCCCGCGAATATAAATAACTTAAGAAGATTAGATAGAAGCTAATATTAGAAAGTAAGAAATACCTTAACGCTATTAATAAGGAACTAGTTAACTATAATAACCTAAACTAAACTATATACTATAACGATAACTATAATATATACCTCTTAGATAAATAAGGTAGCGGATAATTCCTTAGAGAACTAAAAAGAAGTAAAACTATTACTATAATAAGGAGACGAGGAGTCTCTAGGTTACGAGGCATAACCGATAGATAAAGGCTTAAATAATAATAAGAAGAATATATAGAATTCCTATATCTAGGAGGAGTATTTAATAAATAGATATAATAAAATGAAAAGAAATTCTAGGAAGATATACGCTAATTATACTAGATTAAATAACGATATCGCTACTAAGAAGAAGAGCGATATAGAATAATTACTAAAGTAAAATAATAATTATAATTAATAAAAGAAGAAGAAAGACTAGGGATATTCGATAATATAAAGTAATACTTTAAGTCTAATAATAAATAAAGTATTAATAATACTAGCTCTAAAGATAAGAACTATATACCTAGCGCGACCGAGGATAGATAATTAAAAGTACTAATACTCTATTAGGAAAACGCGACCCTTAGAGCCTTGCTTAAAGGAAAGGAAATATTAAATAATAATATAGAAATAAGCGCTATAACTAATATTAATATATAAATAAAGCTAGAACCTCTTATAGAGATATAATAATCCGCTCTTATCTAATACGAACCCGTGCCTAAAGGTAAAGACTATACTATTGCTATTATTATAATTAATACGATAAACGCGATTATAAGAGATATATACCTATAAATAGAATATAGAGATAACCCTAGGGTTATACCTAGGTATAAACTATATATATAAATTTTATAGGCCTTATATATCTACCTAGATTATTAAATATATTTCTAAACTAAGGTATAATATAATATATTCCTTACTAAGTAAAAGGGATACGCTATTATTAACCTATATATATTAAACGACTTATATAAATAGAGGGTAACTACGCGATATATATTATATAAGGTAATTATCCTAGAACTAAATAAAAATATACCCCTTAAATACTAAAGTAACTAGTTAATTAATAAGATATATATATTACTTACTTATTATATATATATATTTAAGAAAGTATAGGAGTAGTACCGATATATATAGCAAGGATATCCTATTACTTAATAAACTATCTATATACTAATATACGATAGAGAAAGTTATAGGGATTGCCCCTTACTAGGATACCTAGAGTATATAAGAGAAAAAGCACGAGAATAATATATTAATATATAGGGAATACTAAAACCCTATAAAATATATCGATAAATAATCGATAAATAGTAATAAGAAGAATATATTAGACTTATTTAAATAGCGCTAAAGTATTAAAAGAATAAGAGACTTCTTAATATATACTATAAAAAATTAGTATTATAACCTAAATACTACTAGAAATACGTAATTAATTACGAAAACGCTAATTATAGGAAGTATAAAGAGGACTCTAAGGAGATCTAGTATATACTCGAGGAAATATACTAAAATAACTTTAACTTCCGAAACGTAAAAGGAAAACTAGGATACGAGTATTAGTATAATAAACTAAAGAAGCTTATTAATAAAGAAAAATTAAACTAGGATTTAAAAAATAAGGTATACTATCTATAAAAGGGCTATAGACTAGCATATAGTAAAGAGATCTAAGGACCCTATATATAATAGAGATAAGTTATAGTAATAAAATAATATTAAATATCTAGATTATAAGATATTATATATAAGTACTATTAGATAGTAGCGCGATAAGTAATTATATTTTACTAAGAGTTATAAATTATTACTAACTCCTATAAATATAAAAGGAAGAGCTATATATACTCTAAAATATCGAAGGAGAATCCTTTAAGTATAATAATAGAATTATTAATATAGAGATTAATTACCTCGATATCTTAATTTAAGGATAATAAGAATAAGCTAACTTCGATATTATAGATATATTAGGGCATAACCTAGTACTAAGATACCTATAGCTATAGAAAAGTAACTTAACGATTAACTAAAGGATAGGCTAACTATATTAAAATAAGAATATAGCCCCCTAGGATTAGAAGACTAGAAAGGAAGTAAAATTTTATAATAACTTAGTTACTAAAGTAAGAATATATAAACTACCCCTCTTAAATAAGATATTATAGGCGATAAAGACTTAAGTAATAACTAATATAGCTCTATAACCTAGTATATAATATAAATAAAATAAAGGAAAGAACTAGAAGATCTAAAGAGTTATTACTACTCTTAAGAGAGACCTTGAATAAATTAACGATAATATTAAATCGATAAACGATAGCCTATTAAAAGATAGAATAAAGAATATTCTAATAGAATACTATAGGTATAAATAACTATTCGAGGAAGAACTTAAAATAGGACTACTAGAATATAGTTAATAGGATTATAGGATCTACCTTAAAGAAAGAACGATACCCTTATTCTATAAAATATATAACCTTAACGAAAAGTAACTTAAAATACTATATAACTATATTAACGAAAATCTAAAGAAAGGATATATATAGCTATTAATATCTAAAGTAAGATATCTAGTTATATTTATCTTAAAAAAGAATAGAAAACTCTAACTTATTATTAATTACTAATATATTAACGCCGATATTATTAAAGACTATATATTACTACCTCTTATCTTAGAGATAAAAGATAGGTTAGCTAGTATAAAGTAATTTATAGCGCTTAACCTTAAAGGAGGCTATAACCTTATTAGAATAAAAAAGGGATATAAATAGATAATAGCTTTCTAAATAAAATTTAGACTATTTAAGTACTTAGTAATACCCTTTAAGCTTACTAATACGCTAGTAACCTTTTAGCGAATAATTAATAATATCCTATATAAATATCTTAATATATTTATAGTAATATACCTCGACGATATCCTAATCTTCTTAAAGAACCTTAAGGAATATAAGGAATATATTTATAAGGTACTATAAGTACTCTAGAATACGAAGTTACTAGTAAAACTAGAAAAAAGTAAGTTTTATATATAAGAAGTAGACTTCCTTAGATATACTATTATCCTAGGAGAAATACAAATATAATAAGATAAGATTAAGGTAGTCTAAGAGTAGCTAACGCCTATTAATATTAAGGAAATTTAGGGTTTTAATAGATTCGCTAACTATTACCGATACTTTATTAAGGGAATAAGTATATATATAATATTACTTTATAACCTAACGAAGAAAGAAATAACCTTTATATAGAAACTAGAAACTAAATAAGTATTTTAGAAGATTAAAGATTTAATTACTTTAGAACTAATCCTTACTATCTTTAACCTAGAGTTATAAGTTAAACTCGAAATAGATACCTCTAATTAAGGGTTAGGAGTATAAATTAGATAGCGAGATAAGAATAAGAAACTAAGGCTAATAGTATTTTATTTTAAGAAACTATTAGGCGCCGAACTTAATTACCCTATTTATAATAAAGAATTCCTTACTATTATTAATACCTTTAAAGAATAGAGATATTATCTCTTAGGAAGTAAGTATAAGGTTAAGGTTTATACTAACTATAAGAATATTATATATTTCGCTATAACTTAATAACTTAGTAAACGATAGATTAAATAAGTAAAATATCTCTTAGAATTCGACTATAAGATTATCTATTATAAGGGATTTAAAAATAAACGAGTAAACGCTCTTAGTAAAAGACCTAATTATAGCTTAGGAGAAGCCCCTAACGTAGGATAAATCCTAGAGCTTAATAAGGAAATAGGCAACTACTAATAGAAATAACTAAATATAGTATTTAAGGTATAAGATAATAACTTAATATTCTAGAAAATTAAGGAATAGATAGAAGAATATATTATATATATCTAAGAAATACCTAACGGATATAATATAGAATATTCTAATATACCTATATATAATAATAAAATATAATTACTACCGCTATTATAGGAAGAAACTATTAGGGAGTTCTATAAGTACTTAATATATAGATATTAGGGAATTAGGAAAACGATAGAGTAAATATAATAAAAATTTAATTTTTCTAGAATAAAGGAAACTATTAAAGAGGTAATTAATAAATATACCCTTTATATACGAAGTAAAGCCTTACGATATAAACCTTATAGAGAACTAAAGCTATTACTAGTTCTAGTTAAACTATAGGACTCGATTGCTTTTAATTATATTATAAAGCTACTATTATTAAAAGAACCTATAATAAAGGTAGAATATAATAATATCTTTATAATTATAGATTAACTTACTAAGTATAGATATTTTATCCTATATAAGGAAGTAAGTAATATAAAAGATCTCGTATATATATTCCTAAGGATAATTATATATAATTATAGATTACTAAACGAGATTATCTTTAATAAAGGAACTATATTTACTATAAACTTCTAGTAAGTATTAATAGCTTAGCTTAGCACGAAATATAAGCTTAGTATAGCCTACTACCCTTAGATAAATAAGCAGACCGAATAGTTAAATTAAATACTTAAATAATACCTTCGTTATTATATTAATTATAGATAGGATAACTAGGTTAAATAATTACTAATAGTATAATTAGCTTATAATAGCTTAATTATAGAAGCTACGAAGGTTTTACTATTATACGCTAACTTTAGGTATAACCGTAAAGTATATCGAGTTATATAATAAGGACTATAGGTAGAACGAGCTATACTCTAAGTAGATAAACTAAAAGAACTTTATAAAGAAATAAAGAAAGAACTCGAATATATTAGATAAAGGATATCGATATATATTAATAAGAAAAGATTAAAGGGACTAAACTTTTAGGAGGGAGACTATTACGACCTAGGCTAACGGGCTATGGGATAGGCCAGCGGTGCAGGCGCTAATGCGGGCTATATAGAATAATAGTTAGAACGATTAACTAATAAATAGTAGATTAGTGCGATCCACGGGATAGATCGTGCGATCTATAAGATGGATTATTAATAATCTAAGGGATTATAGTAATCCCTAGGAGCAGTAGCGATCTATTACTAGTATATAGGACCCCCTAATTTCCTTACTATAGTATAGATACCTCGCTAGCTTTTAATAATACTCTTTAGTTATAATCTATTATCTAGGATATTCGATCTATTACTATTATAATAAGACTAGCCTAGTACTATGCCCTAACCTTACCTACTAATATAAACCCGCTAGTTTATCCCTTAGGAACCTAAACTATTATAGAGACATAGTCTACCTACTATAATAAAATATTAAAATAAAGTAACTAAGTAATAAATTAGACTTTAAGAAACTTAGACTATTTCTAGTTAAAAAGGTTATTTTAATAATTAACTATAAACTTTTATTACTAAAAATAATAAAGATATACCCTATCTTTTATATTTCGCTACTCGAGATAGTACTATAGGATATAGAAATATAAGACTATATTAAAGTTATAGATAATAATAAATATAAAGTTAAATAAATACTAGATACTAGGAAATATAATAAAATCTAATAATAATTAATTAAGTAAAAAGGATATAAATATAAAGAAAATACCTAGGAACCTATTAAATATCTTAAGAACTACTAACTATTACTAAGGTAATTCCGCTAGACTTATAAATAAATACTAGAGGACCTATATCTATAAGGTCCTTACCTAGACTAAGGGATAATTAGTTAAAATTATTAAGAACGCTTAGCGACTAAAGGTTATCTATTACCTAGCGCTCGTAGGATTCTAGCGTAGGGATAAGTCTATCCTCCTTATCTAGCTTAGCTATACCCCGCTAGAATAACTTAGTACTCTTCTCTTTCGCCTTCTTCTTAATATAGCGAATACGAGTAAGATAATTTAATACCTTAGATAATTATAATTAGAGCTTTTCTAGTAGCTCCCTAGCCTCCTCCTCCTTAATATCTAACTTTCTTTATTAATCTATTAAACGCGTTATTAAGAAAAATTAGTAAATAGAAGGAAGGTACGCGTAAGGAAGCGAGATAAATAGGACGACGCTACTAAAATACTATTATAGTTCGAACGACCTTATTTTATATACTTATAGTAGCGGGAAGAACCCCCTGCTATATATAATAGTTTAGGTTCCTAAGGGATAAACTAGCAGGTTTATATTAGTAAGTAAGGTTAGGGCGTAGCACTAGGCTAGTCTTATTACGATAGTAATAGATCGAATATCCTAGATAGTAGATTATAACTAAAGAGTATTATTAAAAGCTAGCGAGGTATTTATACTATAATAAGGAAATTAGGGGGTCTATATATTAGTAATAGATCGCTGCTGCTCCTAGGGATTACTACGATCCCTTAGATCGCTATAATCTATAGATTATTAATAATCTATTTAATAAATCGCATAATCTATCCTATAGATCGCACTAATCTACCGTTTATTAATTAACTATTTTAACTATTATTCTATATAGCCCGTATTAGCGCCTATATAGCTAGCCTATCCCATAGCCCGTTAGCCTAGGTTATAATATAATATCCCCTCTCTTAACGGTCTTATCCCTAAGACCTATCCTTATAATACCCGTAACTAACGCATAAATACCTTACCTATGCCTATATTTATAGGTGCGGTAACCTATTCTTATAATTATTCTAAGATATTATACTAATACTATATTAGGTCGTATTAAAAAACTAAAATCTCGTAAATCCTTCGAACGCGACTATCTAGCTTCCCTTATCTTAGCTAAAGGCAGCGCTACGGATATGCCTTATACTTTTTATTTTAAGCGGAAGTTAACTTATAATATAGTAGAGGGCTCTTCCTATTACTATAAGTATATAAAACGGGGTTATTCGAAGTATAATAGTATTTTAGTAGCATTATCTTATTTATCTTACTTCCCTTCGCATACCTTTTTTATTTACTAATTCTCTTAGTAACGCGTTTAATAGATTAATAAAGAAAGTTAAATACTAAGGAGGAGGAGGCTAGAGAGCTATTAGAAAAGCTTTAATTATAATTATCTAAGGCGTTAAATTATCTTACTTATATTTACTATATTAAGAAGAAGGCGAAAGGGAAGAGTACTAAGTTATTTTAGCGGGTTATAGCTAAGTTAGATAAAGAGGATAAACTTATCCCTACGCTAGAATCCTACGAGCGCTAGGTAATAGATAACCTTTAGTTACTAGGCGTTCTTAACGAGTTTAACTAGTTATCCCTTAGTCTAGGTAAGGACCTTATAGATATAGGTCCTCTAGTATCTATTTATAAGTCTAGCGGAATTACCTTAGTAATAGCTAGTAGTTCTTAAGATATTTAGCGGGTTCCTAGGTATTTTCTTTATATCTATATCCTTTTTACTTAATTAACTATTATTAGATTTTATTATATTTCCTAGTATCTAGTATTTATTTAACTTTATATTTATTATTATCTATAACTTTAATATAATCTTATATTTCTATATTCTATAATACTATTTTAAGTAGCGAAATATAAAAGATAGGGTATATCTTTATTATTTTAAGTAATAAAAGTTTATAGTTAGTTATTAAAATAACTTTCTTAACTAGAAATAGTCTAAGTTTCTTAAAATCTAATTTATCGCTTAGTTACTTTATTTTAATATTTCGTTAAAGTAAATAGACTATATCTCTCTCCCGAAAGATTAGTCCCTTTAATCTTTTCTTATTAATATATATCGATATTCTTTATCTAATATATTTAAGTTCTTTCTTTATTTCTTTATAAAGCTCCTTTAGTTTATTCGCTTAGAGTACTACTCGTTCTACTTATAATCCTTATTATATAATTTGATATACTTTAGGGTTATACCCGAAGTTAGTATACGATAGTAAAACCTTTATAGCTTCTATAATTAAGCTATTATAAGCTAATTATACTATTAGTAACTATTTAACCTAGTTATCCTATCTATAGTTAATATAATAACGAAGGTATTATTTAAGTATTTAGTTTAACCGTTTAGTCTACTTATCTATCTAAGGGTAGTAGGCTATGCTAAGCTTATATTTTATACTAAGCTAAGCTATTAATATTTACTAGAAGTTCGTAATAAATATAGTTCCTCTATTAGAGATAATCTTATTTAGTAATTTATAATTATATACGATCGTCCTTAGGAATATATATATAAGGTCTTCTATATTACTTACTTCCTTATATAGGATAAAATACCTATATTTAATAAGTTAATCTATAATTACGAAGATACTATTATATTCTACCTTTATTATAGGTTCCTTTAATAATAATAGCTTTATAATATAATTAAATACGATTAAGTCCTATAATTTAACTAGAATTAGTAATAGTTTTAGTTCTCTATAAGGTTTATATCGTAAGGCTTTGCTTTATATATAAGGGGCGTACTTACCGATTACCTCTTTAATAGTTTCCCTTATTCTAGAAAAATCGAATTTTCGCTATATTTACTCTATTGTTTTCCTAATTCCCTAATATCTATATATTAGGTATTCGTAGAACTCCTTAATAGTTTCTTCCTATAATAGTAATAGTAACTATATTTTATCGTTATATATAAGTATATTAGAATATTCTATATTATATCTATTAAGTACTTCTTAGATATATATAACGTATTCTTCTATCTATTCCTTAATTTTCTAGAATATTAGGTTATTATCTTATACCTTAAATACTATATTTAGTTATTTCTATTAGTAATTGCTTATTTCCCCGTTAAGCTCTAGGATCTATCCTATATTAGGGGCTTCTCCCGAGCTATAATTAGGTCTTTTACTAAGAGCGTCTACTTTTCTATTTTTAGATCCCTTATAATAGATAATCTCATAGTCGAATTCTAAGAGGTATTTTACCTATCTAATCTATCGTCTACTAAGTTATTAAGTTATAGTAAAATATATAATATTCTTATAGTTAGTATAAACCTTAACCTTATACTTACTTCCTAGGAGATAGTATCTCTATTCCTTAAAGGCATTAATAATAGCGAGGAATTCTTTATTATAGATAAGGTAATTAAGTTTAGCGCTTAATAGTTTCTTAGAATAGAACGCTATTAGCCTTAGTTTCTTATTCTTATCTCGCTATCTAATTTATACTCCTAATCCTCGGTTAGAGGCATTTATTTTAAGTTTAACTTATAACTCTAGGTTAAAGATAGTAAGGACTAGTTCTAAAGTAATTAGATCCTTAATCTTTTAAAATACTTATTTAGTTTCTAGTTTCTATATAAAGGTTATTTCTTTCTTTATTAAGTTATAAAGTAATATTATATATATACTTATTCCCTTAATAAAGTATTAGTAATAATAAGCGAATTTATTAAAACCCTAAACTTCCTTAACGTTAATAAGCGTTAGCTACTCTCGGACTACCTTAATCTTATCTTATTATATTTATATTTCTCCTAGGATAATAGTATATCTAAGGAAGTCTACTTCTTATATATAGAACTTACTTTTTTCTAGTTTAACTAATAACTTCGTATTCTAGAGTATTTATAGTACCTTATAAATATATTCCTTATATTCCTTAAGATTCCTTAAGAAGATTAGGATATCGTCGAGGTATATTACTATAAATATATTAAGATATTCGCGTAGGATATTATTAATTATTCGCTAAAAGGTTACTAGCGTATTAATAAGCCTAAAGGGTATTATTAAGTACTTAAATAGTCTAAATATTATCTAGAAAGCTATTATCTATTTATATCCCTTTTTTATTTTAATAAGGTTATAAGCTCCTTTAAGGTTAAGCGCTATAAATTATATTATACTAGCTAACCTATCTTTTATCTCTAAGATAAGAGGTAGTAGTATATAGTCTTTAATAGTATCGGCGTTAATATATCGGTAATTAATAATAAGTTAGAGTTTTCTATTCTTCTTTAGGACGAATATAACCGGATATCTTACTTTAGATATTAATAGCTATATATATCCTTTCTTTAGATTTTTATTAATATAATTACGTAGTATTTTAAGTTACTTTTCGTTAAGGTTATATATCTTATAGAATAAGGGCATTATTCCTTCCTTAAGGTAGATCCTATAATCCTATTAACTATATTCTAGTAGTCCTATTTCGAGTTCTTCCTTAAATAATTATTTATACCTATAGTATTTTATTAGAACGTTCTTTATTCTATCTTCTAATAGGCTATTATTTATTAATTCGATATTATTATTAATTTATTTAAGGTCTCTCCTAAGAGTAGTAATAACTCTTTAGATTTTCTAGTTCTTTCCTTTATTTTATTTATATTATATACTAGGTTATAGAGCTATATTAATTATTACTTAGGTCTTTATCGCCCATAATATCTTATTTAAGAGGGGTGATTTATATATCCTTGCTTTAGTAATTAAGTTATTATAAAATTTTACTTCTTTTCTAATCTTCTAATCCTAGGGGGCTATATTCTTATTCTAATATAGTTAGCCTATCCTCTAGTTAATTATTAGGTTACTTATCTATAGCTATAGGTATCCTAGTACTAGGTTATGCCTTAATATATCTATAATATCGAAGTTAGCTTATTCTTATTATCCTTAAATTAAGATATCGAGGTAATTAATCTCTATATCGATAATTCTATTATTATACTTAAAGGATTCTCCTTCGATATTTTAGAGCGTATATAGCTCTTCCTTTTATATCTATAAGAGTTAGTAATAATTTATAACTCTTAGTAAAATATAATTGCTTATCGCGCTACTATCTAATAGTACTTATATACGATATCCTATAATCTAGATATCTAATACTATTTTATTACTATAACTTATCTCTATTATATATAGGGTCCTTAGATTTCTTTATTATATACTAGTCTATAGCCCTTTTATAAATAGCATACCTTATTTTTTAAGTCCTAGTCTAATTTTTCTTTATCGATAAGCTTCTTTAATTTATTATACTAATACTTATATCCTAGCTTTCCTTTTATATTCCGGAAGTTAAAGTTATTTTAGTATATTTCCTCGAGGGTATGCTAGATCTCCTTAGAGTCCTCTTTATACTTCCTATAATTAGCGTTCTCGTAATTAACTACGTATTTCTAATAGTATTCGGGTTATAATATTAATTTTTTATAATATATATTAAGAAGTCCCTTATTCTTTTAATACTTTAGCGCTATTTAAATAAGTCTAATATATCCTTCTTACTATTATTTATTAATTATTTATTAGTATATTTTATAGGGTTTTAGTATTCCCTATATATTAATATATTATTCTTATACTTTTTCTCTTATATACTCTAGGTATCTTAGCAAGGGGTAGTCCCTATAACTTTCTCTATTATATATTAGTATATAGATAGTTTATTAAGTAATAGGATATCCTTGCTATATATATTAGTGCTATTCCTATACTTTCCTAAAGGTATATATATAGTAAGTAAGTAATATATATATCTTATTAATTAACTAATTACTTTAGTATTTAAGGGGTATATTTTCGTTTAGTTCTAGGATAATTACCTTATATAATATATATCGCGTAATTACCCTCTATTTATATAGGTTATTTAGTATATATAGGTTAGTAATAGTATATCCCTTCTACCTAATAAGGAATATATCGTATTATACCTTAGTTCGAAAATATATTTAATAGTCTAGGTAGATATATAAGGCTTATAAAATTTATATATATAACTTATACCTAGGTATAACCCTAGGGTTATCTCTATATTTTATTTATAAGTATATATCTCTTATAATCGCGTTTATTATATTAATTACGATAATAGTAATAGTATAGTCTCTGCCTTTAGGCGCGGGTTTATATTAGATAAGAGTAGATTATTATATCTCTATAAGAGGTTCTAGCTCTATTTATATACTAATATTAGTTATAGCGCTTATTTCTATATTGTTATTTAATATTTCCTTTCCTTTAAGCGAGGCTCCGAGGGTTATATTTTCCTAATAGAGTATTAGTACTTCTAATTATCTATCCTTGGTTACGCTAGGCATATAGTTTTTATCTTCGGAGCTAGTATTATTAATACTCTATTTATTATTAGACTTAGAGTATTACTTCGTATTATTAAATATCTCTAGCTTTTCTTCTTCTTCTATTAACTATAATTATTATTTTACTTTAGCGATTATTCTATATTGCTCTTCTTCTTAATAGCGATATTATCGTTTAATCTAGTATAATTAGCGTATATCTTCTTAGAATTTCTTTCTATTTTATTATATCTATTTATTAAATACTCCTCCTAGATATAGGAATTCTATATATTCGTTTTATTATTATTTAAGCCTTCGTCCGTTAGTTATGCCTCGTAACCTAGAGACTCCTTATCTTCCTATTATAGTAATAGTTCTACTTCCTTTTAATTCCCTAGGGAACTATCTACTACCTTATTTATCTAAGAGGTATATATTATAGTTATTATTATAATACGCGGTCTAGTTTAGGTTATCGTAGTTAACTAGTTCCTTATTAATAGCATTAAGGTACTTCTTACCTTCTAGTATTAGCTTCTATCTAATCTTCTTAGGTTATTTATATTCGCGGGCAAAGTATCTAAACTTCCTATAGTTATAGTATTTCTTGCCTTCCTTTAGCTTAGTTTTCTATATTATATCTAAGTCTATTTATCCTAGACTAGAGTTATTATAGTATATAATAGGTTCTTTATATTTTCGTCGAGAGTTACTAAAGTAATAGGTAGGGTTTCTATTCTATCCTTTTCTTATATACCTCCTCTCTTCGCGTCTCTTATATTATCTATCGTCGATGCGTATAGCTATAGCGATATATTCGGCTAAGGTATTAGGTCGCTCTTCCTTATAGAGTTGATCCTTAACGTCCTCCTTTAATCCTAAATAAAAGGCTCTTATTAAGTAAGTCTACTCTTATAGAATCTTCGAAATAATTTATTAAAAGGTTACCGCGTAATCTAACGCGGATCCTTTCTATCGGAGATTATTAAGTTTATTTTTAGTATCCCTTTCTTTATCTATATTCCTAAATACTTATTATAAGGCTTCCTCGAACTTATAGTAGTTATTAAGGATCTTATTAGTTTCTAGTTTATATACCCCTATTACTATATTAATAACGAAGTCGCGTAAGGTTAGCTTAAACTATATAGCTACTAAGCTAGAAAGGTTTCTAGCTATAAAGTATACTTTTGCTATTTTATAGCGAAACTAAGTTAAGAAGTATATAAAGTATACTCGTATTTAAGTAATAAATAGCTAGAGTATTCTTATAGTACTATTAAAGGGTTAGGGTATCTTAGGCTTAAGGACCTCTCTAGGGTCCTTTCCCTTAATAGCGGTATTAGCGAGGGAATAGAGCTAGTTAACCTAGGTTTAGTATATCTTAGTCTATTCCTCCTAGAGGGCGACTAAGTTATTAATTTATCGCTAAAGATAATAGACTTTATCCTAGAGTTCTTTATTTATATCTAGGGTATTATTATCTAACTCGTTATCTAAGATTTTTATTTTATTAGTAGGTTTTGTAAGGGGTACTAGTACCTTCCCCTAGGGGTTAGTGCTTAATCTAGGTTTAGTTAGTAGTACTATTTTAATAATATTAAGTATTACTTAGGGTAACGCTATAACCTTCTAAATAAGAGCTTTTAATATATAATAGTTTAGGTTCCTAAGGGATAAACTAGTAGGTTTATATTAGTAAGTAAGGTTAGGGCGTAATACTAGGCTAATCTTGTTACGATAGTAATAGATCGAATATCCTAGATAGTAGATTATAACTAAAGAGTATTATTAAAAGCTAGCGAGGTATCTATACTATAGTAAGGAAATTAGGGGGTCTATATACTAGTAATAGATCGCTGCCGCTCCTAGGGATTACTATAATCCCTTAGATCGCTATAATCTATAGATTACTAATAATCTATAGATCGTTAATAATCTATCTAATAGATCGCATAATCTATCCTATAGATCGCACTAATCTATTATTTATTAATTAACTATTCTAACTATTATTCTATATAGCCCGCATTAGCGCCTGCATAGCTAGCCTATCCCGTAGCCCGTTAGCCTAGGTTATAATATTATATTATAAGTTAACTTCCGCTTAAAATAAAAAGTATAAGGCATATCTATAGCGCTGCCTTTAGCTAGGATAAGGGAAGCTAGATAATCGCGTTTAAAGGATTTACGAGATTTCGGTTTTTTAATATAACCTAATATAGTATTAGCATAATATCTTAGGATAATTATAAGAATAAGTTACTATACCTATAAATATAGGCATAGGTAGGGTATTTATATATTAGTTATAGGTATTATAAGGCTAGGTCTTAGGGATAAGACTATTAGGAGAGGGGATATTATATTACGACCTAGGCTAACGGGCTATAGGATAGGCTAGCTATATAGGCGCTAATGCGGGCTATATAGAATAATAGTTAGAATAATTAATTAATAAATAATAGATTAGTGCGATCTATAAGATAGATCGTGCGATCTATAAGATAGATTATTAACGATCTATAGATTATTAGTAATCTATAGATTATAGCAATCTAAGGGATCGTAGTAATCCCTAGGGGCAGCAGCGATCTATCGCTAGTATATAGGACCCCCTAATTTCCTTACTATAGTATAGATACCTCGCTAGCTTTTAATAACACTCTTTAGTTATAATCTATTATCTAGGACATTCGATCTATTACTATTATAATAAGACTAGCCTAGTGCTATGCCCTAACCTTACCTACTAATATAAACCCGCTAGTTTATCCCTTAAGAACCTAAACTATTATAATATATCTATAAGGTACTATAAGCACTCTAGAATATAAAGTTATTAATTAAACTAGAGAAAAGTAAGTTCTATATATAGGAAGTAGATTTCCTAGGATATACGATTATACTAGGAGAAATATATATATAAAAAGAAAAAATTATATTAGTTAAGGATTAGCTAAACCTAATAAACGTTAAGGATATTTAAAGTTTCCTTAGATTTGCTAACTATTACCGATAATTTATTAAGGATTATAGGAAAACTATAACTCTATTCTATAAACTTACTAAGAAGGATATAACCTTTAAATAAAATAAAGAAGCTTAAGTAGCTTTTTAATAGATTAAGGACTTAATTATTTTAGAACTAGTCTTAATAATCTTTAATCTAGAAAAATAAGTTAAGCTTAAAATAAATACCTCTAATTTTATACTTAAGGTATAAATTAGATAACGCGACGAAGATAGGAAACTTAAACTAGTAGCCTTTTACTCGAAGAAGCTATATAGTATAGAACTTAACTACCTTATCTATAATAAAGAATTCCTCGCGATTATTAACGCCTTTAAGGAATTTCGATATTACCTCCTTAAAAGTAAATATAAGGTTAAGGTATATATAGATTATAAGAATATCGCTTATTTCGTAATAACTTAATAGCTTAATAGACGATAAATTCGATAGGCTAAATACCTTTTAGAATTCGATTATAAAATTACCTATCGAAAAGGATCTAAGAATAGACGAGCAAACGCTCTTAGTAAGAGAAGCGACTATAATATAAGAGTCTCCTATAGATTAGGATAACTCCTAGAACTTAATAAAAGCAGTAATTATTAATAAAAATAATTAAATATAGTATTTAAAGTATAAGATAACGACCTAATATTCTAGAAAATTAAGGAATAGATAGAAGAATATATTACCTATATCTAGGAAGTATAAAATAAATATAATATAAAATATTCCGATATACCTATATATAACGATAAGATATAGCTACTACCGCTATTATAAGAAGAAATTATTAAGGAGTTCTATAAATACCTAATATATAAATATTAGGGAATTAGGAAAACGATAGAGTAAATATAACGAAAATTTAATTTTTCTAAAATAAAGGAAACTATTAAAAAGGTAATTAATAAATATGCCCTTTATATATAAAGTAAAGCCTTGTGATATAAACCTTATAAAGAATTAAAACCGCTACTAATTCTAGTTAAACTATAGGACTCGATTGCTTTTAACTATATTATAAAGCTATTATTATTAAGGGAACCTATAATAAAGGTAGAATACGATAGTATTTTCGTAGTTATAGATTAACTTACTAAGTATAAGTACTTTATCCTATATAAGGAAGTAAGTAATATAGAAGACCTTATATATATATTCCTAAGGATAATCATATATAATTATAGACTACTAAACGAGATTATCTCTAATAGAGGAATTATATTTATTATAAACTTCTAGTAAGTATTAATAGCTTAGCTTAGTATAAAATATAAGCTTAGTATAGCCTACTACCCTTAAATAAATAAGTAAACTAAATAATTAAATTAAATACTTAAATAATACCTTCGTTATTATATTAATTATAGATAGGATAACTAAGTTAAATAGTTACTAATAATATAATTAGCTTATAATAGCTTAATTATAGAAGCTACGAAGGTTTTATTATTATACGCTAACTTTAGGTATAACCCTAAAGTATATCGAATTATATAATAAGGACTATAGGTAGAATAAGCTATACTCTAAGTAAATAAACTAAAGGAACTTTATAAAGAAATAAAGAGAGAACTCGAATATATTAGATAAAGGATATTAATATATATTAATAAGAAAAGATTAAAGGGACTAATCTTTTAGGAGGGAGATATAGTTTACTTACTTTAATAAAATATTAAAATAAAGTAATTAAGTAATAAATTAAATTTTAAGAAACTTAGACTATTTCTAGTTAAGAAAGTTATTTTAATAACTAATTATAAACTTTTACTACCTAAAATAATAAAGATATACCCTATCTTTTATATTTCGCTATTTAAAATAGTACTATAGGATATAGAAATATAAGACTATATCGAAGTTATAGATAATAACGAATACGAAGTTAAATAGATATTAGATTTAAGAATATATAATAAAGAATAATAATAGCTTATAAAGTAGAAAAACTATAGATATAAAGAAAATACCTAGGAACCTATTAAATACTTAATAAACTACTAGCCGCTATTATAATAGTTCTGCTAGTAGTACCTAAACTTAGAGTAATGTAATCCTCTAATAAATTAATAGCATTCTAGTTAATAATATTAAGGCTACCCGCTAACTAAATATCGATCATAGCCTTAGACTCTTTACGATCTCGCTCCTCTAACTTATCTAGCGATTTCATGCCCTTATAGATTATTTTATAACCCTAGGTTACTATAGCCTTCTTCTACTTACGTAGATAGGCTAACCGCGTAAGCTTCTCCTAGAGATCCCGCTATAAAAGAAGGAGCGCCTCCTTAGTCGCCTCCTCCTCGTATTCGATACGATACTTCTTAGTAATTAGGCGACTTACTAGAACTAGGATTAGAAAGAAGAATATAGGAAAAATATAACGAGGGATAAACTAGTAGAGACCGAAATTCCTATACTATCGCATAACTTTCCCTAACGGACATACTCTCTATATTATAAGATACCCTTAATTATTTTATAAATAAAGCCCTTATAGGCATAAAAAGAATAAGGCATTACTACCTCGCCTATTTTATTAATTAAAGCAAAAAGGTTTAAACGCTACTTAGATTTCTTCGATAAATAAGTTCTTAGCCTAGAAACGCGGCTTAATATAGTATTAATAGGATATTTTAGAATATTACGGAAATAGGCCGCCGCACCTATAAATACGGGCGCACGTAGGGTATTTATATATTAGTTAGGATATTACAAGGCTAGGTCTTAGGGATAAGACTATTAGGAGAGGGGATATCGTATTATAACCTAGGCTAACGGGCTATAGGATAGGCCAGCTATGCAAGCGCTACTATAGGCTATATAGAATAATAGTTAGCACGATAGACTAATAGGCGTAGGAGCGATAGGATTACTAGGATTATATAAATAATCTAGGTAAGCCTATGCGATCTAGCTTATCGGTCGCGATAAGATTATAGAGATAATCTAAGTAATCCTTAGTAATCTAAGGGATTATAGCTAGTATATAGGACCCCTTAATTTCCTTACTATAGTATAAATACCTCGCTAGCTTTTAATATATTATTCTAATATAGATATACTTATATTACTTTAAACCCTTTAGTTACGATCTATTATCTAGGATATCCGATCTATTACTATCGTAATAAGACTATTTAACGGCTACGCCCTAACCTACTTACTAATATAAACCTCTGGTTTATCCCTTAGGAACCTAAACTATTATAGAGGAGGCCTTATGCGAGGAGTGCTATTAATAAGAGGACTATCCTCTATTTACTAGTTCCTTATTACTAGAGGATTTCCTTACTAAGTAAGATACTATATACCCTAGGGTAGCGTTATCTCCTTCCTTATTTACTAATATAGGTTTTATTAAGGGTTCTTCTATTAGTACTAGCGTAATAATAGGCAGTAGTTTATTAAGTATTTAATAAGTTCCTAGGTATTTTCTTCGTGCCTATAGTTTTTCTATTTTATAAGCTACTACTATTCTTTATTATATATTCTTAAATCTAATATCTATTTAACTTTATATTTATTATCGTCTATAACTTTAATATAGTCTTATATTTCTATATCTTATAATATTATCTTAAGTAGCGAAATATAAAAGATAGGGTATATCTTTATTATTTTAGGTAATAAAAGTTTATAGTTAGTTATTAAAATAACTTTCTTAATTAGAAATAGTCTAAGTTTCTTAAAATCTAATTTATCGCTTAGTTATTTTATCTTAATATTTTATTATAATAAGTAGATTATATCTCCCTCCCGAAAGATTAGTCCCTTTAATCTTTTCTTATTAATATATATTAATATCCTTTATCTAATATATTCGAGTTCTTTCTTTATTTCTTCGTAAAGTTCCTTTAGTTTATCTACTTAAAGTATAGCTTATTCTACCTATAGTCCTTATTATATAATTTAATATACTTTAGGGTTATACCTAAAGTTAGTATACGATAGCGAAACCTTTATAGCTTCTATAATTAAGCTATTATAAGCTAATTATACTATTAATAATTATTTAACCTAGTTATCTTATCTATAATTAATATAATAACGAAGGTATTATTTAAGTATTTAGTTTAATTATTTAATCTACTTATCTATTTAAGGGTAGTAGGCTATGCTAAGCTTATATTTCGTACTAAGCTAAGCTATTAATACTTACTAGAAGTTTATAGTAAATATAGTTCCTTTATTA
>JPHH03000138.1:0-22489 GCA_000750105.3 Tolypocladium sp. Sup5 PDA-1
AATCCAATGCGGACAAGCATATCCGCGTCTAGTAGTGGACAATTTGCTGTTCAAAGCTACTACAGTGGCAAGGCAACGGCTCAAAGTATCCACATTAGAAGAGTCAAGGGGTTGAATGCCTGGGACAGGCCCATTTGGATCGAGTCTCCGCAGCCGACCACGGTGGCGGCCTGCACTAATCTCACAAAGGAGATGCTGTACACACTACACTCACGAGATGAATCTCGAGCCCAATGCTCATCTGACCGTCGTTTACGCTGACTAGTAAAATATACTTGACGAAGTCTCAGTTACCCCGTCGTCCAATGGCTCGGCCCCACAGCCCACTTGGACCCCCCATCGACAGTCGTTCCTCTTGCACGCAAATGCACCGTCGTGTATAATTTGTCTCAGCTTCAACTGAGGCCAAACGAATCTCTTTTCAGAGGGAGGACATATAGCCGTGTCCACGATGTGACCGGCATTTTGAGGTGCCCAATCGTGTGCTGTGAATTCTCGACAATGCATCAATATCTGTAACTTCCGTACTTGAGATTCTCCTTTCCTTGTCATCTGTGTGTAATGTATAGTGCTCCTGCATCCAGCAGCAGTGGTTTCTTAAGTTGCAGCTCTACCACCGCACGAGCTGAATTGCCTTTTATATCTTGACCAACTTAAAACCACTTTGCACATACCTTGCCGCAACAAACAAGCAGGTAGAAGCCAGCATAGAGCAGCCACAAAATATCTGCATGCCAGTGAAATTCCCACCTTGCTTAGAGTCAATGGCACCACCTATGGGGCTTCCAATTAGAGCACCAAGCGCCTGTATGGCGAAAGCGATCCCAACGCGAGTGCCAATCTCCCCAATATCAGAGATCTGAGCGACAATGCTGGGGCACAATGATATGTAGCCTCCAGACGAGAACCCGAAAAGTATGGCAAAAGCAACAATACCCGGAGTGCCTTTCGCGGGTATCCAAATAGTCAGGCAAGAGAGCGCTGAGACTAACGTTAGCGTGATGATAACGTTATAACGGCCGAACACATCGGCCAGAGCGCCAGGAACGATTCGCCCCAGGACACTGTAACAAGGTTAGAAATTTCCATAGCAAAATGACCTATCTGTGGAGGTGTCTCTCACCTAGCCGCATTCATAATAGGTAACAGGTACGTGACTAGCTCAGAGGCGATGCCGACCGACTCAGCCTGCAGTAGGATGTAGTTGAAGGGCAAAAACATTCCCGACATGAAGAGGAAGAATGCCGCGGTTGTTAATGCCATAGGCTGATTGCACAACCCGGCAACGTACTCTTTCATACGGAAAGGTCGAGGCCTCGGAGGCAACCAGGACTTGACCGTCAAACACGTGAGGGAGAGCAGCAATAGGAATCCCAAGGCCATGATCCGCATCATCCAGGGGAACCCAGTATGCTCAATGAGATTTTTCATCATGATAGGCAAAACCACCCCCCCAAAGGAAGCGCCGGATGTCATGATGCCGAGGGCCAATGCACGGCGCTGAAAAAACCAGGTAAGAACGGAAGAAGTGCAGGAGTTGAATATAGCACTTGATCCGATAGAAGAAACCAGTGCCTGCGCGATAAAGATCTGGTAGAACTCGCTTGCGAACGACACTATGACTAGCCCCAGAGCGTAGGCAATAGTCCCGCCGCGTAACAACCAACACGGACCATAGTTATCGAACAGTCGTCCGAACTGATGAATAGTCAACGAAAGGCCTCGACGAATTGCCGCCAACCCAGGGCGTACTTACCACACCGCCACAGAAAATCATAACAAACACTTGCGTTGAAGTGATCCAGCTGACAGTCGAGCTGGAATAATCTTTCAAGGGCCCGGTAGTGTAATACTGCTGGAAGACCCCGACGCAATTTATCAGGCCAAAGGTGCAGAAAAGTGCACACCAGCCGCCAAAAACGACGAGCCACGCCTCCGTCCCCCCATCTGGGTAGTTTAATCGAGTCATGACGTTCGTGTAACTGTATTCCAGAGGCAAAGAGGAAGCTTTCCAAGTGGAGACCTGTATGATACGCTATGGTTGGCGTTGGCAGAACGTTTGATGTGTGATACAGCAATAGAGCGTACCATAAGAGTGTACTATACCATAAGAAGTATGCAACATCGCTCAACAGCACAGGCGGCATTAATTAGCTCCGGGCGAGAGAAAAGCTCTCGTTATCGTTTACGGCTGCAGCGCAAGTCAGCGAAGACGGGCGAGCATTCGGAGTCGTCAAGGTCATGGCTTCCGGGCAACCTAGCAAGTGTCCGTTGCAGATGAAGCAACGTTCTTTGCCAACTCCTGGTCGGGCAGTTTGTCGGCATATAGGCAACATCGTGGGCGAGCCAGGCATGGGCCTACGAGCGATCGCCAAGAGAATGTACACAGTGACATGGACACCGTCCTCTGGGTACACTCGCTTGTCGTCGGCCGCGACAAGGAGCCGGGTTCAGCGCGTAAGATCAACCACTAAAGAACCAGCCCTCGAGACGATATGCTTTTGGAGAACTGCGTCGATGTGATGCTGTGTGGATGTGGCTGTCGAGTCTACCATGAAAGCGGGTCTCTAGAGTTGTCTGGAGGTCAGCCGGGGCGTGTTACAGAAACTCTTGCAGTCGCAATCGTCGTCCTTCCTCACGAGCCTCTTGAACGTCCCGTAAGCTTGAGGTTAGCAGTCTACGGCCGGCGTGCTCAACGGCAAAGTCCTGATCCTGGCGCAAACAGAGGAGTTGACAACACCGCATAGACCGCCGGCTCGGGCGGTGGTAGCTGAGGGTGGATGGCGAGCGAGAGGAAGCATGGGATGAGGCAAGCAGCAGGAGTCAGACTCAGCGACGAAGCTGATTATCTCCTAAACGTAGCACAGGGCGGACCTTGGGGCGAGAGCCCTTTCAACACAGACCATAACCAGCAGAGGCACATCAACCGAGTTGGATGCCTCCGACCTATCCAAGACCAGCTTTGTCACAGACCACGGCCACGATGCCGATCGCGCACCCCCTCCATGGATGCGGAACGCGAGATTCACCTTCAGTGGGACCATCAGTCCACGGTTATACGCACGTCGCCAAGGGTGTGGAGAGTCTCGATTTTGCCTGCCTGCTGCCCAGAAACGAGATGTGCGACCGACTCCGGGCCATCAAAGGGAAACATCTGAGCTCCGTATGAAGCACAACGATCCTCGTTCACCTGATCCCCCACTCAAGTCGCAACCTGAGCCCGCAGTACTCTGTAAAGACTACATACACCTCCGTCTGTTGAACTGCAAACCTGTTCCCCTACCAAGCAACGCTAGGCGGCTGAGCGTCCCGCCACGGAGTTACGCCGACCATTTTTCCGATACGTACCATTGCGTCCCAATGTTGGACTTGGAATCTGATCTCTGGCGATCATGGTGGCTGGTGAGTCGGACCACAGGACTACTCCGCCATGCAGTATTTTCCCGTTGATCGTGATTCGAGGAAACAGTGTAGCTGCTATGTTGTGATTCGCGGCCCCAGCTTTACCAGGGTTGCGGGACCCAAACTCGGCGTAGCTCTCCAATTGTTCATCCTCAGTCGCAGGTGTTGAACCTCAACAAGATCACTCGCTCTCTGGGCTTCGGGAACCCACATCTCAGTTGCTTGGCTCAAGAATTTCTCGACTTTTCGACGGAAATCTTCTACATTTGCAAACGGTACCAGCCGATCGAGAAGCCTGAGAATGTCGTTACCAGCATTGATCGCTGCATCAGCAGCCGCTTCCATTTCTGCATCGTCTAGCAGTGTGCTGACCTGGTGACGATATATCAGCTGCTGTTCTTTGTCTTCGTCGAAAAGTCCAAGCATCTGGTCTGCTGCTTGCTTCAAGCCATCCGGGATGCAGAATGGGCGAAAGATATGTGTCGTCAATGCCTCGCAAATGACCGCCTGTCCTGCCACACGGCGCATCAGAAC
Source organism: Tolypocladium sp. Sup5 PDA-1 (assembly GCA_000750105.3). Taxonomy (NCBI): domain Eukaryota; kingdom Fungi; phylum Ascomycota; class Sordariomycetes; order Hypocreales; family Ophiocordycipitaceae; genus Tolypocladium; species Tolypocladium sp. Sup5 PDA-1. The sequence continues at coordinate 3,937 of JPHH03000138.1, forward strand.
GGCCTCCTTGGTTGCCCCCATTGGCAGAGGGAGACCAGGCAAGCGAGCTTGCAGGTTTTGCAACAAAGGATCAGAAGTCTGTGATCTTCTTAGCATGTAATTGTGAGTATCGCCATCGAAGCTGGTCCATGACTATAATATCGGCTCCGACTCGGCCAGCTGATCCATTAGACCCCGGAATTATCCGCTTGTGTTCAGAAATCAACACATGTAAAACATGTGCCTAATACCCCATTGCCTGGCCGTGGCATTTGCGATCTCATGTGGGTAGGCTTGCAAACCGGACACCCGGTACGCCCGGCAGTCACAAAGCCGCGGACACTATCCCCAAACCTGCATGCATACCGCCTCACTGCAGGGTGGTTGACGCAGTAGGTGGCTAACTCGAAACAGTTAATCAATAGGGCCATCAATCATGCATACTCAGCTCGGGGCCGGGCCGTCGCCGGCGCGGCCCCGGTGTCCTCTCGCGAGGGGGACACCGTGGGGATTAGCATATATATGAATACCCGACGTGGGCTTCCAAGTCGAAGTCCAGACTTTTCACAATCCTCGATGCAACACACTGAAGCTACGACAAGTATACACTGCCATCATATTGGCCTTTTAGCGGTATACAACCCGGATTTGATCCGCGCTGGAATTATCGAGGTCGACCAGACGCTCCAGGACCGCTGTCTTGCCGAAAGCTTCCTTATCAACCTCTACCATGACCTTGGAAGCCAGCCCTATCGCAGCAGACGGGGAGACGTGCTATCTCGCCTTCCCACCCGCTACACGCCCATATACTTCGCTTGGCCTGCCATTTCCCCAGGTGTGCAAGCATCATGCCTTCAACACCTTTGCCGCCAAAAGAGTGTATATCATCGTGTCTTCGTTTATCAGTCAAACGGGCAACTTCAAGGCGATGAAAGATGCCCTGGGCGATCGGGTCGTTGGTGTGCGCCATGGCATAAAGCAGCACGCCATCTGGACTGAAGTGCTTGAAGTGGCCCAGGCGCTACGGGACACCAATGTCGACCTCATTGTGACGCTCGGCGCCGGGTCTCTTACTGACGCGACTAAAGTGGCATCGCTCGTATGACCCCTCGCGCAGGAATCAGACAGTTACTGGCCGGGCTTGCTGACAACTCCTCTCTCCCCAGGCCCGTTGCCAACGGCGCCTTCACCTTTGACGAGCTGGACAAACTGCACATCATCGCGAAGCCGCCATCCCTGAAGGCCTGCTCCGTTCCCATCATCAATATTCCGACCTCGCTGTCAGGCGGCGAGTACTTCGCGGGCGGTAGCGCGACAGACCCCCGCAACAGGCAGAAATCGTCGTTCCAGCACCCGTCCATGGGCGCGTCACTCATCATCCTCGACCCTGCCCTGACCGTGTCGACGCCGCCGCGCGTATGACTCAGCTCTGGCATACGCGCCGTGGACCACTGCGTCGAGGGCCTCTGCTCTGTTTTCTTCGCACCCGGTTCGAGCAGCGCGACTTCCCAGCAGCAGCAGGATGACACCGACGCCATCTTTGTCAAGGCCCTGCGTCTGCTGCTGCCCAACCTGCTGGCCACAGCGGCGGACGGCCGCAACCTGTGCGCACGCCGCGCCGAGATGCTGGGCGTTGTCGAGTCGATGCGTGGTCTGCGCACCACCGGCGTCGCTCTGGGAGCCAGCCACGGCATTGGGCACCAGATGGGCCCGCTCGGTGTCGGCCACGGCGAGACCAGCTGCATCATGCTTCCGTCTGTGATGAAATACAACGCGCGCCACGGCGAGCCCTGGGTCCAGGCACGCCAGGCCAAGGTTCTCGACGCATTCTGGGAGTACCCCTCCGCGGCTAACGTGCTTGTCGGAGCCGGGCTGAGTCGCGGAGGGTCATCTGCAGGTGATGTGATTGGCGCGTATGTGAAGGCCCTGGGCATGCCGCGATCGTTGGTACAGGTCGACGTTGCCCGTGAGAAGCTGCCGGGCCTGGCGCAGACATCCATGACGGACAGGTGCATTCCGACGAATCCCGTCAGGATAAATCAGGAGCAGGTGCTAGAGATTTTAGAAATGGCACTTGATGAGCCATAGATAATCCACATACGCCTAGAAGCCTATTCCGTATACTTCCCAGCGCTCTGCCCAGCGTCCCATTTCGAAATGGGACTCTGTAGGGGTCTTACGGGCCCAGCCCGGTACAATACCCCCTCCTCCCCTTCCGAGGGGGTAGTTCAAGATCCTACTTTGCCGTGGGCTGCCTCATATCGTGCTAGGGCTGCTGTATCAGCCAGGAACTTCAGTGGTTGCCACGTTGGTTTGGCCCAGCCAACCCATTCACCACGACCTTCCACTGCCTGCCTACCTTCTTAGTTCTTCCACTTCATATTCCTCGCCCTCGTCCGTAAGAATAGCGGGCGGTTGGTGATCGTCTGATTGTTGGGAGGCGGCGGATCGTTCGTTGACAGCCGTAACAGGCATATGTGAAACGCGTTGTGTATCCCTGGGGGCGTATCGAGGCGGCAAGCGTGAGACCTGATAGTCTTGAGGGTTTTCTTTCGGTGGGGCGACGGTGATTGTTGACCCTGGCAATGGATGGCAAGTTGTTGTTGCCAGTCTTGTTGCTGGCTGCTCCGTTGGGGCCACGCAAATAGAGGGCGGTTCTCTGTACGATGCGCGATGACTTAAGCATAGGACAGCTCGGTTGAGGTAAGTGTGGCTCCGCGCCGGACATCCCCTGGTCCCAGGACTGGAGAAAGTTGCGGGAGAAATCCTGCGCGAAGCGGAATTCGGGTCCAGAAGTGAATTGCTTGGCTGCTTCATCGAATGAGATACAGAAGCTCTTGAAGACCGCCGTTTTGGTGTTTTCTCATAATCTGGCCGCTCAATCATGACTCCATCCTGCGGCTGTAGGAGTTCCCTCGGTTCATCCCAGGGATTTCCCACGGCCTGGATGGGTATATTCCGGATGTTAGCCCCCCCTAGGAGTCTTACGGCAACTGAGATTGAATTCTGAAAGCGGAGGAGATTGCACAACAAAGGATGAAATTTGCTCATCGCCAATCTATCCGGGACACAGGCCGGACTGTAGTTTTTCGATAGCCTGCGAACCAGCCATTTAGCCTCGGAGCTGTTCAGTCTTCGGAATAAACTGGAAAGCAGATCGCCCCAGCTGCTGGATTGACAACATTTTCCCACAATTTCTTCTCGTAGATCGGCGGACGAGAATGGTGATAAGACTGCAATCCGATCGAGGACATCGTCCAGTTCTTGCAGAGTCACTTGCGGACTTATCCTGGGCTCGCAGTCCGTTACAGCCATCACGCGCTCAACACAGGTTGTGAAGTCTGGGCCGTTGCTGGTTTGCCATCTCTGCAGTTCCTTCATTCGGGATGATCCAAGACATTGTGCCCGTTGGGCAATGCCCTCGAGCTGTCGTTTTGACAAACCGAAAACCCGGTCTGGCTTGCGTTCTGGAAATAGACATGACAAGAATGCCACGGCTTTTGGGTCTCGACGAGGGATGGCCTCATCGTGCTTGTCGAACCAGCAAACAAGGGCGTACGCATCGAGCTCCTGGATGTTCTCGATACTAAATGGCGTCGTGTGGTTTCTTTCGAGTTCACCGAGCAGTTCGCATAACTGGTGAAATGGAAATGGCATGTTGACTGACAGATTTGTAGTAGAGACGGGCACAAACGGAGAACGATGGCGAAGGTAAAAACGAATGAGTTTGGGCACAGGTTCTGACGTGCGCAGATGGGGCCGAGTCCAATATTATAACCGTGACGTCCTCACTGCCGCATGGTCCAATGAATTTATGCTCCGAAAAGACTCAACTCGGACTAATAGCACACTGATTGGTTTCTCCATCTTGATGACGGCGTCATGACACTCGTCGCTGCGGCCGACTGCCCTTGCGACAAAGGCACCCACTCTGACTTGCCATTTATTGTGGCTGGATTCTGCATCCTTCTGGTTTGAAGCAAACTTCGCCCAACACAACGCGCCACCGTGAGCGGGTTCCTCGTAGGGCAGTGGAACTTACTACGACCAAACGATAGAGGGCCTCAACAGGCAGCAGAATTAATTTTCAGGAACATGGCCAAGGAAGGGCGCCAGACGGGTGTTGAAAAGATTCTAGTCGGGCTATTATACAACAGACCGACCTCGGGCCGAGTGGCTCACATTTTTCGCGGAGGCGATCGGAGGGTGGACAGCCCCGGGCATATCCCGAGGAGACTCTCATCAAATGTTGGACCGACGAACCATCCAGCGCCAGCATCAAAAATGGATTCTCCCTCGCCAACGGCCTCTTAGTTTGGCGACATTCAAATTTTACCACCGGCCTCCGACCACCCCCAGTGACCTCGACGCCCCGACAGGCTTCGACCCATCCGATACCAACAGAGAGGTGACTGTAGACACTTCCTCCTCGGTCGACTACACTGGCTACGAAGGCATCGATTGGAATCGCCTTTCAGGGTATTGCATCCGCAAACGAAGACGAAGGCCGCGGACGGGGTGGGTATGGGAGCATGGATTCGATATCGAGAATGACGGTTCCGGTCGCCGATTCTGGCTCTGCAAAGAGTGTCGCCGGAAGAAGGCTACGATCACTCATATGTACGATGCTGCATCTACGAGCCAAGCAAACGGTCATATGGAAGATGTCCACCGCATCAATGGAGACGGGCCCATGGCACCGCAGAGGAAGAGACAACGCACGCTCTTTGACATGGCTGACCTAGACTCTCATAGACCGAAGGACCAAGCTGTGATGAACGCGTTTATAGCGTCATTTGATCCTGTTCGCTTTCAACATTTGCTTATTCGCTGGGTGGCCTGCGATAACGTCCCATTTAATAAGCTTTAAAGTCCCTACTTCCGCGAGCCTATGGGGTACGCAAACAGCGCTATTATTGAGTCAGGAAGTCTCCCTAACCATACCCCAATCCGCGAATGGATTGTACGGTCCTTTATTCGTCACAAGGGCGTCGTGACTGAGCTACTTGGTCGCTCGCTTAGTCGCGTTAATATCTCCTTCGATGCGTGGTCCTCTCGCAAGTTTATCTCCCTTGTCGGCCTTACTGTGCACTTTCTTGATGACGAAGGAAAGTTCCGTACATTCCTTCTATTCCTGCCACATATCGAGGGTCATCACAGTGGCGAGAACCTTGCAGATCGTGTTAGTGAAATAATTCACGAATATGGGTTTGAGGATCGCATCGGAATATTCATCCCGCTTCAAGCTCACCAAACCAAAGGATGCCATTCAACATCAGCGAGTTCCCCGTCCGGTTCCTGCCTGTCCTTGACGGACTACAGTGCCTCAGTCCAAAAGGTTGCGACTTCCTTTGTGTCGCTACCAAGCGCATGCAAAACCACTGGCTGTCCAGACATGGGAGACATGACAATGCAACCAAAAACGACTGGGGACCGGCACCTTTGCAAACCTTCTTCAAAGGAAATCTCTTGCACTACTTCACCAACCCAAAGACGTGGGACAGCGATGTACCGCTAGGTCCCTGACTACCTACGGGTAGGCTTCGACAGCAGGCGGAAACATGCTGATAATTTGATCGAGCAAACTATAACTCAAGATATTCACTGTGCCAACAGCGCTACTGGCCACGGTCAATTAGATGAACTTGACCAGAGCCTGCTTCGTCATTATCTCACGTCAACCTACCTGACTCTGGTCGACAGACACGGCACCGAAGACATCTGGCAACAGACTATCCCTCAGATGGCCCGTGAGCAGCCCTTCAGACGCATGCCCTACTGGCCTGCTCTGCACTGCACCTCGCCCACAAGTTCCCGTCCCAGCAAAGCTCTCCCTGCTGCGCGCCCACAGCCATCAAGACGTTGCGAATGCCGCTCTTTAGGCACGCCATCGCCCATGTCACCAAGAGCAACTGCCACTCCATCCTAGCATTCCCTTCTGCCTAGCGGGCAAAGTCATCCCATGGGATAATTCGTCGTGGCAATCTCCGGGGTCGGGTTGGTCGTGTCCCCTGCGTTGTCAAGGACCGGTCCGTCACCACATCTATGTCAAGGCTGAGGGAGTGACAAGCTTCAAGGTATTGTAGGAGCGTTTGCAGCCGGGCTGACTTCGCAACCAGCTCGGCCTCTTCGCGTCGATTTTGCACACGAAAGAATGCACACGATCCCATCCTCGGGATCCTCAAAACTTTCCATTCCCCATCCGGCGCCCATGCCAAAGTCAAATTGACGCATCATCAGAGGCTGGGTTGTGGCAAAGCATCCATGAGCTTGGGAAATAATATTTCGAACGCAGCGAATTTTGCCTGTAGCGCTCTGCGCTCCTCTAGGAGCTTCTAGAAGCGAAATATATTCCGTCGAGTGACACATTATGGTCTCCTGTAAACTAAGTAAGCAATAACTCCCATGGAGTTCAATGCAACTAACCTTATCCACCATCTCAGTTGGTGTTTGTTCCCGCGGATCCTTGGCTGAACACCTCCCTCCTTCCTTTGCCGGTCTCGGAATATTATCCCTTAGTTTAGCAAATGCAGCTTTTAAATGTGTGCTGTGGGCCTTCTCTATTGTGCGCCTGCACAGGGCTTTAGAAGGTTGGTAACGACCTGGCTCGCGTCCTGGAAGAGACGCAGATTCGACTACCATGTCGGACGACTGGTACAAGTACGTCGTCAGTTCATCCAGGTCTCGATAGCTCGGAGGGTATTGAGGAATTCTTAGCCTTGGCTTCCGTGGTAGTCGGTGTGGTGCAGTACCGCCAAGGCCTTGATATAAATGTGATGCGAGGCCACAATATGGTACATGGATGTCCCTTGAGGGAAGACAGACTCAGTCCATCCCGGAAAATTGTGTCGATCGAGCGGTAATACAAGCCATTTTGCCAGGGCAGGGCCTGATTTCCTGGGCCCCTGCGTCAAATCGACGCTGGAGTCCAATCAGTGTGAGGCGCTATTGGTGGCCGTGCGCCTGTGAGTTGGTGCACAAAATTGAGCCATCAACCAGCCTCTTTTGATAGAGCCAATCAGTTGTTCACAGTTGATCCTTGTCAACGACATTGTGATACGTCCTTCCAGGCAGTGCGCCACAGAAGGCAAGGGGTAAGAGACGAAACTTAAGGCCGCGATAGTCAATGCCTGCAAACAACGGTTCACTCTACTGCACAACTGGTTGTTGAGCCACTTTGTTCCGGCCAGGTCTGAATATTCGCTTCCAGTTGCTGCGGATCAGTACCTGTTCTGTCCTTACAGGGATCGGCCCGAAAAACCTTTTACACGATACCATAAGTAGGTCACTTTCCAAATCTCGAACTGAGCGGGGCACGTAAAATGATTAGTGCCATGCCTGGTACGGGGCAACGGAGGACGACGCCGCGTCCGACACCCTGGCTATCCTAATCTTTTCCCTTTATTTTATAGTTTCACATCCTCTCATAGTTCATTTCCTTTACCCTCCTTGCCCAACACTCTGACGTTTATGTCCTCCCAGCGCGTTCGCAGAACGCCAGCTGAAGAGGCTCGAGGAAGCAGTTGCGGATTCTCAGTGCAAGCCAAAAATCTCTAGATGAGGGCATTTGGATGTGGCATCGCGACTGCAAACGGTTTTCTTCCCGTCGCCAGCTTTCTTACTTTCTTAATCCCGCGTGAAAGCCATCGCCTGGTGTACGAAATCGACGGTCAAATGGGTGTTCGCCTTGATGCATACCACCCGCCAGTAGCCGCCAGCTCCGGAGTTGGACACATGGACGAAATTCACGAAGTCAGCGGCAACGTCTACGCCGATCTCGGTCTCCCCGACGCCGAGGCGATGCAGGCCAAGGCGCAGCTTGTCGCGCAGCTCAGTCAAGCCATCCAGGCGCGGCAGTGGTCACCGGAACAGGCGGCCGATGTGCTGGGCCTGCCGGCGTCTGAGCTGTCGCAAGTCCTGCGCGGCCAGTTCCCCGCCTACCTGGTCAAGGACCTGGCGCGCATGGTCGAGCTCGCCGGCATCACCCCGGATAACCTGCACCCCGAAATCAGCACAGGCCAGGAAGTCAGCCGCGAACGGCTGACGCCCTACGATGCGGCCGAGTGCCTGACCACGGCCGAGGCGATAGCGGTGTTCCTGGCCGTGGCCGAGGAAACCGGAGATCCGGCCTATATCGCCAACGCCCGCGAAGTCGCGGAACGAGCCAGGGCGCAACACCAGGGGAAAATACCGGGGAAGTGGATCGTCGAGGTCACTGCCTACAATCGGGCTTCTGACGCCCTACGGCGGGAGTTCGCGTCATTGCAACATCGCGTCTACCCGGAATCCGAATCGGACGAAGATACCGCAAACGTGGAACTGCACAATCCGGTGTTTGACTGCCTCTCGTTTTATGTCTGCGACAATGGCCGGGTTGTCAGCTACGCCGCCGTGGCCATGAAGACAATCGCGCAGGCCGGCGACACTTTCGACGTTGCCGGCTTGAGTTGTGTCATGACCGATCCGGAGTATCAGGGGTGCGGTCTAGGGTTGCTGACCGTCGGCACCGCCACGCGCTGCATGGAACGGAGCAATTTGGACTTCGGTATCTTCACCTGCGATCCGCCGCTCGCGGCCTTTTATGCCAAGGCCGGAGCATGGCCGACAATGCAAAACGTTGTGCTGATCGGCAGCAGCCGCGAAGGCGCGCTGCGCAGCGACACGTTAGGCAAGGTGGTGCTGATGCGCTTGTTTTCCCAGAAGGCATACGCAGCCACAGAGATGCTGGCCAATGCGACAATCAACCTCGATCTGCCAGTCGATCAGTTCTTATGAGCTACCGGTCGCGTTCACGTTCTTGCTGCCGATTCCGGACCGCCGTGTCCTTGAACTTCTCCAACAGCTCTGGCTTCCTAGCTCCCCGGTCGGTTTCGGCGTCCTGGCCCTGCACGACGATCCGACACAATATGAAAACGGGGTTTGCTTAGTTGAGAATTCAGGGAGAATCTTGTAAGTGCTTTTAGCGGTATGATGGGATATATGGTTGACGTATGAGATAGTCAGGATATAGCGGCCTACATTCAAGACGCTCCTGCCAAGACAAGCTGTTTGACCGGGAAATATGCAGCGGAGAAGTCATGAATACGTCGACACTTGGACACAATTGGGTAACTCATGCTAGTCTACTTTGTGACCGGATGTTACCTCGGACTTCGGAAGAGTGGACCGGCACACCTTGGAACGAGAGCTTGACCTGCTGGCCGTTTGGTGACAATCTGCCCATGCTTTGGCTGGGGCGTGGACGTCCAGAGACAGTTCCAACAGACCCAAGTCGGGCAATGTACACACACACACAGAGATTGATTACGCCGAGTGGCCATACAGCCAATAGGGCACACACCTTCCCCTTTATTTTGATTGGCACGTGTTGTTAGCGCCCACACCATAATTTCCGCAATTTCCTTAACACGCCCATAAACCTAAACACCACGCCGCCCAAACGCGATGGCCTCTGGGCCAGTCGTAACGGCGGCGACACCGCATCGAACAAACGCTGCGTATCAGGCGTTGATTGACAACGGCCCTCCAACAACGTTCGGATCGCCAACCCCAACCCAGCCTGCGAAACGGAAGCGTGGTGAGCAGCTGCAGCCGATTGCTTGGCCAGCGCCGCAACCCTCGGGAAGGTCAACGCAGACACCATCTGGCAACCCCCTGGGCTCCAGTCTTCCGCCCACGCCCAGCCTGCCCCAACAGCCGCCGCCGCCCTAGACGATGTCCTCGCCGAGGTCCAGCGAAGGGATGCGGTCAGTCGAAAAATCTTCAGTCTTGTCGCACGCTCGCTCGACAACATCGCGGCCGCCTCGTATACGCCTGCAAGCTCAGAATGCGTACCGGAATAAATACACCCAACCTATACTGGCTGTTTCCAAACCCCATTGCCAGCTCAACTCAAGGGAGACTACGTATCTTTATAAAACTTGGTCAGATTGCGTGAAATCTATTCTACTCAGGAGGATGATGTAAGTTCTTAAGTACCTAGCGACGTAATGAGTTTGCTCAATCTTTTCCATCTCACTCTTGGGGACTTTTTTACATACCTGTTCGATATTACCTATAGTAGAGTTAAGTTCTTTGATATCTTCTTGGTTATTGCCTTTGTCTCCTAACGACATCATGTTTTGAAGCAACTTCTCGCCAGCAGAATGTGACTGCTGCAGCATGTCCATCTCCTCAACCAACTTCCGAATCGCTCCGGAAGCCATTCGGTTCATTATTTGTAGCTGAAGTTTCCCAGCCTGCCAACAGCGTTCAATCTCCCTCCTTCCGCCTTAAAACTTTCCCAAAATTGTTCGATCTCAGCTGGGTAGCTCGTGTCTTCTGGGTAGACAACCCACTCCGGATCCTGCCGCTCCGATTGCTCGCACCATTCGTTCAAGAGTCTCTCGCGGTCCGATTGGCCGGCAAAGTGCACCAGGAGGTCACCGCGCTGTACCTCGACATGTTTAACGGCCTCGTCCTCAATGTTTGTGAACGCGTTAAACCACTGTGATGTGTCCAAGTCAGCATGTCTCTGTAGATCGGAAGTAGAATGGTGGATCGAATCGAGGGGATGTCCAAGCAAATTATTGTCTGTGAAATGAACTAATATGTCTGATGACACTTGGCTTACCCGCTGAGGTACCGTAACAGCATGCTTGGCAAACTTGCGCTGCTGAAGGACCATCTCCATAGCGCTCTGGTCCTGGAACGGTAATATTGTATCGGACCGAAAGTCACGAAAGGCCAGGATGAGGCGAGTAGGTTAACCGAATCTGGCGTTGTCCTGATTGCGATCAAATACGAGATTCGTAGCTCGGGTTGCTTTGTGCTAACTGGATGTAGTCCAGTTTCCAGAACGAGGAATGAAGACGTATCAGGCTGGGCGGTGCGGTTTGGAGGACATGTTCAGCCGGAATGTAAAAGGTTGCGACACTGTGATCAAATTGCGCTCATAAAGGGATCACCAAGGGTTTCAGGACGGTGAGTGCGGGAGAGCAGGTGCTGAACCCATCGTTCCGCAAAGCGGTCCCGTAACGTCGAAGGGCTCGCTCGCATATGGGGCTGAGAGGCGCGGCGCAACACCTGGCAGGCTCGCTCCCCAAGCCTCACTGCAGCCCGTGAGCTTAACGGTCGTGGCTGAGGAGGGGTCGTCAGTAATCACCGAGCGACAGCGCAGACGAAGACTGGCAACAGCTGTCCGACCACGTATCATCCTGTGCCGTGGTGGTAGCAGCAGCATGTACCACGACCCTATCTCGTCCCATGCCGTGAACCGGCAGCTGCATGGACGACGCATGGAATGCGACGAAGAAGCAGCAGCCACTGGCGCCCCACGAGAAGCAGACGGGAGCAACAACTCAACGGCCAGGTAGCTGAAACTGTATAACGCCCTACCGACGACCTCTAGTGCTCCTAGCAGCCTGGATCGACAACCTCCTCAGCGGCCACGGGGGTCTATGGCTTGCCTGGGCCATGCCTGGCTTGCCTGGGCTTTGGAATCTGTCGTCAATGTCATGCCTTATTCCGTGTTTACAAACCCACCTCGAGCCCCCCAGCGCCGCTGAACGGCCAGACAGGGGCGCCACGGCGATGCCAGGCCGGCCTAGTTTGAAGGCAGCAACCTGTCACATCGCATCGCGGTGCGAGTTCCGCTATGCTGGGCTGAGGGTTGCTTCGAATCACGAGGAGCCTCAAGCCATGAATTCGCGAACTGGTGTCCTGGGGCTTTCTGAACGGCGGCTTGTGTCGCGGTCGCTTCGATGAGTTTTCAGGCCGTGGCGTGCCTGCAGCATCTCCACCTGGAAGGGTGTCAATGACGAGGACATGAGATCCCACGGGCTCTGGGAGCAGGCCAGATCAGGCACGAGTATTTCGTACAGGCGGCGCGGCCATCCTCCAGGCTTTACAGTCACCGCTGCCACCGTTTGCATCCTGCCTGGCCTAGTGGTTTTCGGCGACAGCTACACTGGAGCATGATTATTCGTCGATGGCGGACCTAGTCCATCTCGCCTTTTCGGAATTAAAGAGCGTACCGACCGGCTACGTCCACGCCCCGAACCACCCCCGTCATGATGATGGGACCTCCAAGCAAACCCAGCCAAGTTCAGCCCAGCAAGCCCAGCGTCTGCAACCGGCCACGCAGCAGCCAAACATTCATAAAGGCTCCGAGTCTCACTATTCGCATGGATGCTGTGATCTGACCCCATTCTCACGTTGCTGCAAGCTGCGACGAAAGCCTATTCGTACATACCTTGTCTTACATACATCCCCCCTTTCATTATTAAGCCCGGCCCTCGAGGTCATTACACCCCCGGCCTGCCATCTGTGCTTCGTTTATATATACTGCCCTGGGCAGTTGCGAATATCCCCCTCTCGCCTTACAACGCCTTTGGCATTTCTATATCGTCCCGATGACGACATCATCCTCGGCTTCTTAAGAATATATATACCGGCTCACTTAAATACACCCACACACACCCACACATATATATATACACGCACAATGGTGCTATCACATAGCTTACCGTCGCCACCGGCCGGCGAACACAAGTCCGGCCTGCAAAGAAATGGCACCTCGTCGAGTAGCAAGTCCTCCAAGTCCGCGAACCGAGTCTCCAAGCGCGCCAACTTCAACGCCGCCGCCGCTGTACATCGCCATGACCATATGGCGCACGGCGCGGGCATGGACGGCCGACATAAGCGGGTATGGAAGGCCTGCGAGAGGTGTAGGATGAAGAAGGCCAAGGTAAGCTCTCGCGGCGATTGTTTCACATCTAGTCAACGGGACGGCATCTAACATGCGGTACAGTGTGACGGCGAGTTTCCGTGTAAGCGGTGCAAGGACGACGGCATGGTCTGCACGGCGGGCGTCCACAAGAAGGTCGAGTACAAGCAATTGCCCAAGGGGTACGTCAATTTCAATTCATCATGCTCCCTCTCACTCGCCGTCGGGTGAGGCGTCGTCCCAATGACTAACACTGTTCGACATGTAGCTATGCCGAGGTGCTGGAACACACGCAGTTCGCACTCATCGCCACCGTCGTCAAGCTCTACTCCATGGTCCGCAACTCGCAGCCGTGGGATCTGGGCGAGCCCGAGCTCAACGACCGCGGGCAACCTGTGATCCACAACATCGCGCAGAAGCTGGGCTGCATCCGCCCCAACAGCGACATCGACCTCCCTGTGCACTCCGTCTTCCCCGAGGACGAGGCCGGCATGGCGGAGCTGGCGCGCCAGCTCGAGGAGCAGCAGGCGCTCGAGGGCGAAACCCAGGGCAGCAGCAGCCACAAGGAGACGACGAGCAGCAGGTCGACACCGACTCGTCCATCTACGGCCGCGCCGACCGTGCCTCGTCGTCGGAGCTCGACCACTCGGACTGCGAGCAGGACTACCGCCGCCAGGCCTTTGGCTCCGGTTCCGGCAACTCGTTGACGCTGTCGCCGCAGAGCTTCACGGGAACCACCGTCAGCACCGACTTTGAGTTCAGTCCGACGGGCCAGGACCTGGACACGACCGGCCTCTTCTCCTCGCAGTCGCCGCAATTAGCAAACTTCCCGGCGTGGGCCATGGCCAAGCCGCCCAACGACGTTGCGCTGCATTTCCTGCAGCAGGCCGGCCTGCACAACCCGGACATGCTCAACCAGGGGCTTGCCAAAGCCGGGTTCGACACCATCAAGCCGGACATCCCGTTGTGCCCCAACCCGGACGTCATGATGGGCATGGGCGACCCGTTGATATACTCTGGCTTCGACGGCGAGTCCATGCGACTATGATCGATCGACCTGCACGATTGTACAAAACCCCAACATATTTCTTTTCGGTATTTACCGGTGGTGCACATGTACATGGAACGAGGCTTTTCGCGGGGCATTTGCATGATTTGAACGACCGGGACACGGGACACGGCGTTGATGATTTTATTGGTCTCTCGGGCCAGGCGTTTGAAAACGGCGCGGAGCAGCAAATAGAGAGGGACACGCACGTTCTCTGAGAGATACCGGCGAGGGCATTTGCAACGGCGAGGCTATGGATTGGCCTGGCCTCGGGGCGTTTTGATGGCGATAGACGTAGCCAACGAGTTTCCAATCAAATCACCACCTTAATCTATACCATGGCTGCTCCTGCAATTGGTGCATCAGTGAACCGTCGTATTTGTGTCCAATTTACGTATCGCTACAGAAGATGGTGTAAGTCGTGGTTGAGATGCACAACACAGCCACGACTCCACGAGGCAGCCCAGGGGTCATCGCAACCTGAGCTTGAGACGCATCTATGAATACGCCCGTTCACGTCATTGACTCTTCATACCTCGCTCTCGTTATGCGTTGAGTTATTTCTGTGGTACCGGCGTAATCCCTCGTTGATGATCCAGATAATGAGGAGGGAGACGGCAGTTTGCGGGGTTGTCCAGCCACATCAAAGGCCAAATGCAGTAATGGCTCGGGCTCTCGGTGATGCTGTGTCCATGCCGGTGTAACCAATCAAAACTGAAGTGATGTGATGCGACCTTTAAGCGATAACTGATATCTGATAACTAAGCCAGCCGCCCAATCATGACTCCAACCTGTGGCTGTAGTACTTCCCTCAGTTCATCCCAAGGATTTCCCATGACCTGGATGGGTATACCCCGAGCGTCCAGTCTCCCTAGGGCCCTTGCGGCAGCCGGGATTGAGTTCTGAAACCGAACGAGGTCGGACAGAAGAGGATGGAATCTGCTCATTCTCGTCGGCATTCGATGAAGAAGCGAACTTCTGTGCCGGTGCGACACAAGTCCACACCCATTAGCGCGACCTGCGTCAAGTACTCTCTGGGCAGGCAAGGGCAAAAAGGCGGTCTGTGTCGATTGAAGGCACCTTGGAAATTGGTCGAGAAGACCGCCTTCACGGACGAAGGGATCCTGAAGATTCGGAGGACGCACCCCCTGGTGAACCGATGGAACAAGGCCATAGCCGTGGGGCTGCGACACAACCACGATATTTCCTTCATAGCGACGCAGCAGAAGACCATGGCCCTCATCTACTACGTGACGAACTATTCGACCAAGGTCGAAGATCCGATATGGAAGCGGGCGGTGACGGCAGCGGAGCTCCTCCCTTCGACAGCCGGTGATACCGTGGCCGATGAAGGAGGGAGGGTCGGGGAAGGCGAAGGCCGCAGGCCAATCGAGCGCGCGAATGAAAATAGGACACCATAGTTCCTGATGAAGGTAGCGAATCGGGTGTTCACCGAGCGCCCGTTATCCCAGGTTAAAGTCATTACTTACCTTCTAGGCTATCCGGCGGAATTTTCGAACAGTAGTGCCTGGGCGTATCTGAATATATCCTTGCTATACTAGTATATCTTCCGACGATGGCGGTATCTCCGAGACGCAAGTGGTGCAGCCGTCGCCGACAATGCCGTGGACGAGTCCATCGTTGTCGAGGAAGCCGGCCACAAGCTCGGCCATGTCGAGGCCTACCAGCACCGTGGCGAGCTCTTGCGAGATTTATGTCTGTACGACTATGTGTCGATCGTGTGGTTGAAGCGGCGCAACAGCAGCAACGAGGAACCCGCTGCTGCCTGGGGTGAGGTGCCGTTTCAGGACTTGTGGCCCCCAGGGAAAGCCTGGATACAGGTGCTCAGGCGCCCAGGCAAGCAGGCGACAGTATGCCTCGACGGATACTTGAGCAAGGACTTTAGCAAGGCCGAGGAGGACGAGGTATGTCATGGAAGGTACGTACTAGGGCGTTCCTCTGCTAGGGCGTGCGCCGCGGCGGCGGACGACGGCTAATGTCCCTTGGCGTTGAAGGGCAGCTGTACAGCATCTTGCGCTATTCGTGCCGTGGGAGAGGTTCTTATCTGAAGGAGCGGGCGACATCAACGATGTCTGGATGCGGGCACGGGAGGCGCTCTCTCCGAGAATATCCTCCCTCGTTGAAAACGTGCAGCTGCTTCGGCGATCCGCCGAGGACGCAAAGCGCGACGCGAAGCAGTGGGCGGTCTCATCCGGAGATGGTGATGCCACGGTCGCGCATATGGAGGAGGACGAAGCGGCCGAGGCGACCGGGGAAGCATACGAACCCAGCAAAATCGGGGACGCAACGCGGCTCATGGACGTCGTTCGGAACGCCCTGAGCCCCGCCATGTGACTGCCGGGTCGGCGGAGTTGATGGCAGTGGCGCAGCAGCTCTGCCGGTTCCAGCAATCGGCGCTCAGCTCGGCAGCCGAGCTCGAGGCCACCGTGGTGTCCGAGAGGGGGGTTCGGCAAACAAGCTTGCCGGGCCAGGCGTTCTCCGGCGCCACGGTACCGTCGCAGGATCAAGTGAAGGCCATCAAGTCGCAACAGATGAGTGCCTCGAGGGAGAGGGAGAGGATGATACAGGGCATACAGAGTGCGCCCGCTGTCCCCGAGAGTGATCGTCGTGCCACGCTACGGGGCGTGATGAGCGGTTTCGGGGAGGACGACATTGAAGTGTCGGCGGCCGAGCTGGACGAGATGCAGGGCCACGCGGACGCGGAGATGCAGGTGCAGTTCGGCCCGTCGAGCTCCTTTCTCGTCGCGGGCAAAGAGTGGGCGAGGCGGTTGACGCTGAACGAGAGACAGTCGATCGCCTTCCTGATACTCTGCCGTCAGCTCGACCTGATGCGGGGGGGCAAGACCGCTGACGCTGATCAGCTGTGCCAATTCGTCGGCGGCGAAGGCGGGACCGGCAAGTCGCGCGTGATCGAAGCGCTGGTGGGGCTGTTCGCCGCGAGGGGCATATCGAACCGCCTCCTCATCACGGCGACGTCCGGGACTGCCGCGGCAAGGATCAACGGCATCACGATACACTCCGCGTGCGGGTTCACCAAGGATCAAGGGAGCCTTGGCGCGAACGCGTCGAGAGACGTCGACGGGGTGCGCCTGCCGAAGCAGGAGCGATTCGTCCATGGCCGGTCCCGAATGGACTGGCAGGAAAAGGATGTCCTCGTCATCGACGAGGTGAGCATGCTCGGGGCACGGACGCTGCACGCAGTCAACGAGCAACTCTGCCGGCTTCGCGGATCGCAGCGGGACTTTGGAGGGATCCCGATCGTGCTCTTCTGCGGAGATTTCCACCAGTTTCGCCCGGTGCAGGAACGGTCGATCTTGCTGCCGAGCACGGCCATCTCGTGGGACGTGGACAACTCGTTCAAGGCCGAGCAGCGGCACCAGCACGACAAGGCGCACGCGCTGTGGAGGAGATTCACGACGGTGATTATGCTGAACGAGCAAATGCGTGCAGCAGGGGATGCGGAGCTGCAGAGGCTGCTGAAGCGGATCCGGCGGGGCGTGCAGGGCCATACAGACTTGGATCTTCTCAACTCAAGATGCTACCGGGAGGGCAGACGAATCCCATGGGAAACGGGCATCACCGTGGTGACGCCGCTAAACAGGAACCGTTGGAACCTCAACATGGAGGCGAGCTTGGCGTTCCAGGTCCAGCAGCGGTCGATGATGCGGATCTTCATCTCGGAGCACAAGTGGAAGGACGGTGTGCCGACGGAGGAGGAGGCCATCATGATCCTGAACCAGGGGGACGACAGCGCGATCCCTGTGCCGGCTGTCTTCATGTTCGTGCCGGGGATGCCGGTCGTCGTGAATCAGAATACGTACCAGGGCCTAAAGGTGACCAACGGCGGTGGCTACACGGCAGCAGACGTCGTCGTCGATAAGGCGTTTCCGGGTCACCGGGTTTCGGCTGGCATAACGATCCACTTCGGGCCGCCGGCGGGGTTGATCCTAGCGTCGGAGACGACGAAGGACCTCCACTTCGTCGGGATGCCGCCCGGCACGATCCTGCTGACGCCGATGAGCGTCAAGATCCAGCGCCAACGGAAACGGCCGTGGCAGCGCACCGACGTCAGCCGGAAGGGACTGCCGTGCACCGCAGCCTTTGCGAGCACGGACTACAAGGTGCAGGGCAGGTCGCTCGATCGGGTGGCGCTGGAGCTGCGAGGGACGCGAACGTCGAACATTGACGGAAGGGTCGTGCCCGCGCAGTGCGATCCGTACAGCTTGTACGTGCAGCTGACGCGCTGTCGCATGCTGGACGGCATCATGCTCGTGTCCAAGGTGCGGGAGAGGGACCTGGTGGGCAACCGGCCCCCCCAAGAGATGACGGCCGCGCAGACCAGGCTTGAAGAGCTGAGCGAGAGGACGGTCCGGGAAGCGCTATGCTGGCTGGTCGACAGTTCCTGAAAACAGGACAGGCATCGGCGAGCCGCTGGCCAATCATGCGGGGCGCGCGCCAGCGAATGAACGCCAGCCCGGGCGGTTTTCCCGTTTCCCGCCCAGCCAGTGCAGGCGAAGAAAGAAGGGGGAAAAAGCAAAGAAAGGCACAAAACACAGTCGCGAGAGGGAGAAACGGGAGGGGCGGAAAGGAGAGGGTGACTAGCGCCGCGGCCAATGAGGAGGCCGACCGCAGCTCCAAACTGCTCCAAAAGCGGACAGGGCCAACCGGATGGCGTCCCGGGCAAGAGGCAGAAAAAGCGGACAGCCTGGACCGGCGTCACGTTGACAGGGGAAGGCAACCCGGTCGCGGGTTGCGCACAAAGCCTTGAGGAACGAAGAAGGCATTTTGCAAGCACGAGA
>JPHH03000139.1:0-20874 GCA_000750105.3 Tolypocladium sp. Sup5 PDA-1
GGAGCCTACGGAGCAAGAGACGCAGCATCACGGGCACGGGCGGTTCGACAGCGACGAATTACCAGCCAAAGTGCCGTGATGCTGCGAGCGGTACTTGGCGCCGCCCCGTGACCATGAACGTGACTGTGCCTGTGTCCGGGAAGGCGCGACGGCAGCTGCTGCCCCCGTGTCTTCGTCTCGTCCCGCCTCGAGAAAAGGCTGCTGCTCGTCGATCTCTCGTCCTCGCCCACCATCGACGAAGCCGCTCGCCTCTGCTGGATACATTGCGCTCGGAGACGCACGAGACGATAACGACAGCGACAAAGACGGCGCAGTGCGCTGTGACGCTCGGTGGCTGTGGTCGACGTCGTCACTACCAGCCTCAGCCCTGGTGGCTGTGGTCCTATCGCTCCGCACGCGATCCATCGCCCTGCATGGCTACCTTGCTCGTCCAAGTGCATACGAGTACGGAGAACCCTGTACAACACAGCCCAGGAACCGATAACGACCAAAAACCCTTTAATGGGGCCGGCAGCAAGGCCGAGACCGGAATAGAATGACTTTGCAGCGTGAAAAGCGTAAAGAGGGTCACTCGGCAGCGCGGCAACGCAACGCAAGTCGTGCTTCAGAGGACGGTCGAGCGCGTGATGCTCCGGTCACGCCCCCCCGCAAGGTTGGAAGAAATGGAAGGAAAACAAGGCCAGAAGGTGCAGGGCGATGGGCAGACTGTCACATAAATACGCCACCATTTAGCCGCACTTACCGAAAGTGTGCACTTTCACCTTTGGCAGGTGCATTTGGCTACGTGCGTGACACAGACGGCCTTCCTAGATGGATGAATCGGCACGCGACACAGTCTGTCAAGACTCCAACCCCTGCCTGGCCAACAAGTCCAAGTTGATACGGCTCCCTTGCTTGCTCGCGAACCTGCCTCGTTGCGTTAGCTTAGGCAAGCCTAACGTGCTGTAGACTCGGCATATTAAGCGACCTGGACCCCTCAAACTTAAAGGAACCAACCGCCTGGGACAGTGGGACCTTGCAGCGTAGATCCGGGAGTGTGGGACCCTGCAGCGCAGATCCGCCTGGGGTCGCCTCCGCCACTCGGGCTTAGCTAATTAGAGAAGCTGGGGCCGGCGGATGTGGCTGTGGCCATCCAGCCATCTCACTAGCTCTGGTCAGCTTCTCTTTTTCTCTCAGCTGGCTAGGAGATGTCGAGCGATACCCAAGAGTTCCAACGGAGTCTCTGATGCAGAGACCGCAAGCATTGGCCGAGCAGTGAGCCATGGGAACCACAAGCAAGGCAAAGGTGACCGAGATGCGGGCTGGCCACGACATGACCGGGCCGGGATCCGGGATGACGAGGGTCACGAATCGGGCAGCAAAGGGGCGACGAACCGGAGCCCACGATAATCAAAATCCAAGCCACCCGACAGCAAAAGGCCATGGCAATTACTTGCGTTGTACCTACGTTCCGTATACAGCAATGTGGGATGGGGACCCTGGCGCTGAACATATCAATGTCGTAGCTCCCACCAACATCACCACCCTCCTGGGACAAGTAAGCACGACGGTTAGTATTAGCCTTGCGCCTTTTCTTCTCTCTGTCAGTCAAGCCTCTGATCCTCTGATTCTCTCGGATTGCCAATTGTCCAGGCAATAGGAAAACGCAGATCGGACCAAGATGCTGTTCCAAACCGCCAGCCTTCTGGCCGTCGCCAGTCTTGGTGTCGCCGCCAGCTGCAAGCCCAGTTCCAGTTCCACCACGTCGACCACGTCGACCATGGTATGGGAAACGCAATACACGGCCACGAGCGCCGCAAGTGTTGCCAAGGCTGCTGCCACGGCCAAGACGAGCAGCCCGACGAGCCACGTCCCGGGCAGGGCCTTTGACCGCCTGGCCATCATCTACTTTGAGAACCAGGACTATGACCTGTCCATTGGTGACCGTAAGTCTTGAGCCAGGATGTCTCGACTCTCAGGTCTCAGACGAGGCTGACATGAAGACGCAGCCAACTTCAAATGGTTCACAACCAAGGGCATCACGCTGACTAACTACTTCGCCGTCACTCACCCGTCGCAGCCCAACTACATGGCCAGCATTGCAGGCGACTACTTTGGCATGGATAACGACCACTTTGGCCGCTCGCCGCTCAACGTGTCGACGGTGATTGACCTGCTCGAGAGCAGGGGCATCTCGTGGGGCCATTACCAGGAGGACATGCCCTACTCAGGCTTCGAGGGCGTGTCCTACCACAACCAGAAGAACGGTGCCAACGACTACGTGCGCAAGCACAACCCGGCCATCATGCACGACAGCGTCGCCCACTACGAGCAGCGCCTGTCGCAGGTCAAGAACCTGTCCATGATTGACACGTCGCGCTCCGACTTCCACAAGGACCTCCAGGCGAACAAGCTGCCGCAGTGGATGTTCATCACGCCCAACATGACGTCGGACGGCCACGACACGTCCGTCACCACGGCCGGCACGTGGTGCCGCAACTTCCTGGAGCCGCTCCTCAAGGACCCGAAATTTATGCAGAACACGCTGGTGCTGGTTACGTGGGACGAGACCGAGACGTACACGAATCGCAACAATGTCCTGGGCATTCTCCTGGGCGACGCCGTCCCCTTGCACCTCGTCGGCACCTCGGACAGTAACTTTTACAACCACTACTCGGGGATTGCTACCGTCTCGGCCAACTGGGGCCTGCCGACGCTGGGCCGCTGGGACGTGGGTGCCAACGTGTTCGCCTGGGTTGCGCAGAAGACGGGCGACAAGCTGCGCAAGTGGTCGTCGGCCCAGGAGCTGCAGAGCAGGTACTGGAACACGTCGTACGCGGGCTTCTTCAACTCCATGGGCGGCAACACCCGCTTCCCCGCTCCCAATCTGAAGCTCGACCACAGCTTCTCGGGCCGGAGAATCCTGCAGTCCATCAAGGACACCTGGGCCAACAGCGACGCCCCGACCTACTACCAGGACATCATCGAGGTGCCCGACGGCCTGAACCCGCCCCCGGGCTACACACCTGTGGTCTAAGTGTGTTGACAAAAACGACAACTGCCGGCAGAGGCCAAAATTGGAGAGTGATGAGTAGCCATACTGAAAGGGGGAGGAGGCGAGAGTGTGAAACGCGGCCGTGACGCCCCTGGTGGTAGGACGAGGCACCTAGACCTGCTGAGAGCCGTCAAGTTTCCCTTTAGTCTAGATGGGAGTGGTGGCGCTGTGGCAAGCGCGCTACGCTGCCTTGATTTTGGAGCTGTACCATTTTTTCACTGCCTTGCAGTAGTTACTCTTTTCTCTGCCTTGGAGCAGTTACTTTTTTCTCTGCCTTGGAGCAGTTAGTACTCCGTACTCGTATATATTTGCAACATTGTCATCGATGGCATTGTCGACGACGAGAACGACAACGACGAACAACAAAGGAGTTCTGTGAATCGTGGCATGTGCCCTCTTGCCGCCCAGAGGAAGAGCCAAAGATGGCCATCTGTTTTTCGCCAAGCTATCATGTGGTATGGTATCGCTAGCGCAGCCAAGCCGGCAGCATCACGCGGTTCCGGGCGGGTGTAAGCCATGGACAGCTTATCGATGATCCCCACACATGGCGGACCGCGATGCATGAAAGCCCAGTTGTCAGCTTGGCAGTTGGCACCTTCCTGGCCTGGCAACTGGCAACCCTGGACAAGGTTCGTCGGTACTCCCCTGCCGTCGTCGTCGGCTCTTGTCCTCGTTTGCGTCAGCGCTCCAGGGCCATCCCGGCCGCCTCCTCCTGTGATCTCCGCCCCCCTTGCACGGTGGCACTTGCAGGGCTCCTCCGCCCGATTCCCCATCCCGTCTACCCCATCCCTTCCCCATCCCAAGCTCAATGATCTGTACAAAGCGCTAGACCTGATGGCCACAACCGGCTGTCCCCGAGGCAACTTGTCGCCCCGCCTGGGCTTACACCACCACCAACTTCTAGTAGCTATACAAACCACCCCGGCATAATCCTTTCGCACAAGCCGAAACAAAACTCCTCTCGTGATAATTGTTGAGGTTCATTGTCGATAATAAAGACGGGCAGTTCTCACTGCGTATGGCTCTCGCTAATAGTGGTTGCGCTTGCGCTACGGTGTCAGGTTCTCGGCGATAGGCGTCCCATTTCGATCTAGTGTATGGCAAATCTCACCAAGGAGCGACTAGTGCTAGTTAATACTAAAGTAGAAAGCTGCTATCTCTATTACGTAAAGAAAAGAGTGGTTTCTGCTCCAGGCCGGAGAAACTCGGCGCGATTCATCACTCAAGTATCAACTCGGTGTAACTCGCTCTTCAGTGTCTTGAAAGGGCGAGATCGAAAAGGTTCCACTCGCTCGATCAATATGCAGCAGCCTAACCCGGACTACTCACCAACGCCATGCCGAGATATCCGTCTGAACGTGACTTGAAGTAGTGGGCATAAAACCAAAGCATCCGTCATAAATGATATAAAGTTGATCAATTCATTTAACTACCAAGGTCGGCGTGGCTGCGGTTATGCTATCCGTTAGCCTTCCTATTTCGTATGCAAAACGCTACGCTTGTTGGTGCTAGTTCCGCCACCAGTTCAATCGCAGGCCGGATCGACAAGAGTTCAGCTTACATCCCAAGTTAGAAGTGCAAACGCCTTACGGCAATTAAAACGTTGCGGCATGAACGGGACTCTTAACGCGGGCTGTACTCAACTCTCAACATTAGGTTTCATGCATGCAATTTGGATATATTAAAATTAGCAACAATTACCCCCATTTCCAGGCAGCTCTTCATCTATCGGTATGACTGGGAGACTGTCCTAATCCAACTCCGGTAATGCGGCACGCGACACACGGCGCGGGGCTGGCGAATGGTCATGGTCCGGCTCTAATAGCGGGGGAAGTTTGGTGGTACAGTCAAGGCCAGCAGCTCATTTGGAGCTGTGTGTGGCTGGAACTACCGACATGCAGGACAACCACACACGGCTAGGCCACAAGTCAACCCATACGTATTGCAGCCCTGAAGAACAGTCTGTGGTCCTGACTGGCCCGTTCCGCTAGCCTTTCAACTCTTTCTTTGTAAGGATTGCCTTGACGGGGCTGCCTCCAAACCCAACATCCTTTAACAACTGCCTTGATAGGACTGCGTGTCCCTGTCGGAGATCAGCACTGCCGACGTGCATCTGTGTGAATGCCCACGCCACCAGGGCCAGGCTCTAATCCAGCAACAGCTTCTCGTTCAAACACAACTCAACACACTTGCCCATATCTATTGCCGTAGCTGCCGTACTGGTCTTGATCCGTCAGGAGGCTCTCAGCACCTTCTGCATTAAGTGCGCATAGCGAGCAGACATCAGAACAGCGAAGACAACAGAAGCTACTCGATTATATTAAGCATCCTAAATTTGAAGTCCAAGGCTAGTATGTTTCTCAAGTCTACGCTGACATAGCCGTGAGGCTCCGTGGGTCCACCGTTGCCATTGTTTCATAAACACCTGTAGTATTCGGTATGGTCGTTTCTGGAGTCATTCGTGTAAGTGAGTCTCAAGTCACTGAAGTATATATGGCCTCGCGTTCCTCGTGATAAACAAGAACTCCCAGTCACCTCATCTTAGTCTCATCTTAGCCTTATACGCCTGTCGTACGGCCACCAACATGCGCCAGTCTCTTGTTATCACTCTTGTGACCCTCGGCGGCGTTCTCGCCGCCCAGTGGGGCGGTGCCGTCCTGGAAGGCAGCGGCTGGAAACTTGTCCAAGGCACCCTTACGGTCCCCCAGGTCGGCGGCCAGCCGCACGAAAACTCGGCTTCCATCTGGGTCGGAATCGACGGTTCAAATTGCGGTGCGGCTATTCTTCAAACTGGAGTTACCATATACGGCGACGGCGCCCTCAAAACCTGGACCGAGTGGTGGAAGAACAAATCAATCCCTTACGATACCCCCATTGACCTTGCTGCTGGCGACCAGCTGCGCTTCACGGTGCATGCTACGTCTACTACCTCGGGAACAACGACCATCGAGAACCTAACCAACGGGCAATCCCAAACACATACCTTCACTGGCGAGACTGCGTACCCCCTATGTCAGACGGACGCCGAGTGGATTATCGAGGACTTTAAGCGTGGCGGCAAGGCTGTTCCGTTTGTTGATTTTGGCTCCTTCGAGTTTACGGATGCTATCGCGAAGGGGAGCAGTGGCACGTTTACGCCTGAGGGAGCTAGGATTGACATCGTCCATATCGGAGGCCAGGCAGTAACGGACTGCAGCGCCAGCGCCAGCGGCGTCAAGTGTGACTACATCGGCTAGTCGATATGAGAAGGGACGAAGGCGGGATGTATCTAGTTCATTGACGTCTTCAACAGACGTGCAGGCAGGAAGCAGGGCTTGGTTGCCTATTTAAGGAATGAGGCTCTGTTCGGCAGGCGTGGCCGTGAGGCCTGGTGGGTTGTGATCCTCAAGGCCTGGGCCACGTAGCAGAAACTTAGCTCTGTATACAATCCTACACCCAGTTTGACCGACCTACTGTACGAATGACCCATCAGAGGGAGGATGCGGGTGAGGGTTAAAGGTAGTGGCGCGCGGGGACTTGGAGAAACTTCGCGGGCGGTCGCTAGCAGGGCGGCCGTGTTTGCGACGTCGCAGCGTAACCCACATCAAGGCTAGACGAGAAGAAAAAGCGATGCATGTCGTCGCGAAGTCACGGAAAAGTGCGCCATGAGGCACAAATGGAAGGACGGCCTGCCGAGCGAGGAAGAAGCTATCGTTATTCTGAACCGGGGCGACGACAGTGCGATACCGGTACCGGCCATCTTCATGTTCGTGCCGGGGATCCGTCTTCGTTCGAAGGATGGTGGTCTTGCTGAGCGTCTGAGCCTCACAGCCAGACACGGGCCAAGAGCATGTTCTTTGCGCACCAGAGTTCTTGTTCTAATATGTCGGTGAAGGGCCTGGCACTATGGACGAGGAACCAAAGTAGGGTGCTCCAGCTGTCGGCCTCTAATGTCAATAATGTGCTCGTAGGGGTGGTTTTTGGGTCTCTGCTACACGGGGTGCGTCTGCATCCCGTCGGCGCTGCACGGATAGCCTCGGTGACGTGATTGCGTCCATGAACGTCACTTGGCCCGGCACCACCTGCTATCGGCTGAAGCGGAGAGGTCGTGAGGACATTGTACCCAGTCAGCACAGCTGGGCCTGCCGGGGAGTTCCCTCCGTCGGCCGTTCCTGCGGCTTCGGGAAGGCGTCTAACCCTGCAATTCAGGTAATAATAGTTGGATTCGAAGTAACGTGTATACTGTTTGACTTGCCCAGTCAGACCTGTATTCTAAGCTATCTCGAGATTGTAATCCATGTAGCCCGCCCTAACAATGCCACCCTTAGCACCATGCTTCTCCCAACACTGTGCCCCAGCTTCCCACATGATGCGTTGGCATTCATTTACCAAACTCATCTCGCCGCGTACTATTGTGGGGGTAGATCCCACCGGGTATAGGAGACTCTATACCTGAGCACTCTCGATTGTTGGTGAGGTTGAATGTATACTCGATGTTTTCGTGTCCGTCACGGATACACTGGACATACTCCTCGCCCGGTATCATATATATACCTAGAGCTCCATAGCAGAAATGTGAGGCACAGGTCAAGAGTAAAGTATAATTTACTTTCTTCTCGGTCTTCTCGTGACAATCTTGTAACTGAACTTTTGTCGTCTGCGAAGGATATGTTGTAGCCCTCGACCTTGTCGCTGGGGACGATGGAAGAACAATACAACTGCTCGCAGTTGACGATTTGGCTACGGTGTCCGTTGCTCCCCCAAGTGTAGAGGCGGATGACGGACATGATGCTGAGGTCTTGACTGATTCAGTGGCTGACTTGGTGGACGAAGATCCGCAGTCGAGGGTCGTCTCCAGACTATTGCTGGTTGTACTGCTGCCACTTGCAGCACCGGAGACTATCGAAGCTATGAAAAGCAAGTGCCAAGGGCAAATTCATTTTGGCTGCTCAGGAACTCTTGAAAATTTATGACCACTTCGACCTTGTTCTTGGAAGCGGGATTGGTGCCTTCTTCGTCATAATGATCTTTTGTCAGCAAGCAACTGTGGAGGATTGCATTTACCATCTGCCCGGCCCGGACCGCATCTATATCAACAAGTAAGTACTAACGTTTGGGAAAGAACTGCAATTTATGAGGAAACGACTGCGGCCTTGCGGGTCAAGAGTAGTCCTCTCCAATGGACAAAGTGCCCTTGCAAACTCCAACAAGCTTTTCAGTAAGCCAACAAGTTGGCTCAGGAGGCTGGTCACGCAGGTGGACAAAGCCCACGATAGCTGCCGACCCTTGGCTGAAGCCAATCGATTTTGGCCCGGAGATAACATAGATTCCATAGTACAGTGCCATGGCAGAGGTTGTCCAGAGCCGTTGCAGACTACGAACGTGCTAATGGCCTCTTTGTTTTATATCGAATGCGAATGGCTTCCCACTTTCTGCTCTGCAATACCCATCACACTGTCTTTTACCGTCAGATGTCGTCTGCCACTGGGACAGCACCTCATGGATGTGGCAATGAGATTACTAAGAGAAAAGGCACAGATTCATTTGCACAGCGATGAGCCTATCAGGAGTGTGGTGTTCTGCAATGACCAAGTGTGGAACGACTTGAGCAGAGGCAAGCCGTTCCCTCGCAAGATTCAGTTGCTTGTGAACAATCTAAACTCCCAGGTCAAAGTTCAGATCGATAACATTTTGTCGAATGGTGCAACCGACATATGCAACTACCCGGCTTCTAGTCTGCAAACCATGCGGAGTGGGAAACCAGGCACAAAATCACTACGGGAGCAGATCAGCCTATTAGAGGAGAGTTTAACACCTCTCATGTAACTCAATTTACGAGTAGATTAAAGTAGGTTCCAACTTGTGACTTAGCACGACGTGGTGGCTTCTGGTGACTCGCCGTGGGCTTTGGATCCTGCACGGCTCCTTCTACCTGCGAAGGACTCGGATCAAGACCAGGAGTTGAACACGCCGAGGATTGATCGCGTTTAGGCTTTTCGTTGTCGGCCAGCGTAATGAAGTTTTTGGGAGTGAAGGACTCTTGCTTTTCTATCTAATTGAACGGGGAAGTTGATTCCCTCTATCTTGGGTCGTTGGGCTTGTGATGCCGAGGCTGACGGCGCTTTCCGATGGTTGGAGGCGTGAGAGTTCAGTTGAGAGCGTGAGGGTTCAATAGATGCCCTGACGACCACACTTTGAAGGTTTACACGATCTCACCTTGAAGGTTTGGCCTGTAATGTGACAGCCTTCTGCCTTGTCGCCAGACGACGGTATCTCTCGAGGCAATGGAGGTGCCTGACAGACTGCTCGCCCAGGGCATGCGTTCGCGACACGGATTGCGATTGCGGGTTGAAGACAGGTCTGGTTTCGTTGTCAATTAAGTCTTGCTGCCAACTGTTAGCTTACACTCATTCGATTGCAATAAAGTACCGTCAGTGTTTAACCTGTAGGAGCTGCCTTGCGTTGTGACACGTTGCGGACGTAGTACCCTGTAAAGTGGTCACAATCGGCCCCGCCACCCAAGGAACTGAATGTTAAGCTACGGGGACCAATCACGTGGAAGCGGACTCTGGCGCCCATGGGCATCTTCCTGGTCTGCGACTGCAAGACATCCCTCACAAGGACTCCGTCCAATCCATTGCTGACTGGGTGCCACGCCACAAATTTTGGGCTGGTACACTCTGGCTAGGCCATGCACTGAACTGACCACCAGACGACAGCCATTCAGGTGGACGGCCACTGGAGGACAGCCATAGTTTTGGGATGGTACACCGAGGCCATGCGGAAGGCAGTCGATACCATAGCTCACCGTCTAATAGAGCTGATGAGATCTTAAGAAATGCAGTCTCGTTGCCTCGGTACATGTGCAATTACCCCAGGTTCGGAGAGTCCGTTGCTGAATGTTGTGCATGCGAAGTTCTAGAACCGTGGAGCTAAATAATATTGTCGATCTCCCACGCTTTTGTAAAAATCAAACGCCAATACATTACACGAAGTGACTCGTCGTAGCGGGTTCACATGAGCTTCTTGATCCGGTGAATGCGCGAGCCTCCCGATTGCTGCCGCTATCGCAGGTGAAACCTACCAAGGAGATTGGCTGGGACAATTCCCTGATCATGGCCATTCATTAACCTTCATCTAAGCCTAAAGCCACTTTGCGGGGATGTAACCTGACTCGAATAGCAAATCGAGGCTTCAACCATGGAGTTGGCTGCACACTCAAAGCATTGCACCTACTCTTTACGGAAGTTGCAAGATGCAATTCCCGTTCCTGCTCTAGAGCGACCGGTGGCTCCACAGTCCCTTATCAAGTGATGGACCACTGATGGTGTCCGCGGCAGTTCAGGGGTAGCGGGAGATCCCCCACTCCAGCATCCCGAACGGCGCTACACCATCCGATCATAGACACGACAGAATTTGGCAATTTAAACGAGAATCCCTCCCCTAGACCTCCTGCCCGTGGCGTTGTTCGTATCGGTCTGTGTGGGGTACTCGCCTGGAGGTTGGCAGCAATAGTCCCTAACTCGCTAAAAATTATTCCATTCGACAGACAAGGAAGGCAGACGGAACAGCCTGGTCCATTGGCGTGGACGACACTTAGAAGCTTCTACTAAAGGTTCGACTAAGCTTGAATCTAAGTAGGTATGGGCCAGGCAGGGCAGGTGGTTCGCTTGATTCTGCCTTATACGGCTAAGTAGCTCCCAACTCCAGCATGCAAGCTGGGTCGCAAGATAGCTGCTAGACATGGTGAGCTACAGACCTAGCTAAGCTCAATTTATATATAAAGCTTCCGCAGCCTCTATTTTAAGATAGAGCATCTTTACTGCAAGTTCATTCTCAAGCAACAACCCTTCTCTCACACGGCCACTAGTCTCAAGTTCTTCGTCATGCTTTTCAAGTTGACTCTCATCGCTGGCCTTACGGCCTCGGGTACAGTAGCTACCAACATCCCAGATCCGAGACCGTTTACCTGCGGCGTCAAGCCCACCAAGGAACTACTTGACACTCACCGAAAACTTGCCGGAATAGAGGCTCAGGCTCGTGTCAACGGTGCTAATAAGCGCGCCGGCATCAACGTCGATTTGTACATCCACATTGTCTCTGCCACGAAGAGCGGTGCCAACAGTGTCACTGTAAGTCAGATAATGGTAAACTGAGGCCACGCTGCGACGATTCTAAGACTTTCTTCCAGTCCAGCACTGTACAGAAGCAGGTCGACGTGCTCAACGACAACTATGGCCCATCAGGCATCTCCTTTACCCTCCAGGCATGGGAACGGACTGTTAATTCGGACTGGGCAACAAACGGCAACGAGTTCAAAATGAAGAAGAAACTTCACAAAGGAGGCTCCGGATCGCTTAACTTGTACTTCTTGGACCAATTGACCGACGACGGCTATGGCATCTGTACCTTTCCCACCGAGCTGAGCGACACAAATGGCAAGATCCTGGACGGCTGTCTGGTCAAGGCTGCTACCATGCCTGGCGGAGCTGAAAAGAACTATAACCAGGGAAAGACCGCCACCCACGAGGCCGGCCATTGGTTTGGTCTGCTGCATACCTTTGAGAACCACAAGGGCAACCTAAAAGACTCTGCTTGCGGTGGCCCTGGCGATTATGTCGATGACACTCCCGAGTCGTCTACTCCTTCCTCGGGATGCCCCGAAGGCCGCGATTCGTGCCCCGCTCCTGGTCTTGACCCCATTCACAACTACATGGACTATTCCTACGAGTACGTGCCCTCTGAAATCGCGTCTAAACTAGTTGGCTAATAACATTAATAGCTCATGCTACGAGGAGTTCACCAGTGGGCAAGCCAATCGCATGAACAGCATGTGGAACGAGTTCCGAGCGTAAGCCTCGAAAAAGAACACGGCATTACTTTTGTTCCTTTGCAGTGCTTCAAAAGCTTGTCTAAGTTTTACTTCAGTCTAGCATCTTCTTCACATCTTTAGAAGCTCTCCAATCTCTGAGTGTAACTCCTGCTGTGTGGATTGCGCTTTATACTTGATAAGAACGATGCAGCAGATGAGGAGTTGAGGGGCAAGTGTTTGGTTGAAGTAAGGGTCTCATTGAAGCAAGAATTTGGTTGAAGCGCGGAGTTTGAGTTGAAGCGAGGGTTTGTTGTAGCGAGGAGTTGCCGTGAGCGGTTGAGAGACATCTGATGTGATCACATCTACAAAGTTCTTAGCTATTGAATCTTTCCAACTTTGGAGTGTGCAACGCCCAAGAAAGGAGATGCTGCCACTAACGGAGACGCAATGAACAGTCAGTAACGGGCACGTTACCAGATGGCTGGTGCAGAATGTTAATCTTTTCACCATAGGAGAAGCTTAGCTACCACTTCGCGCCTACTCCTCGCTGCTATCCAAGGAGCCAACAACAATATCATTCCCGCTTAGTTAGATGGCCAGTTTCCTTCATAAAGCTATCAGCGGTATCAGGACCCACCAACGCCACAGAGGAGATAATGCCTATCGCTATCTCAAGCCTCAATCACGGAGGCATCCCTTTTCTTATGTATAATAATGACTGTTATTTCCAGTTCAATTAGATAGAAATCAAGCTCTCTTCATTCTATGATTCTGACTGCATCCTGACGGTTGACACTCATGACGAGCAGTGGTAGCTACCAAATGCGAAAATGTAGTGGCCGCATCGACAATCACCCACTTCTTCACTCGCGCTTCTACTAAACCTTCTGAGTCAGATAATGTTGTTCTCGCTCCGGAATCGATCTACAGTCGTCGCGATTCGGACGCCCTGATCCAGCCAGATGAGTTCAGGCTTCAGGGAGAGCAATATACTCGCTGTGCTGTGCTGGCAAGAGGCCTTAAATCAACAAAGAAACGTACATCTGTTATTTGGTTATACTGTGAGGATTTACAGTCAAAAAGAGATGCGAAACGTGTCTGGTACTGCTATCTCTGCGAGAAACAGCGTCGTCAACAAGATCTTCCAGCAATCTCAAGTGGCAATTCTACAGCACTTGATCATCTCCATCTGAAACATGATATCGACAAGACTACTGGGGAACGCAAGAACTTTCGCGGAGACTTGGTAGATTCGAGCCAGCCCTCGATATCTGACTACCAAGACATGAAGTCGATCATCTTCTCCCGCTGCTTGGATAGGTTCAAGGAACTCCTCGTCCGCTGGCTGGTCTGCTGCCATATCGCCTTCTTCCAGGTTGAAAATGACTACTTTCGCGACCTCCTCTTCTACCTATTCCCACCCTTAGCGGACTTCCTTCCAAAGGCAGCGTCAACTATTCGCCAGTGGGTGATGAATTCGTTCGAGGTGAAGAAGGAGGGATTGCGGCAGGATATGCTCGACAGTCGGAGTTGCACTTCACTGTCTTTCGATCTGTGGACGTCGCCAAACTACCTCGCAGTGCTTGGGGTAGTAGCACAGTTCATAGACAAATCCGGGCAGCGCCGGACTGCTGTCTTAGCGCTACGCGAAGTGGAAGGGGAACACTTAGGAGAAAACATCGCTGATGTCCTGCTACAGGCCATTAAAGATTACAAGATTGCGGACCGGGTCGGCTATTTCATGGCCGACAACGCATCGGCCCACGATGTGTGCGTTGACTCCGTACTGCGCGCCGTCTACCCAAGTATGTCAGATAAGCAGCGAAGACGCAGGCGCCTCCGCTGCTTCGGGCACATCGTGAATCTCTGCGCGCAGGCTTTCCTTATCGGAAAGGACGCCAAAAATATCTGTAAAGATCTAGACGCTGCGTACAAAGAGGGTGATATGACGCGAATTCGGGAGCTCTGGCGGAAGCGCGGCGCCATCGGAAGGCTTCATAATATCATCAGATACATTCGAGCTAGTCCTCAGCGCCGTCAGTTTTTCAGATCAATCGTCTGTGGGGGAGAACTATCGGAGTTTGGTAGCCTAGAGGTGAGTTACCTTATAGCCTTCGGAAGCCAGCAGGTTAGGACTAACTTAGCGTAGCTTATCCCAAAGCCAGCAGACACGGTGGAATTCATACTTCATGTCGATCGACAGAGCTCTCAACGTCAAGGAGAGAATTCAAATCTTCTGTGACCAGTATGAGGCTGGCCAGAGCCAGAAAAGTCTCGCTGAAGACCGCCTGTCTGAGGAGCAGTGGGACGAGCTTGCACACCTTTATGATAAGCTGGAGACGTTCTATGACGGAACCCTATCGACGGAAGGCAGGCATTCAACGCTAGCGGATCACGTTCAGACGCTTGACTGGCTGCTAAATGAGATCCAGCAGGCCAAGATTAAATTCGAGGAACTCCACAAGGCGGCTGTTCAAAGACCAGTCGAGGAACTATTGCTGCTGAAGCCGATGACTTCGCATTTCTTGCCGCTTCGGCAGACGTTTCCTGGCGTAAGGCTGAGGAATACTTTAAGAAAGTGGATGAGACACCGGCATATTATACCGCCATTTCGCTGAATCTGACTCTCAAAAGCCAGTAGTATATCGAGACTTAGACAGACGAAGAACAACGGTTATGGATCCCAGGCGTCACGAAGCTTGTTAGAGAGCTCTGGCTAGAAGAGTATCGGGGTAGACATTCTATAAAGCAGGCTTCGGTTTCCGCTTCCCTCGGTCCAACTTCGTCTGTTTCGCTTAGGAAGGAGAAGGCCTTTGTGGCGGTCAAGAGCCATAAACGGCTGAAGCTTCGTCACGAGATGCGGGCAACCGACCTACCCGCCATCGACCTTCTCGATCACTTCCTTGAAACGGATGTTATACGGCTTGGTGAGGACGAAACCTTTGACGTTATCAAGTGCTGGAACGATCGCTACCATACGCAACCTGATCTAGCACGCCTGGCACTAGATGTTCTAGCCGTTCCATCAATGTCGGATGAGTGCGATCGGCTATTCAGCAGCGCCAAGATACTGCTTTCTGACCGGCGGTCGAGGCTTAAGATAGACATCATTGAAGCTAGCGAGTGCCTCCGGTCCTGGTACGGTCCACCTGCACGGAATACTTTGGAGGATATCAACATCGGGACACTAGAAGGGGAGTCTGATCTGCAGGAGACTCACTAGGCTGGAGAGGGAACTAAAACCAAAATTGACAATAAGGACCTTTAGATCGTCGATCAAGATAGTTTCCTCGATAAGGACAATACTGCTTAGGTCTAGGAGGGCTTGCGGTAACTAGCGTTATTGATGTCAATCACATAGCGCAACAGCATTGAACAAGGATCGATTCCGTGGTAAATCTCGCCGTGACTCTTTTAGCAAATACGGAACCCTGACTAAGGTAATCCATTTTGAGAATTGGATTTGCATTGGCGCTCCAGGAGTCCCCAGCCCTGTGCATTGGACTGGACTGGATCCGACCTCGAAATCCAGTCCAGTTCAGTCCAACAAGATCACTGCCATGATTGAGGCTTGAGATAGCGATAGGATATGATAGTATTGATATCCCGTGATAGTGTTGATAGCTATTCTTGGCGTTGACAGTTCAGACAGAGTACGAAGACCGGTGTTTCTCCACAGTTCACTGATGTGTAGGCACTGAAGTGAACGCGTGTAGCAGGGTATGCGGCAGTTTAATCCACGTGATGACGGATAATGAAGGCTACTATATTAACTAGAAACAACTAGGATCGGCCGGACAAACGAGACATGTCGTTAGTAACAAGTGCTGAGCTAACCCTACAACATCGGGGGCATGAGAATAATGTTGGAGGAAGTCAAATCAGGTGCTCTAGAGTAGGTGGTATTAACGTATGGGACTGGCACCCTGTCAAAGAGACTAGGCTTCATCTACTGGGTCAAATCGATTTCTGAAGATGTGCTCGGAGGTGACAACACGGCTTCTGGGACCCACCTTCCGTCGTTCCTGAGTCGTCGCTCGCGGCCAACCGCGACGGCCTGCAATGACTGTAGTCGCAAGATTGGGTCGCACCATGGGGGAGTCATTCGAAGCATCTTGATAGAAGTACGTTGACTGAACGGATGGCTGGAGAGAGAGTTAAAATATCTGCTATCTCTGTCGTTACTATGCGACATACTGCATGCGACATGCATCGCTATGTTCCTCGCCAGGCTTCCAAACCGAGATGCCCTTCCCATTCCTCCCCAAACGTCTTGACAACGAGCTATTTCGCCTCCTCGTATACGCATGGGTTACTCCTCATGCGGTTCTCGCTGGGTCTCTCTGCCCAGCGGAAAAGCAGTCGCCTGCTCCTGCTCTTTGCACAGACCAGCCTAGCAGTCATCCTTGGCCATTAGCGACATGGCTGCCATGCAGATCGTCTCTGTCGCCGTGCTCCGCCGAACCCCTGCTCCCAATCTTCAAAGCGTCCATGTGAGATAGTTCAAACGCAGCGTTGTAGTCTGTGGCAAAGCCATGACCTCGGCCGCCTTCGAGCTCAAGTTCCGTGGCGATGATCGGATCGAGCTTGTGGGTGACCGGGCGTGGCTTCCGCTTCCTGGCTTCTGCCACGGCAGTCCGAGCCAGCCGAAGAAGATGATTCCGAGAATGCTTAGGATAGTGATGACGGGGATGAGGACGCGCAGATTGGGGTTTGCACCTAAACTACCTAGGGCAAACGGGCGCGTACTTGTACATGTTAAAGACTTGTAGCCAGACAAAGGTGTTGAAGACAATGGTCTGGAGCTGCTGTTCCTCGTTGTCGGTGTAGTAGTTCAGAATACTCGATCCGCCGAAATACAACACCAAGGTCACAGCTAATTGGTAGATCGACTGGCCTATAATCGTCTTCCACATCGGGACGGTAACTAGCAACGCTAGTCTTGGCTCGGGCTTCCGGTCTAGCAGTCTTGGCCTGGGGACGTCCGTTGCGAGCGCAAGCGCGGCGAGGGTGTCTTGGAATAGGTTATCCCACATGAGCTGCACCGGCGTGAGGACTGACTGCTCGTTTGGGTCTGCAATCGCGGAGATGAACGTCAGCAGGACCGACGTGATGGTGATGGTTATCTGGAACTAAACATTGGTCAGCGCCGCAGAATTCAACGAGCCATAGCACCAGCCGGCATTGCCTGCCATACCTGCAAGAATTTCCGGACCGAGTCCGTGACACCTCTGCCCCACATGATTGCCTTAGTGATGCAGGCGAAATCGTCGTTCATCAAGACAATAGACGACGCCTCCCGGGCAACTTCAGTCCCCGTGGTGCCGCCCATTGAAAAGCCTATGTCCGCGGTGCTGAGGGCGGCAGCGTCATTTATCCCATCGCCAGTGACGGCGACGATTTCTCCGGCCTCTTGGAGCTGGGCAACGAGCTTCTGCTTGTCTTGGGGGCTCGACCTGGCGAGGACCTTGAGGTAGGGGATAGCCCGTCTCAGTTCCTCGTCGCCCATCGTCCTAAACTGCGTGCCCTCTATGCAGACATCGCCCCCGTTCTCGGCAAGTATACCGCACTGCTTTGCAATGGCCATGGCAGTCTGGATGTTGTCCCCCGTGACCATGCGAACGGTGACGCCAGCCTTCTGGCAAGTTTCCACAGCCTGCGGAACGCCAGGCCGAAGGAGATCCTCGATGCCAAAGACTGCAAGAAAGACTAGCTCTTGCAACAGATCATCGAGGGTGAAATCCGTCTTCACGCTATCAGCTTCGCCGTCGTCCGGCAACTCCAGGTCCCGATACGCTAGACAAATAGTTCGAAGCGCCCCGCTGGCATAGTTTTCGATGTCGCCGGCCAATTGCTGTCGTGCCTGCGCACTGAGCTGGGCAACTTGATGGCCTTCCGTGCCATTGTGGATGGTTTGGGAACACTTGGACAGCAAAACCTCCGAAGCGCCCTTGACGAGGACTCTGCATTTCTGCTTGGAACCAGGGAATTTGATAACTGTCGCCATGCATTGCCGCGTAGCGTTGAAGGGAACCAGCTGAGTGATGTGCGCTTCTGACCGCTCCAACTTGACAGGCCTGTGCATGTCCAGATAGCTTCGGGCAAAGTCCAGCAGAGCTGATTCAGTGTTGGACCCGATAAACGACTGGCCAAGGTGCTCTTCAAAGGTCACGGAATTTATTGCAATGGATTGCCGGAGTAGACGTCTGACATCGGGGGCGAGTCTGTGAGCGACTTGTTCCAGGCTGGCCGTCTCGGGGCCTGCGAGTGCGGAATCCGCACCAGACGAGGGGGTGGGAGCACCAAAGTGCAAACTAGGGCCGATCGAGCATGCCGCAACCACCATTCTATTCTGTGTCAGCGTGCCAGTCTTGTCAGAGCAGATGTTGGTGACATTTCCCATGGTCTCGCAGGTTCTGAGGTGGCGAACAAGGTTGTTATCCTTGAGCATCCTCGTGGATGCAAAGGCCAGGGATAGCGTGACTGCGAGAGGAAGGCCCTCCGGCACGGCTATGACGAGCACAGTGAGGGTGATGATGACGATGTCGATAAAGTCTCTGCCCTTGTCCGCCGGCGTTCCTGTGTTGTGAGGCAGCTGTACTAGAAATTTGATAAACAGGGCAGCGAATAAAATTAGAGCAGCGACACCGCCGGCATACGCGACGTACTTGGCGACAGTGGTGAGCCGAACCTGCAGAGGGGTGGGCTCAGGCTCGTCCCGCAGCGACGCAAGAACCTTGCCGTACGTTGAATTGAGCCCGGTCGCCGTAACAAGAAACGTGCCGACGCCGTCGAGCACCTTTGTTCCCGAAAGAACAAAGGGGTCATGCCGGAAGACAGCCGGGTCCCAACCCTCCTTATTGCTCTGTACCACGCCGAATGCTTCGTCGCCTGGGACCTTGTGGACGAGCTCCCCTTCTCCGGTCGCCGAGGACTCGTCGCATATGACGCTAAAGCCGCTGATCAAGACGCCATCGGCTGGTATGACATCGCCGGGCCCGAGGTGAACAACATCTCCAACCAGGACGCCGGATATGGGGATCAGAACCGAGATGCCTGAGCGAATGACCTGGACGTCCCTCTGCAGCTGCTTCTTGTTGAGCTTCCGGAACTGGCGCTGTTTCTCCCAGTCGTTGATGGATCCAACGAGCACAATGACCACAACGGCAACGAGGATCGCGACACCCTCTACCCACTCGACAGGCGGTTCGCCTGGCTTGTGGGCCGTGCCTAGGGCCTGGTAGAGTCCGATGGCGAGAGACACCGCAGCGGCAGCCGTCAAGAGGAAGAGGACGGGGTCGTTGTACGCCGCCCACAGGAGCTGCAAGATGTTTGGCTGCTTTTTGGTCGGGAGGTGGTTATCGAGGAAAATGCGCTTCCGCTCAGAAAACAGGGCGTCCGTCGCAGAGCCTCCAAGCCGCACGGAGTGGCTCCTCGCCACCGGATGTTCGGCTTTGCC
Organism: Tolypocladium sp. Sup5 PDA-1; assembly: GCA_000750105.3. NCBI lineage: Eukaryota > Fungi > Ascomycota > Sordariomycetes > Hypocreales > Ophiocordycipitaceae > Tolypocladium > Tolypocladium sp. Sup5 PDA-1. The sequence goes on from JPHH03000139.1 coordinate 19,285, forward strand.
ATCGGTGATGGTGGTGGTGATGGCATTCCCTACGACTGCGGGAGACGCGGGAATCTTTGTCTCGCGGTCACTCAGGCCGCTCTGGAGGTCTGTCCGCAGCCCTCTCTCCAAGCCCGCAAGACCGCCGAGCTCGCAAAACGCCAAGAGGCTCTTGGGGTTGTGAAGCTTGCTCAGCTGCTCCGGAGCCCGCTTCCCGTATCTGCCATGAAGCAGAACTCCAGGCGCCGCCCTGGAGCAGTGTCAAAACCATGCGGTCGTGTTCCCAAGCGGCGGCGGATTATGAGACTTACTGAGGTACGGGAGCTTGGGTAGGGGTCACCTGCACAGGACGAGCATCCGTCTGGTGGTTGATCGTGGTACCCCAGGGAGGACCATTTCCGCCGTGTCGTTCAGTTTGCAGTGGCTGCGTTGGTAGATATAGTTCAGACGAGTGGAGGCGCAGCAGCTCATAAATGTCGGCACGTTGTGGCAGTGCTTCCCGGCTCGTTTGGGTGCTGAAACCATGCCTGCCAGGCGGGGCTTTCATTACCTGGCCTGCTCTACTGCGACAGCCACAGCGCCAACTTCCACTGAGCTGGCCACGGCCTTGGACGTGGACATGGCTACAACTCAAGACCCTCATCTTGATCCCGACTTTGTTTTGACGAGGGGCTGCGTCCCATGTTGGCCCGGCAGACCGCTCGAAATCCCAAACTGGCGGCACCACCACGTTGCTTGGGCTGTGCGTCTCAGGCACAGCCGGGGCAGCAGATGCAGCTGCAGGGGGCGCGAACGTTGGCGGCCCCGCACGCCCCAAGCATACCTCCTAGCACGCCAAGCTCACGCGATTGCTCACTGACTTTCGGCGCGCGGGAAGAGTATCGGGACGGGGCGGGGCTAATTAAATGCAGATCGTCGCGGGCTTCACGGCTTGGTATAAATGAGAGTATTGGACTGGACACACAAAAGTAAGACATTAGTGCATCTTGGCTAGATTGCCCATGAGGGATTCCCGGTACAGTGCGGTGCAAAGTCACAAATTCATTTGTCTAAAGCATGAAATGAGCGTTGAGGCGCTTTTGTAGTCCCGTCGTGAAGCCGTTGAGCGCTCGAGCATCTAGCGCACTATCAGAGCCTATCACCAACCATCCCCCACAACAACCATACTCCTTTTCTTGGCCTTACGCCTTGAAGCAAGTGGCGTGGGCGTGGAGAGCCAGGCGCCGCTGGTACAGGTTGTTGTAGTCCTCGCGCCGCTTCAGCTCGGACAAGTTGTGCCCGGTGATGAGGATCATCATGAAGGAGGACTGGACGATGCTGGGTGGGATGTGGCACAGCAGCTGGCCCGTCGTCGTCCACTTCATGGCGCTTGCACCCGCGAGAAGCCCGATGATCAGGACCACCCCCAGGATGACCGTGACCTCGTGCGCGCAGAGGCGGCCCATTGCCATGGACAGCCGGTACGTCGGGGTCTGCTTTGGGACATCGTTAAACGGTCAGATAGCTAATAGCCTCCAAGGAGTCAAGAAACGGGCTGCTTCGGGTAAGAGCCAGATGCCAAAGTTCGTCTATGGTCGCCTTGTGCGTAGAAGGTAGCCGACGTATTGTAGC
>JPHH03000140.1:0-20625 GCA_000750105.3 Tolypocladium sp. Sup5 PDA-1
CGAGAATAATGTCAATCTCCCAGGCGTTGCCAAAATTGGGACGATTGCGGGCTCTTTGCAGCATGTCCATGGCGACGGCCTTGGGCCTGGCTAGTTGCTCGATATCCTTGTTGTTTGGGCTTCAGGTCCAGGATTTGGCCCAGGTCTTCGTCAGCAAAGTCGTTAAAGGGACAGGCTGAAGCAATGGGGAAGCGGCGGATAAGCCATGGGTTAACAGTCTGGAATATGGTCTCCATCTGGCTCTTGTACCCCAGCAGGAGGACGCATCGGTTGTCTCCTGGGATACTTTGTACCTCGGCTACGATGATGTAAATGACAGCGGTCTTATGCGGATCAGATGTGGACCATTTATTGCCACTGCCCCCGGAAAGTCCGTACACCTCATAAATTACGAGCACCTTTCCGGCAGTGGCGGCGAGGATCGCTTTAAGTGTCAAGGGAACGAGACAATCGACCTGAAGTCAGAGAACAACTACCAAAACGGCCCCGTTTCCCAGGTCACGTTGTTTGGTTCTTCGTCATGCCTCCATCCCAACGCTCCGGTTTGCACATCAGCTATGCGGTAGTAGCCCACCGGATGATTGACATACGATCTGCCGTCAAGCCTCCAGATTGGTCGACCAGTGTAGAACTCACGGTCATGTTGAACGAAGCCTCCAACTGTCAGTGTCGGCGCTTGCTGGGTTTGACACCTTCGCAGGCCCTGTACCATGAATCTGTATAGAGCATACCGAAGGGTACAGCTGCTGCTTTCTCTGGGAATGACGCAGCAATCCACCTGGCAGTCCTTGTCATTGATCGATTTAGGTCTGCTGGCCCGAAATTGAAGAAGGAGCAGTGTTTTGCCATCCCAGCAGAAGACGTGCCGGCAGTGATATTTATCTGCGTATCTAGGTTCTCAGTTAGAATTCAACTCCGGGCTCAAAACACAAGAGACGTCATTGATGACATACCCGCGAAGTTCACGGGCAAGCTTTGTCTGGGCGTCTCTCAAGGACCCATCAAGCCACTGCCGACGACTGATCAGATTGCGTTTAAATTCCCCGACTATCACGGCGGTCCTCATGTCGCCAATATACATGGCATACGTGCAATCGATGTTTTCAGGGGCGTTGGATCCGCTCAGGGGCTTCGTGTGGCTTGTTTGTACAATGCGCGGATACCTGTTCCAAGCAGAGAGGACGGGATTTGACACTTCTGTGTGCCACCAGTTTTCCATATCGGCTTCTGTCTCGAGTCGCCAGGATCGTTCGTTCGGAAACCCGGTGGGCTCGTTCAGACGGTGTTGATCGTCATCATAGAGAGGAAGCAACCTGTCAAAGTTGGAATGCCATATCGAGTCCTCGTCGACGGTGGTCAGAACGTTGAAGTTGGTGATGGAGTGATAGCCTTGAGCCCAGGTCATGTCGGTTGGGCTTTGCAGCAGCCGGCACCTCACGTCGCGTACCCTCTGGCCCTGTAGGACTGGTGGCATTGTCGGATGATGCACGAGAGTTTGATGCCTCCGCACCGAGTCCACTATCCGTGTCGGGAGGCACGACATTGGGTTCGTTCGCGCCTACAATAGGTGTCAGCAAGTTCTTCTGTACGTTTAGACGAAGTCAAAACCAGCTAAAATCGCTGAGCTGGGCTTCCCTTAATGCCATGTCCTTTCCTGGCGATACCCAGTCGAGCATAACGACAGCTAAGCCTGATCAATACCTAGCAACAGCAACAAAAGGAAGATTATCTATCAGGTTTCGAATACGTAGCAACTATGCAACGAGAGCGAGATCTGTTGGGTGACTAAGTATTGTATCTAGGTTCAATGGGCCCGTCATGGGTTTCAAAATCTTCTACATCCGTAAGTCTTTTTATGGACTTGAAATACGAAAGTTGGTCCAGATTGAATCTCCGTGTGCCGTGCCTCACGGCTCTTTGCTGACAAGGACTTCTCACAGAGAGCAGCTAGGTATAGTCCTGTATTACACCTTACACGCGTCCCTTCTTGCTCTCTTGGGCTGGTTTACATACAGTACCTGAAAGGGCGAGTAAGTTTGACGCCAAAAACCGGCCAGGACCAAGAAGATCCTTCGGCAAGATTTGGTCAGGCGCCAGGTTGTCAAAAGGAACAACCTGACGACATGTTACCGTACATAAAGAGCAGGGCGTCAGTGTTGTCATCCAGCTTCCTCCCAAATCATGTGGCAATTGCATGTCATATTTTACATTGCCTTAGCAGGAGCACACGATGCTAACTCCAGTGTTGGCCTTTGGAAAGTCGCTTGCGGTGATGTCATGTTAGACGCTGTCGACAAGCTTGGCCTTCCTGGATATCAAGGTATCTTGGATTTAAACCCTGGACTTAAGCCTGATTTTGTCCAAGCCGGTGAAACATACACTGTGCCATTCGCTCCCGCCGTACCACCAGCGACCTGGACAAGCTCTGACGGCAATGCTGTCTTCGAACTGCGGCATAGCAGGACTCAGGGCTGTCAAGTGAGTCCATCTCCAACAATCATTAAAACGCAGGGAGCAACACAATTTTCTGCAATAGCTCACTCAACATCCACCACTGTTTCCCTCGTTTCAAGTGCCCGCTCCCCTACACAATCGCTCGCGACCGAAGGTTTTGCATCAGGGACTCGAGATAATCCCAAGGCATCTTTGGACGCAATCTGCAGTGGATCCACAAGATCGTCTGAAATATTCCAAGGTTTGAAATGCCACCAACGTGGAGAGTTGACAACAGACGAAGGGTTTCAAGAAAGTTATGCAACCCGATTTTGCAACGAGAATGGAGTCAGAGACCTCGACAATCAGAGTGATAGTATATCTACGACGTTCTGGAATGGGAACGGTCATTTCTACCGCTATACCATTAGCTGGATACCAAATTGCCAGTCGAAAACGCGCCAGTCCGTTGCTACCTCATCAACTGATTGTTCCGAAGTCATGATAGATAACTTTAAACGATGTAAGTCGATTCCGAAGGCAATATTACATTAAAGCTTACATCAGTGGTGCAGGCAATAACAATGGCGGCCAAGGAGGTTACAGCGACATCCAATGTCTGCGCTACGAGTATGAACCAGTCACACTTGCCGTGTAGCCCCTGTCCCTTTAGAGTCGATAAATTGGCCTTTGAACTGTGTTCTTAGTTTAGTCTTCCCCTACAAACACACCGGCCTATCAGCCATGAGTGTAGTTGGTAGAGCAGTAAGCTCTGTCGACTGACACAAAGCCTTTCAGGGTGTAACGTTGTGACCAACACACGCGGAAGACCTCGTCTCTATGCAGCCAGCCGCTTTGAGAATGCGAAGCTCTCTGGGCCTCGAAGTCTCCGAGTCCTCGATGATAACGATGCCGGTGATGATGACGATGACGACGACGAAGTCAACACCACACAACGCCACCAAGCCCGGCCCCGTCAGCCCAGTCAGACCCCCGGCTGAGGAACACGAACTCTAAACCCCAGAGTGCGCTGCCAAGTCACATTTGAGTGATAGTGTGGACAGTATAGATGAAGGGGGCGACCCGCCAACTCTAGAAAGGGTAGATGGAGACCAGTGTGTTGTAGAATAGTCAAGGTTCTCTATTAATAGACTCCTGGCTGCAATCGGCACATGCATTATATTCTTCGTCATAGCAACAGAAATCTATCACATTGCATCTTCCCATATGGGGCTACACCTCTTATCATTTCTTGCTAGGCGGGCCATCCTCGCACAGCCTTCGAGTAATTCGGCCCCATCCCCAGAGCATTGTTTCCCTCTTGATATCCTGCGATACTTGCAAAAGAACTTGCACCATGTTGATGAAGGCGTCTGAGGTGTTCATGAGCGACGGTCCCCTTTGAGCGTACGACAACCACGCGGTGGTGGAGTCCACAAACCACTCCCCGTACAACGCCTTCTGGCAGAACCTGTACCAGCCCTTGGAGAGCGTCGAGTGCCACTACGGATGCATCGGCTTGATGCACGACAACAGCACTATGTCGCTGGGGCTCGCGGCTGGTGACGAGAATGAGCCCAACATCAAGGAGGGGATCCCGAAGAAGGAGCACTCCGGGTTCCTGGACGCGTGCTACACCCCCTCGTCGAAGGCCGCAGGCAAGGTGAGGACGCTGGCGTTCTCCGTCCAGAAGAGAGTCAGACCACGAGGACCATTCAGACCGCTGTCGACATTCTAGCCGTGCTCATACAGTCGACAGGGATAATGCCCAAGGAGTGGGTGGTGAGGTGCGAGGGAATCTGCATCGCCATCACGGAGAGAGCCGTCGTCATGATGGTCGACAGGTGGATGACGGTGTGCGAGCCCAACATGCCGACGCTGCACGTTTTCAAGAGCAAGAAGGTGATGGTCATCTTGACCGCGCGGGGGGTGTTGATCAGGCCCCGACCGGGGTTGGGATTGTGGTGTTGGGGTCGGAGCCGACGAGCCGCTTGAGGCTGTTCACCGCCAGCTTCGACACAGCGTCCGGCATGTCGAAGTCGCTGACGTCCATGTACTGGCGCCGCCGAAGACGCCGCCGCCCTGCGTGGGGAAGATCGAGCTCATGCCGCCGCCGGTGGACATACCCACGCGCCTGCCCATGGCCTGGGCCTTCTGGGCGATCCTGGCCGGGATCATCATGCCGGTGGCGCCCCGCTGCGGGGGCCCATGGTAGTCCACGACGTTGACGCTGAAGGCGTTGTGCATCTTGCCGTTGAGGCCGTACGACGACCTGGCCGCGACCGGCTTCCCGTCCACCATCTTGGCGCTGCAGGTGATCGAGATGGCGACTGTGCCCAGGCACAGGGAGGACTTCCCGTCCAACCTCCGCATGACGTCGGACAGGCGGTTGGTGCTCTGGATCTTGCCCTCCTCGTTGATGAACGAGAAGGTGGTGTTGAAGGACGACACGCCCTAGGAGGCGTTCATCCAGTAGTGGGCCCTCGTGGGCATCACCTGGGACAGGCACCCCTCGTACTTTCTGGCCCAAGGTGTTGAACATGGGGCCGAAGGCGTGCGCGGGCAGGCCAATCCTCGCGAAGTGGAACACGATACATTACAGTAAAGCCCAAGACGAAGCGACGCGTGTCTTGAGCAGCGAGAACCTCCCTCGCATACCTTGCTAGATCAATCCACGCCATCGATGCTGTGTCGGCCTTCGGGTTGCTTTTTAGTTCGCCGGCAACGAGGATGTGTAACCAACGATATCTCGAATCCACAGTGTCAGGGTTGTATGTGATGTCGCTATTGACGAAGCCGATATCCATGCTGCGCTTGCCCGTGGAGCCCCCCAGTGGTGTCCTCGGCTGCGCCAACAGCTTTCGTCGAGCCGCCGGAGTCGAAATCCGGTCGTCGGGACAATCAAGTCAACTGGGCATGCCGCATGTTCCAGAGACACTACGTTGCCGTGGGGGTAAGCGGCCACCACACATCGACCCTAGTGAAAACCCCCCTGGGTATAAAGAGGCAACCGTGATCACCGCACGCCCATTTGACTCGACCGCTACACACACGCACTTAACAGCTACACCTCCATAGTGCCAAGAGCGTGCGTGTGCCCTTGTAACCGCCGAGACGTCTCGAGCGCATCCTCTTCCCATCTCATCCACCGCCACCGCCCCCCTCTCCCCCAGCCCAACCGCCTCGTTGGTGACTCGCCTCAAACTTCAACGGCCACAAGTACATACCGCTGTCATGTTATACAACAGTGACAACATCATGGCGCGCTTCCTCTTTGCCATATTGAAGCAAATGGATCTTAAGGATGTGAGTATCCGAGTCTTCAACGCCCTGGCTGACGCTCGACTCTGACCATCATCTCGTCACAGATTGACTGGAATCAAGTCGCCCAAGATCCCGTCCTGCTAGAGTCCATTCCGAATGGAAAGGCTGCTAGGATGCGATACTCGCGCTTCCGTGACCTCTGCAATGGTCACAAGCCGCACAAGCCGCACAAGCAACGCCGCCACGGCGAAAGGGAACGAGTGCCAAAGTTCAAGAAGGAACACCAGGTGAAGAACGAGCCAGCCATCGCTTCAGAGTCGGCCGTCAGCCTGCCTTCGAATGCATCCGAGCAGTTCTGGTGAGTGGTAAGGTAGCTGGAGAGGTTATGGGACAAGAGCGAGCGGGATGGTCTATTTCGTCACACGGCAATCCAGCGCTCAGGGACGATCCATTCCATTCTCAAGGCGAAGCTATAATAAATGATCAGACACCCCCTGGCCGAGACTCAATGCCCCCAACAGCATCTTCCCTTGCAGTTTTGTGCCAAGACGGAATGTAGGCTTGGCTTTCCAAGAATAAGGAGAGACTCCGAAAAGTCTCCTTGTCGTTCAGTGCGACTGGAAAGTAGTCACAAGATGTACCATATTGTAGTTCACACTTGAGTTTCTTGCCCGTATTCTCGTCCGCCTTGCCAGGTGAAGTGCCTACCATGACGACTGGCGCCGGAGGCTCACTGTCCCAGAAGGCACGGTAGTATTGTCTCGTTTTCTTCTTGTCAACGCGGAAAACAAAGATTATCAGATCGTGTCCAGAAAGAAGCTGCGGCTGTTGTTCTTGGGACACTTCCAGTGTATCGGATGCAACACCGGGAAACTCGGTAAGTCGGTAACGCTGTCCAGGGGGCTCGTGATATTCGATCTCAGCTGTCGGTAGGTACTGTATTGCAATATTAGTAGCCATACTGGACGAAGCTGGGGTACTTTACGGTCAAATTAGGGTCCTCGCCCGCGAGAACGTCGATGAGACTCGTTTTGCCGACTCCCATCGCGCCGATGATAAAAAACGAACATCTGTTGTTGTTGTCTTCTCTACTGAGGAACCAGGATAGAACTGTCCAGATAGAAAAGGTGGTACTTCCAAAGCATTCAAACATACTTGCGGTATTACTCAAGGACGTGGGAGCCAAGTCACGAACTGCTCGGGACAAATGCCCTCTATAACAAGAGCCAGGAAGGTGTCGCTAAAGACCGTTCTTGAGGCCGAGACGTCGGGAATTGACGGGGATCTATTAGCGCAGTTCCAGGACTGCCATGCCCTTTGGCGTAACGCACCATGCTTTTGCCCTCGCCTGCATGCCTGCATGATCAGTCACATCTGCCGAGAAGAGTATGGTCGCGATGCCCCATCATCAACAGGGGGTTAGCGGGCGTGGCCAAGGATCATATCCGTCGAGAACAGTCTGGTTATGTTGCCCCACTAAATGGCTGGGGTTGAAAGTGGACTAAGCCAACGTTGTGGCTGGTCAGCTCAAAGCAAGGGGTCGGCGTCTGTTCACCCTCGCAGGTGCAACAAGTTCCCGACCTCTCGGGGACGTCCGGGGAATGTGTGAACACATGGCCGGTCTCCTCACCATCGTCATGCTAGGCATGGGTGCCCGAGACGTTCAGCTGCGTGAAGACCACAGGACGGCACCTTCATTGACCACCATCTCTCCACCTCGTGATCATCATAATCTCGTTAGTGCCTCACAGGGCAACTCCCACTACAGCTCGCCAAGTCCATGAACGCCTCCCGCTACGCCCAACGTCGTTGGCGAGTCGGACCACGTTGACAGGAGGAGAAACGGTAGGCAGCCAGCACCCGACAGACGAGGCTCCAGCCTCGGCGTACTCATCAACTTTCCAGACCACACCAACGTCCCGAAGCTAGACCGAACCATGACAGACGTCTACGGTAACGAGCTATACGGCCCCAACTTTGCCATCATCTCGGCATCGCTATCCCAGGCACACATGGCCGTCTCGCCCAGCAACGACATCGTCAGCCAATGCATCAACGCCGCCAACGGCTATCACCTAAGCGCCGGGCACTCGCCTTCCTCGACGACATCCAGGGCTAGATCACCGTTCCGGACAGGGCCACCATTCGCTCCGTCATCAACAATCCATAACAGAGGCACTTCTCACGGCAACTTTGCCTTCAACTCGGCCCTGCGGATAAGGGAGCAAGGCAAGGCCCGACAGGACGCACCGTTACTCCAGCAGCAGGCAGAGCGAGGTATGGAACCGGAGATACCCAAGACAATCTCTCCCCAGGACAGCATTCTCGAATTTAACGAGGCGGATGGCGACGGAAACTTCCCGCTATTCCCCCAGGACGCGACAAGCCTTGAGATAGATGCCATATCTAAGGGTATCGACGTATGCTTGCAAGCAGCCAGCGGCAGCCACGGTGCTGGCCCGGCAGGCTTCTTCCCGTCACAGATGCCCACCAACGTCCAGGTACCTCAGCAATATCCCTTCATCCCCCGGACACATGCGAGCCACGACACACCGCCGCGATTCAGCTCGTCGAGATCGAGCTCGGTAGCCTCTGGAGGCAACACGCTAACAAACATGGCTCGCCCGTCGGGAATCGGTGCCGATAGCGGCACGTACACGTGCACTTACCATGGCTGCACGCTCAGGTTCGAGACGCTACCGCTACTACAGAAGCACAAGCGTGAGTGCCGCCGGCGGACGCGGGCGCTCGGCGCGCCGCGAAAGATTGTGAGCATAATGTCGAACCCGCTCAATACGCAAGCCGGGCCACATCGTTGCGACTGCATCAACTCAAGCACCGGCAAGCCGTGTAGCACCGTCTTCTCGCGGCCATACGACCTGACGAGGCACGAGGGCACGATACACAACCCACGCAAGCAGAAAGTGCGGTGTGACTTGTGCACGGAAAAGACGTTTAGTCGCGCGGATGCGCTGATGAGGCACTACCGCGTGTGCCATCCGGGGACGCGAAGCGATGAGTCTCCGTTTCTCGTCGACAAGACATCCGCCCTCCGCGGGGCAACGTGGCGGCCATAGGATAGTAATCATTGATAGTTATGCCTTGAGGTACTGTATTGCAACATTAGTAGCCATACTGGACAAAGTTGGGGCAACTTACTGTCAAATTGGGGTCCTCGCCCGCGCGAATGTCGATGAGACTCGGTTTGCCGACTCCCATCTCGCCGATGATCAAACAGGAGCGTCTGTTGTTGACTATTCCGCGGAGGAACCAGGATAGAACCGTCCAGACAGAATACGAGTAAAGTCCAAAGCATTGGAACATACTTGCGACGCTACTCAACGTTGTAGGAGCCAAAGACAAGGCCTGAAACAGATGCCTGTGATAGGGGCGTCGGCGGTCACGGTGTCAGGGATAGGAGGTGATCTGTCACTCTGTTCCTCACCATCCATGCAAGCCATACTCCACGGATGCACAGCTTGAGGACTGTGTTGGCGTCTGGCGTAATGCACCGTGCTTTTGCCCTGGGCACGACCTCGACATGACCAACGAAGGTCTCGTCACAGCCGTCCCCAGCCGTTGCACCAAACCGGGCCAGAATCATGTCCGCCCAAAAGAGTATAGCCGAAGAGGTCCAGTTGTGGCTTGCCACCTCTTTGGCACCGCCTGTTGGGAGCGATCCCGCCCGCCCGAAAGCGCCAATCGCTGGCTAATCGTGGCGACACACCCGAGCCACATGGTCGTCTACACACCTGTCTTGTACCTTGCCGGGGTAAGAGATTCGACGGTTGCTGCAATGCCCCGTACCGCCCGCCCGCGCTGACAACCGGGGCACCCCCCCAGTAGCACTAGCCCTTCCGCGAGAAAGGCATGGTCGCAATTCCGGTGACGCTCCACAGCAGCCGACTGTCTCCACCCCGTTCAGTCTTACCTGGGTCCAGCGGGCCGCCTTGGTACCATTGACAGTGTCACGCCAATCCGATTCCGTTGCTCGGTCACAACTGTTTAAGACAAGCTCAAGAACATTGCTAGATACTCGGTTTACCGGCCCCAATCCCCGTTCACTTCATCGCTCAAGCTGAATCGCATATGCCCCGCGGTACATCAGAGCCTGAACGTGAAGTCCATGGGCCTGAATGGATCGTCTCTTGGTGATGGAGTGCCGCGTGACAGAATAGACCCCGCTTGCCCCAGGCGTACGGCCTGCCTGGCTCTGGCCTCAAGCATCATGACCGCTGGCACACCACTGATGCCGAGGTCCCGCGCAACAACATGAACATTTTCACCCTCGTATACCGCAGCACAAGCGGGACCTGCCGCTGACCAGGCCTCAAGCATGTGACGTGACCAATGCTCGGTGATGCCTAACTGCTGCGCAACTACGCGGACGTTACCGCCCGCCAGAACCGCATCTCGGGCTGCACCAGCAATATCATCCACAGTCGGTGGGTGATATTGATCGTCTAGCAGCCGGTATTTGTGGGGTTGCTCTAAGGAGTCACCGCCGGGAAGTTCGTATGTTTGGCGGTAGTTGTTTCCTGTGCCTGTGAGTTGCTTGCCAATACCACTGGCTCTGGGGGCGTTTAACAAGCCTCGCTCCTTAGCGGCGCGATATTCATAGTCGCGAGTGGCAGCCGCAAGACGTTCATCCGTCGGAGGGGCTGCATTGGTAGATTCTGACCCATCCGTCGAGGTTGTAGATCCACGACGGGTCCTTTGGGTTTCGAGTCGTCGAAGGACTCGAAGCTGACAGGGAAAGGCCAGCTCGCGGTCCGGCCGGTCGCTGCCCCTGCCGATCTTTAAAGGTGAAGCCTCGGCGACTTCGGGGGCAACAACGCAGAAGTAGTGGATATCGCGTGTGAACTTGAACAATGTCTGCAGCTTCACCTCGGACCAGTGCGTCGGGTCAGCCCTGCTAGACTCCCACTGGTGCGCTTCCTTGCAATGCTCCCGGAGCCTGGTCAGGCTCCTCGTTAGGAACCGACACTGACGGAACTCCCGGCACGCAAGGCCATCGTGGATCTCGAGGCCGTCGATAGCCGCGATTGGGTCTGCCGGTCCAAAGCAAAAGTCAGCTTTGGCCGGGACACTCAACTCGAGCGTAGAGTATGCGGCAGCAATCGCCTTCCGGGTTTCGCAGTTAAGGTGGGAATGTTGTCCTCGCAAGTGGCTCGATAGCGTCCGTACCACGACGCCGTGCAATCGACAGACGAGGACCCGGTAGGACGGGTCATAGACCAACCAGTCGACCCTCATGATGGCTGGCCCGCTGTCATGTGGGCGTCTGTGACGCTTCTGGTGACTGCAAGGATTCTTGTTAGCTCATGTCAGCCGCGTCGACTAATAGCCGAAACAGGTTTGAGCTTTGAATCTCACCTCAAGACAGGAAAATCCTTGGGCTGAGCAATCGCAGTCAATCGCGATGAAATGGGAGAAATGTGTCTCTGAGCATAGGCTAGGTTGGGGTTGCGCTGATTATATCACAGTTGCCGAGGATGGGCCGAGAATGGATGCTAAGAGGAGGGTGTGCGTTAACCTTTTCAGCAAGCAGGGGCGCAAAGAGAGAACAACTCTTGATGCGTGGTCCGTTGAGGCTGACAGGGTTCGGCAGAAGCCTACCCCGTCGCGCCTCCTCACCGCATCACACAAGAGCTGCGTTGGTGCACGCTTGCGGTCTAGCGAGCAAGCTCCGCGACGACTCTCTGGACCGCGCGCCTCGCGCCTCGACTAGACGACAATCTCATGCTTCAACAATGGAGCCTGGACCTTCCCCGACACAACCGGACGCGGATCTAAGCGACAGAAAACAAAAACCGGAAAGCAGAATTGCCATACGGCTATCGTCGGAACCGCGCGACTAGGTTCCCGGCAGCGGTCCTCCTCTGCACCCATCTGCCTCCTCCCGCCCGCCGAATCGACTGCCTACATCGTCGAGCGCATCCTCCTCCCCTCGCCTGGGCTCGCCTCCAACGGCAAGCCGCTTCCAAAGCGCATGACGTACATAGTCGGATGGCATGACCTCCCCGCGGCGAGGCTGCTCGTATCGGCGATGCAGATCCTCGACTACGTGTCCCCCTATGTGCTCGAGTGGGAGTGGAGCATGGAGATGGAGCTGGAAGTGGACCGCAAGAAGCTGGACGGGAACCATAAAAAGCTGGCAGTGGAAAAGTAAAAGGAGTGGGAGCAGCCGGCGGGGGCGAAGAATCCCGGTTGACCTCGAGGCTGACGCGCTTGGCCAAAGCGGCATTGCGGCTTGTCGACTCTGTATGGAGTGGGTGTGCGGGCAAGTGTTAGGCCGTACAACTTGCTCTACCTCCTAATGAACTGCCGATCGATCAGGACGACCGACGACTCGACCCGGGGTTTACCTCAACCTTAAGGAGGGCGTAAATGTAGTGAATGCTCCCCCTGATGGCGGCAAGCCCCTCGTGTTCCAAATATAGGATTTTTTCCGGATACCACACCTCACGACGTGAGGTGCCTGTGCTCCGATCGAGCAACGTGATATCGGTTGCCTCATTAGTGAGCGGGAGAACGACCGCGTCTCCCGATGTCGGCCACACGGCGGTGCCCGCTTCGCTTCGAAACGCTTCAGGCTGCCGTTCAAGGGCAAGAAGGTCGCTCAATATCTTCCCGCGCTTCAACGCCCAGGTTTCCAGCTCTGTAGCCTATGTTACTTAGCCAACTCTCAGCCAGACGATGTTTGCAGCGTATACCTTCTCTGTAATCACCGCATCTAGATACAGTTGACATGGCGGAGGCAGATGGTAAGAATAAAGTCCCTCAGCCTTCAGGACAGGACGTGAGTTTATGATGACTTCGGATAAGATTATGGATATGGCGGCTTGTTTGAGTCCAAGAGTGTGCTGCCCCAAAGTGAAGAACTTATGAAACGGTGCGCCGGGTGATGCGAATGCTGCTTCAGCATCTGTTTGCGACGAGGAACTGGGAGGGAAGTTGGCTGCCGACTTTGGCCAGTTGCGCGGCAAAGGGTCGACTTTTGGCAGGAATATGTCACGAACAGCTTGAGGGCTGAGTAGCATATTAGAAGGGCAACAGAGCAACGTGGGGGAATGGACAGTGACTTACCTTCGCCCGCCACAATCGCCACCCAGCAACAAATAAACCAAGTTTATAACCGATAGGCATCCCGATTGTAACTGCCTTTTAGGACGATATACTGTTGACTTGTGCTGTGTAATATAGTCCCGGCACTCGGCGGTGTAATGGTGGAATACGGTTGTCCACGACTTAACTATGTTTTCAATTAGCTATGGGGGTGAGCTGCAGAGATACTGACGCACCGTATAGAGGAAGCTCATTAGAACGAGAGCCCAAGATATCAGTGAAGCTTTCGACGAACTTAATCCCTTCTCGTACTGCCTTCCCAAGTTTTCGAAGGCTCTCATCGCCGAGCTGTTGGTCCGAGCGGTGGTAGCTCTTCAAGCAAGACCTCAGGTATTCGTATGTTTCATCTCTCGGATGCCCTTCCTTTAGTGCCACTTCTGAGAGACCAATGACAGCTAACTTAAAGAGCTCAATGGGATTTTCTTCGGAGCTATCCTGAGACAACACCTCGAAATGTTTTGCGCACTCCCGGAAGAGTTCGTTCCAGCCCAGTGCGGCCCTCTCGTTCGGGCTAATATGGGAAAGAATGAGGCGGTGTAGAACCCTATTGATATCGTCCTGCGAATGCAGAATCGCGTCCCAATCCTGCTCGTCTTTGGGCAGCTTTTTGGTCAACAGATTATCCGCTATTGGTTCCCACTGCTTCCGTTTTCGCGCAGCTGCTGAGGAACGAGTAACAGGCCGTGCTTGAGAAGCCTCGAAAGTCTTAGGGTTAGAAACCACAAACTCGAAGGGCTGCTCCATCGTTTTGGGGAGGAAAACAGGAAGCTTGAATGCCTGTCTTTGCGGGGTTCATGTGGTTGACTCATCACGTGAACTGCCGTCTTGCAATTGGGAGGCGCACACCACTTGGTTGTAATTTCATTGGCCAACAATGCGGGGTAGCCGCCACAAGGCCGTACGAAGGCCAGGACACAGTACTCCGTACTCCATGCTTACGACCGTGCCCCGTCCCACCGGACAGCATCCATGGTTACCCCCGGCGGGCCGTGTCTGCTTGCATAAGGAACGCTCCAGCTCTTTGAGAAGGGGGTGGTAATGCATTGGGGGTGGGGGGCGGTAGAGTGCCAGGGCGACATGTCGCATGCTTCGTCCAACTTTACAGTGGCAGCGTCTTCGTCATAGCACCAACCTCGGCTCGGGATCTGCACTAAGTGATATGACAAGTCACTAGATTGGTTGCCACTTCATGTCTCCATACACACCTTGTGCTCCGCAGGTGGTTCGTCATCTTTGACATTCTGTCGCAGCCGGTGATGTTGGTCGTGGATGTGAGAGGGAACCCTGGCTTCTGATTGGACAAACCTTCTTCTACCCACCAGCCAGCCACATGCTTCTTGCCACTAAGCCGATTTTGGCGGACATGATTCTTGTCACTCTGTCTCCCATTCCGCCACACCATCTCCGGTCCCGACGCATAATTTTCTGCCGCGTGTTTGCTGCAGATAAACGGAGTTGCTCGAGCCAGCACTGACAGAGTCTGCCAGGAAGTTGCTGTGCGAACTGCTGTGTGTCCCACTGAAGTCTACCGTATTGACGCTGGGAGGTGCACCCACACAGGCCACTAGTTCGCGCACTGATCGGCCATCCCATCGACGGGTGCCCCCAGGCTGCATAACATCTTTGCGCGAATTCTCACGGAACAGACCCGTTAGCCTACAATGCAAGTCTCGGAATCCCCAAGGCCGAACAAGGGTGTTTGGGGGTGTCTCCGAGTGACCACCGTGTGGCTTGCAGGAACGCCCGCATGCGCCTTCAGCGGCAACATGGTGTGAGCCATGTTCTTTGCGGATGCCCGTCTAACTGCATTGGTAAGTTCAGTGTAGTTGTTCCCTCGTGAAAACACAATGTTGTCTCTCATCCTGAGGAATTGGTCGAACGGCCATATATGTACGACATCCTCCGAAGCAACTGCCTGTCTCCAACTTTCCCACTTTCCCTCCCGCCGCCGATTCTTCTTAGTTTCCCATAATTCACCTTTGCTCTTTTCTCTCCATACCATTGTAATATGGAGCAAAATTATACACCAAGCCCATGGCAACGCTGGTCACGTCGTTTGTCTTTGGCCATCCTGCGAGTTTGTCGGGGACGAGCCGCATTTTCAGGCTCACTTGGGGATTCACACCGCATCATCTACATCGTCTAACCTGGAAGTTAGTTACTCTCCTCCCCTTCACCCCTGCGATCCCAATACCGACCGATCGCGAAACAGAGAAGTTACAAAGCCCCCGAATCAGCCCACGTCAAGGTAGAACAGCGTCCCAGCTCGACGTCGCAGACGCCTCACATATCACCAGACTCCGGTATAGAAGAGCATCTGCCGGATGGTACCAGCCCAGCAGCACTTGACGAAGAAACGCGGCAAGACTATGACGGAACGACGGACAGCTCTTCAACCTCGTCGAGCAGGCAACTTCCGCATATTCGCGGGGCAAGAGCGCAACCGGTTCATGCAGAGACAGTTGGACCCGTGGTAAAGGTGGAACGACCCTCTCCGAATCTCCAACTCCGAAGCCGTAACGAGCAGGTGGCTCATGCTCGTACCGTCGAACTTCAAAGTTCTGTGCATCCCGGGAAATCCGAGATCTGCAGCTGTGAAGGTTGCGGATTAGGTTTTATCCATCGTCTAGTCTTGCAGGTTTGTCCTTCCTAACTCTGCGCTGTCTTTGTACCTGGCACTTACGACGCCAAAGATGCACCAAGCTGGCTGTGGCTTCTACATCCATAGACCTGAGAAACGGACAGCGCGAAGTGGGGTGAGAAGTGACTTCACTGATTCATACCAACATTCGGCAACGCAGCCGGTGGGCACGAGCTATTCGTAAGTGCTTCTCTACTGCTGAAGACCAATGTTATTGACAGCCACGAGCTCATTTAGCGAGCGAAGAGAGTCATCTCAAGTTGAAGCAATGCATCTCGACAAGCGTGGCGTCTCGGAGCCCCATTGTGAGGACGGCCTGAGCAGGGGATGCAATCGAACCTCCAGCATTGCTTCGCCCTATGGCGAAGGAAACACTTCATTGATCGAGTCACCGAGCGGAAGAATGATGCTGCAAGACAACTCCCAAGCGACGTCTGGTCGTAGATTCGATAGGAGCCAGCAGATCAAGTCCTGCGGCCACCCCCATCGGCAGCTCACGCTGCGGCAAGCACCCTCCCATGCTGAGGCGGCGTATGGAGACAAAATCGGAGGTGAGACCACGTAGGTAGCGAGGAGACTCGATCTGCTATGCTGACCATACTGACCATACCGAGCTAGACTGCAAACCAATCGATCCCCCGGTGGTCGTGCAGTTGCACGATATGCGAGACGAGGGGAAGAGTCAATTATACAACAGTAAGTCTCAATATCTTGCTACCAACACCACCAGCATTGGCGGATAAGTAACCTATGACTAGGCCCTTACCTGTTTATGGATTCGTCGCTAGTACCGGAGGACTATGGCGAACCGCCGAATGACCAAGACCTCCCTCCCAGCTGTCTCTTTGGAATTCGTGCATCCTCAGTTCACTTTTTAATGGACACGGATGGTGTTGAGGGCGGCTTTTTCGTATTCAGCGACCTTTTCGCCAAGCGAGAGGGCAGGTTTCGCCTGCAACTCAGGCTTTTCGAACGCGACGACTCGACATTCGCAACGTCAACCTTTCAAAACGTTTCAGAGCTCATCACCAACGTGTTTACTGTTTTCCCCAAGCCGTTGTTTCCTGGAATGACCGACACTACTGCCCTGACTCGTAAATTTCACGACCAAGGAGTCAAGATTTGCAAACACTCGAGCCGGATAGATGCTTCGTCCTATTAGGCGGCAATAGGGAGAACTTGCAAATATGACTCTCACAGTACCGTCATTCTGCTTTGCTGTCAACTCGTTCTTGTCCAGATACTGCCGTCGCGTCTTGAGTTTCCAATGTATTCATTTAGACAATATGAAGAATTAAAACGTCGTTATACAATTTTCGGTCAGGGTCTCGTCGGTGTCGTCGAGGTAAGACTGAGTTTCAACTCCATTGCGACCATCGCCACCAACAAGGCGGCAGCGGTTGTCGGGATCATGATTCTGAAGGTCCAGCTCAAGTGGGTCAACAGAACGACGGCGCAATCGCCATAGACAGGACGGAGACTAGAGCGAGACTAGCACCGAGCCCAACGCCGAGTCGTTGTGCGACTCTGAGCCTGAGCGCGATATTGAGAAGGTCGAGAAAGGTGATTGAGAGCACGTCTACAAAGAGCAGCAGAACAGCAGCGATTATGATGACAGTAGACATGACAAGGAAAACAAGAACGAGCGTTTGACAGCGGCGACAGCACGCTCTCATGTTCATGCGGCCGCTTGGGGAGGTGCACGTAGGGCTGTTAATGTTGGTGGACGCGGTCGCCGACTGTTGTCTCAGGATAATAATACAGCTATCCAACCTGGACCGAGAAGTCAGTGAGCCTCACCTGCCTTCGGCTTCAAAGCGTCGATCTACCTGCAAGCAACAAGGACCTCTGGGAGACCAGGGATGCCGAGGAGATCCCGGCTTCCCTGGAATACAAGGTCCGCCGGGTCCCCAAGGCCCCATGGTGAACATGGTCCGCCAGGTGTGCAAGGGCCGCACGGTGAAGGAGATCAATGGGATGTAGCCATTCGCGGAGGGGAGAGATATTAAGACACATAAGTTTCTTGCAGAGGTTAACAATATCTTGTTTGATACAGCACTGTACTGCACTAAAAGAAAGAAGAAAGGCGGCAAAGGAATGAAGGAGCCGCTTGGTACTTCTCAGCATCACGCAGAAGTGTCCCCACGGGATTGGGTTCCCAGAAACGAAGCTGCCCTGTCTTTGTTGACCAGGACACGGGCGTATCCCCGTTCTTATCCTTGGATGCTGCTTTGGCACCGCTGGCAAGAAGTAGCTTGACCACGCCTCTATGCCAATGCTCGGCTGCATATGATAGTGGCGTCCTTTCCTCGGAGTCCGCAGAATCAGGGTCAACGCCGCAGTGGAGCAAGCAGCTCACTATGTCCAAGTAGCCAAGCATTGAAGCATACGACAGTGGTGTCCTTCCGTCTTGATCTTCAGAATTCGGGTTGCCACCAAGATCGAGAAGCAGTTCAACTGCATCAGCGTTGCCGCTCTCCGCTGCAAATGAGGTCGGCGTCCGGCCGTAGTTATCGCTTGAGTTCGAGTCCACCACACGTCCGCAGACCAGTGCCTCCACTACCCTGACGTGGCCTCCATATGCTGCTAACGAGAGTAGTGTCTAGCCGTTGCTGTCTGCAGAATCCACATTTGTACCCTCCTTATCCCTTAGCTTCTTGACCACCGATTGATGTCCTTTCATTGCTGCCCAGGATAGCGCGGTACGACCATTCTCGCCCGTGGCATTAGTATCGACATCGTCTTTTGCAAGAAGTCTCTCCACCAGCTCCAAATGCCCATTCACTGCAGCTGCTGATAGCGCCGTAGCTCCCATCAATCGCTTAGAATCAGAGCCGAAAACACTAGTGTCGATAGCAAGGAACAGCATCACGATTTCCACACTCCCCCTATAAGCCGCTGCCCATACCGGAGTAAAGCCAATACTATCTGCAGCGTTCGGGTCAACCTTTTTCGTCGCCAGCAGCTTGGCCACCACACCTTCATGTCCTGCTTCTGCTGCTTTGCGCAATGCTGTATGTCCATGTTGGTCTTTGTGATCCGGCTGGACGCCATTTGCCACGAGGAGTCGTTCCACGATGGCCATGTGACCCTTCTTTGCTGCCCATGACAGTGGCGTCTGCCCTTCATTATCCTTATCGTCTGGCACTGCATCTTTCGCAAGTAACAAGTCGACTAGTGCGTCATGCCCTTCCCCTGCGGCTAGAGACAGCGGTGTCCTTCCACCGGAGTCCCTGGGGTCTGGGGTCACCTCCACTCTTTTCCCATCTTGTGTGGTATAAATGAGTGGCGGACGGCCACAGTCAGTTGATACACCACAATCTGCCCCAGCCCCCAGAAGCTTTTGGGCCGTCTCCGTTTGGCCACACTCTGCAGCCCAAAGCAGAGCAGCCTTGCCTCCAGAGTCTCGTACATTTCGTTGGTATAGGTAATAATTCAGTCCGGAGTGAAGATCGCGACATGTTCGACAGAGACTTGCCACATCTTTCTCCGATATTTCATTTGCTATAGGTCGGAGTAGTTCGTTCGGAAGGTCAAGCAATAACATCTTCAAAAGCTGCAATAGACGTGAGGGTTCAAGGCTTGAGCTTGCTATGGTTCATTCTCCGAAAGAGGGCTTTGCCGTTGATGGAGTTGTGCCGTGAAGTGGGAAAATCATTTCGGGCTGTCAGTGTCACTGTCAGGAGCGTTGTCGTTGACAACCCAATCGAGCGCCTCGTAACGACTGTGTTTGTCTTGCGCACCAAGATCGGCACTATTGCGTAAGACTAACTAAAGCAAGTCGCAATAGCCGTACCCGAGTGCTATGACAAGGGCAGAGTCGCCGAAGTAATCCCCCGCGTTGATATCGGCGCCACTTCCTAACAGGGCTTCAACTGTACTGTCATGGCCATATTCCGTAGCCTCGAGAAGCGGCATCCGATGGTTGTTGCTTTTGGCTTCGATGTTGGCGCCGTTGCAGCGGTGTTGCCCGTATCTCTCTCGCCACGCCAAATGAACGTCGCGATCAAGAGACTCTACCAAAAACTTGCGATTAGCTTAGGTCTTGATGAGACGTCACATCACATGACAGACGATGATGCAGAGATGGGACAAGTCTGCTGGACCAAGAACACCGATCTAGCTTCGTCCCAACGCAACAAGCAAATAATTCATTGGTCAACTTCTGTCGGCGCATCCTCTTCACGCGACCAAGGCCAATCGCCGGCTGCAGTCCAAGCCAAAGGCCGTACGGTCAGGGTGGACGAAGCCGTCGACACGGAAGCCCAACGCGAGTTCATTGAGATGTGGAACAGGAAGAAAGAGGAGAATAACATGATAGAGTTTATGGATGGTCCTGACCCGACCGCGTTGGGGAAGGTGCGATCTGTACTCTCCATTCATGTCCGCCGACCTGCGCCAGGCACGCCGCAGGGTGACAATGTCATGGCCCGGGACCGCCTGGAACTCGATCCCCAAAGCATTACCCGCAGCGTTACCCGTGTCGCATCGCCCACTGTGACGCCTGGCAGAACTGATGCCGGATATCGCTGTGGTTCTTGGTGTGTTCTTCCCATCAACCCGGCCGGCAACGCAGGCGAGAGTGCAGTCGAGAGGGCAGGGCCAGATATCTACGCCACGGAACACCAACCGAGACGGGACTTTGGCGCCACGGAGGGTTCGGCAGGGCCTGGGGAACCTCTCAAGGCGTCGGCGGGTGTGGGCCAGGCTCGGCACTCGATTTTGGGATACGGGCGGAGCACGGGAGACCTTCAGCAGGCCAGAAAGGGGCGCCTGCGTATACCATTGCAGCGAAGACATGTGCCTTGTCTCCAAGATCTCCGGTCTTCCGCAGGATGGTTGGACCGCTTTTACAGGCCTTGGCCTTCTCTTCGACGCCATGCTCGTACCAATGAGGCATGTCTGACTTTTGCTGCAGTTCCGTCCCAGTCAGGTAGTTAGATGCGACTCGAGATGATACTAGATCCCAAAGTAAGAAAGGTACTGTGTGCCTGCAACACGTATTGCAATTTTGATCCTCAAAATGTTTCCCAGGGGTTCAAGGTACGCTCACAATGCAGCGGCAGGCCGAGATGGGTTCTGTTCACGCAGGACGTTTGGCTTGACTGTAGTTGACCAGAACTCGACTTCTGGATGCACGTTGGGGAACCACCCTTGCT
>JPHH03000141.1:0-19940 GCA_000750105.3 Tolypocladium sp. Sup5 PDA-1
ACTAGAAACTAAATAAGTATTTTAGAAGATTAAGGATTTAATTACTTTAGAACTAGTCCTTGCTATCTTTAACCTAGAGTTATAAGTTAAACTCGAAATAAACGCCTCTAACTAAGGGTTAGGAGTATAAATTAGATAGCAAGATAAGAATAGGAAACTAAGGCTAATAGTATTCTATTCTAAGAAACTATCCGGCGCTAAACTTAATTACCTTATCTATAATAAAGAATTCCTTACTATTATTAATGCCTTTAAGGAATAGAGATACTATCTCCTAGGAAGTAAGTATAAGGTTAAGGTTTATATTAACTATAAGAATATCGTATATTTCGCTATAACTTAATAACTTAGTAAATAATAGATTAGATAGGTAGAATATCTCTTAGAATTTAACTACGAGATTATCTATCGTAAGGGATCTAAAAATAGATAAGTAGACGCTCTTAGTAGAAGACCTAATTATAGCTCGGGAGAAGCCCCTAACGCGGGATAGATCCTAGAGCTTAATAAAGAAATAGGTAACTATTAATAGAAATAACTAAATATAGTATTTAAGGTATAAGACAACGACCTAATATTCTAGAAAATTAAGGAATAGATAGAAGAATATATTATATATATCTAAGAAGTACCTAACGGATACGATATAAAATATTCCGATATACTTATATATAATAATAAGATATAGTTACTATTACTATTATAGGAAGAAACTATTAGGGAGTTTTATAAATACCCGATATATAGATATTAGGGAATTAGGAAAATAATAGAGCGAATATAACGAAAATTCGATTTTTCTAAAATAAAGGAAACTATTAAAGAGGTAATTAATAAGTATGCCCTTTATATATAAAATAAAGCCTTATAATATAAACCTTATAGAGAACTAAAACCGCTACTAGTTCTAGTTAAACTATAGGACTCGATTACTTTTAATTATATTACGAAGCTATTATTATTAAAGGAACCTATAATAAAGGTAGAATACGATAGTATCTTCGTAGTTATAGATTAACTTACTAAGTATAGATATTTTATCCTATATAAGGAAGTAAGTAATATAGAAGACCTCGTATATATATTCTTAAGGACGATTATATATAATTATAGACTACTAAACGAGATTATCTCTAATAGAGGAATTATATTTACTATAAACTTCTAGTAAGCATTAATAGCTTAGCTTAGTACGAAATATAAGCTTAGCATAGCCTACTACCCTTAGATAGATAGGCAGACCGAATAGTTAAACTAGATACTTAAATAATACCTTCGTTATTATATTAACTATAGATAGGATAACTAGGTTAAATAGTTACTAATAGCATAATTAGCTTATAATAGCTTAATTATAGAAGCTACGAAGGTTTTACTATTATATATTAACTTTAGGTATAACCCTAAAGTATATTAAATTATATAATAAGGACTATAAGTAGAACGAGCTATGCTCTAAGCGGATAAACTAAAGGAACTTTATAAAGAAATAAAGAAAGAACTCGAATATATTAGATAAAGGATATCGATATACGCTAATAAGAAAAGATTAAAGGGACTAATCTTTCGGGAGGGAGATATAGTCTACTTACTTTAACGAAATATTAAAATAAAGCGACTAAGCGATAAATTAGATTTTAAGAAACTTAGACTATTTCTAGTTAAGAAAGTTATTTCGATAACTAACTATAAACTTTCACTACTTAAAATAATAAAGATATACCCTATCTTTTATATTTCGCTACTCGAAATAGTACTATAGGATATAGAAATATAAGACTATATCGAAGTTATAGACGATAATAAATATAAAGTTAAATAAATACTAGATACTAGGAAATATAATAAAATCTAATAATAATTAGTTAAGTAAAAAGGATATAGATATAAAGAAAATACCTAGGAACCCGCTAAATATCTTAAGAACTACTAGCTATTACTAAGGTAATTCCGCTAGACTTATAAATAGATACTAGAGGACCTATATCTATAAGGTCCTTACCTAGACTAAGGGATAACTAGTTAAACTTATTAGGAATGCCTTACGACTAAAGGTTATTTACTACTTAATATTTATAGGACTCTAGTATAAGAATAAGCCTATCCTCCTTATCTAGCTTAGCTATACCCCGCTAGAATAACTTAGTACTCTTCTCTTTCGCCTTCTTCTTAATATAGCGAATATAAGTAAGATAATTTAATGCCTTAGATAATTATAATTAGAGCTTTTTTAGTAGCTCCCTAGCCTCCTCCTCCTTAGTATCTAACTTTCTTTATTAATCTATTAAATATATTACTAAGAGAATTAGTAAATAAAAGGAAGGTACGCGTAAGGAAGTAAGATAAATAGGACGATACTACTAAAATACTATTATAGTTCGAATAACCCCGTTTTATATACTTATAGTAGCGGGAAGAGCCCCCTACTATATTATAAGTTAACTTTTACTTAAAGTAAAAAATATAAGGCATATTTATAGCGCTGCCTTTAGCTAGGATAAGGGAAGCTAGATAGTCGCGTTCGAAGGATTTACGAGATTTTAGTTTTTTAATATAACCTAATATAATATTAGTATAATATCTTAGAATAATTATAAGAATAGGTTACTATACCTATAAATATAAGCATAGGCAAGGTATTTATACGTTAGTTATAGGTATTATAAGGCTAGGTCTTAGGGATAAGACTATTAAGAGAGGGGATATTATATTATAACCTAGGCTAACGGGCTATAGGATAGGCTAGCTATATAGGCGCTAATATAGGCTATATAAAATAATAATTAAAACGATTAACTAATAAATAATAGATTAATGCAATCTATAAGATAGATTATATAATCTATAGGATAGATTATTAATAATCTATAGATTATAGCGATCTAAGGGATCGTAGTAATCCCTAAGAGCGGTAGCGATCTATCGCTAGTATATAAGACCCCCTAATTTCCTTACTATAGCATAGATACCTCGCTAGCTTTTAATAATACTCTTTAGTTACGATCTACTATCCGGGATATTCGATCTATTACTATCGTGATAAGACTAGCCTAGTGCTACGCCCTAACCTTACTTACTAATATAAACCTGCTAGTTTATCCCTTAGGAACCCTAAACTATTATAATAAGTATATATACGATATTACTTTATAACCTAATAAAGAAAGAAATAACCTTTATATAGAAACTAGAAACTAAATAAGTATTTTAGAAAATTAAGGATTTAATTACTTTAGAACTAGTCCTTATTATCTTTAACCTAGAGTTATAAGTTAAACTTAAAATAAATACCTCTAACTAAGGGTTAGGAGTATAAATTAAATAGCGAGATAAGAATAAGAAACTAAGGCTAATAGCATTTTATTCTAAGAAATTATTAAGCGCTAAACTTAATTACCTTATTTATAATAAAGAATTCCTTACTATTATTAATACCTTTAAGGAATAGAGATATTATCTCCTAGGAAGTAAGTATAAGGTTAAGGTTTATATTAATTATAAGAATATCGTATATTTCGCTATAACTTAATAACTTAGTAAACGATAGATTAGATAAGTAAAATATCTCTTAGAATTTAACTACGAGATTATCTATTATAAGGGATTTAAAAATAGATAAGTAAATACTCTTAGTAAAAGACTTAATTATAGCTTAAGAGAAGCCCCTAATATAAGATAGATCCTAGAGCTTAATAAGGAAATAAGTAATTATTAATAAAAATAACTAAACGCGGTATTTAAAGTATAAGATAATAACTTAATATTTTAGAAAATTAAGGAATAGATAGAAGAATACGTTATATATATTTAAGAAGTATTTAATAAATATAATATAGAATATTCTAATATACTTATATATAATAATAAGATATAGTTATTATTACTATTATAGAAAGAAATTATTAGGGAATTCTATAAATACCTGATATATAAATATTAGGGAATTAGGAAAATAATAGAGTAAATATAACGAAAATTCGATTTTTCTAGAATAAAGGAAACTATTAAAGAGGTAATCGGTAAGTATGCCCTTTACATACGAAGCAAAGCCTTATAATATAAACCTTATAGAGAACTAAAACTACTATTAGTTTTAGTTAAACTATAAGACTTAATTATATTCGATTATATTATAAAGCTACTATTATTAAAGGAACCTATAATAAAGGTAAAATATAATAATATCTTTATAATTATAGATTAACTTACTAAATATAGGTATTTTATCTTATATAAGGAAGTAAGTAATATAAAAGACCTTATATATATATTCTTAAGGATAATCGTATATAATTATAGATTACTAAACGAGATTATTTTTAATAAAGGAATTATATTTATTATAAACTTCTAGTAAGTATTAATAGCTTAGCTTAGTACGAAATATAAGCTTAGTATAGCCTACTACCCTTAGATAAATAAGTAAACTAAATAATTAAACTAAATAATTAAACTAAATACTTAAATAATACCTTTATTATTATATTAACTATAGATAGGATAACTAAGTTAAATAATTACTAATAGTATAATTAGCTTATAATAGCTTAATTATAAAAGCTATAAAGGTTTTACTATTATACGCTAACTTTAGGTATAACCCTAAAGTATATCGAGTTATATAATAAGGACTATAGGTAAAACGAGCTATACTCTAAGTAAATAAACTAAAGGAACTTTATAAAGAAATAAAGAAAGAACTTAAATATATTAAATAAAGGATATTAATATATATTAATAAGAAAAGATTAAAGGGACTAATCTTTTAAGAGGGAGATATAATCTACTTACTTTAATAAAATATTAAAATAAAGTAATTAAGTAATAAATTAGATTTTAAGAAACTTAAACTATTTTTAATTAAGAAAGTTATTTTAATAATTAATTATAAACTTTTATTACCTAAAATAATAAAGATATACCTTATCTTTTATATTTCGCTACTTAAGATAATACTATAAGATATAGAAATATAAGACTATATTAAAGTTATAGATAATAATAAATATAAAGTTAAATAAATACTAGATACTAGGAAATATAATAAAATCTAATAATAGTTAATTAAGTAAAAAGGATATAGATATAAAGAAAATACCTAGGAACCCGCTAAATATCTTAAGAACTACTAGCTATTACTAAGGTAATTCCGCTAGACTTATAAATAGATACTAGAGGACCTATATCTATAAGGTCCTTACCTAGACTAAGGGATAACTAGTTAAACTCGTTAGGAACGCCTAGTGACTAAAGGTTATCTATTACCTAGCGCTCGTAGGATTCTAGCGTAGGGATAAGTTTATCCTCCTTATCTAGCTTAGCTATACCCCGCTAAAATAACTTAGTACTCTTCTCTTTTACCTTCTTCTTAATATAGTAAATATAAGTAAGATAATTTAACGCCTTAGATAATTATAATTAGAGCTTTTCTAATAGCTCCTTAGCCTCCTCCTCCTTAATATTTAACTTTCTTTATTAATCTATTAAATATATTACTAAGAGAATTAGTAAATAAAAGGAAGGTATATAAAGGGAAGCGAGATAAATAAGATAATATTACTAAAATACTATTATAATTTAAATAACCTTATTTTATATACTTATAATAGTAAGAAGAGCCCCTTATTATATTATAAGTTAACTTTTACTTAAAGTAAAAAGTATAAGGCATATTTATAGTATTACCTTTAGCTAGGATAAGGGAAGCTAGATAGTCGCGTTCGAAGGATTTATAAGATTTTAGTTTTTTAATATAACCTAATATAGTATTAGTATAATATCTTAGAATAATTATAAGAATAGGTTACTATACCTATAAATATAGGCATAGATAGGGTATTTATATATTAGTTATAGGTATTATAAGGCTAGGTCTTAGGGATAAGACTATTAAGAGAGGGGATATTATATTATAACCTAGGCTAATAGGCTATAGGATAGGCTAGCTATATAAGCGCTAATATAGGCTATATAGAATAATAGTTAAAATAATTAACTAATAAATAATAGATTAGTATAATCTATAGGATAGATTATATAATCTATTAAATAGATTATTAACGATCTATAGATTATTAATAATCTATAGATTATAATAGTCTAAGGGATTATAGTAATCCCTAGGAGCGGCAGCGATCTATTACTAATATATAGGACCCCTTAATTTCCTTACTATAGTATAGATACCTCGCTAGCTTTTAATAATACTCTTTAGTTACGATCTATTATCTAGGATATTTAATCTATTACTATCGTAATAAGACTAGCCTAGTACTATGCCCTAACCTTACTTACTAATATAAACCTACTAGTTTATCCCTTAGGAACCTAAACTATTATAATAAAGGAATTTTATAAGGCTATCGCTAAAGAGATATAGTAAGATTATTAATTATATCTTAAAGAGATAATAAAGGGTAGCGGTAATAGCGTTAATAACGAGATATAGGGTTAAAGTTAAGGTTAGTATTAAAATTAAAGGAATAGCTATTTAAAAGAGTAGTAGCTAGCTAGCTTTCTAAAAGATTTACTCTTATAGCTACTATAGCTACCGCCCTTATAGTTGCTACTCTTATAGCTATTATAACTAGCTACTTAAAGAAATTATTATTACTATAATCTTTAACTCTTTTAACCTTATTATAACCTTCGTTAACTAGGCTAATCTACTTATTAAGATATGCTCTCTTTAGCTCCTTATTCTCTATGCTATTCTAGAGAATAGTATAGTATTTTACTACTATAATTATATCGCTAAATTTAACTTACTAGTCTAACTATAGCTTAAACTATTAAGTATAGTCTTAAGCCGCTCTCTCTACGTTATTAGCGCCTAGCTCGTAGTTAAGTAATATAAATAAAGACTATAATAATATAAGGTCTTTTAGAGAGGCAGAGACCTTTTTTATCGAGCCTATTAAATTACTACTTATTACTAACCTCTTATTAAGCCGCTAAGATAATCCTAACCTTAACCTCTACTTTAACCGCTACTCGGATATTAACAAAGAGATAGATATTACCTTAGCTAGCGTTATAGAGGTAGACCTTAACCCTAGCATTAGTATAATAGGCTATAAGCTATCTTAACTATCCTCGCTATCGCTATCTAAGCTATTAAGCTAACTATAATAGTCTAGGCTAACTCCTTCGATACCTAGGTTATTATAAGAGGATTATTATTTATATAGCTAAAAATCTCTATTTATATAGCTAGTAAGTTAGTAGTTTTTTTTACCTAATCCCTATATAGCCTATAATACTACGCCCGATTATAGTAGAGGCCCCTAGTATATAAGAGATAGCGAGAAATATACCCTAAGCTATAACCTAAAATTTATATATTATATTATATATATAAGGCTATCCCTAATATAATACTATATCGTTAGTAGTACTATTACCTAAGATAGACTTAGCCTTCCTTTTAAATAACCCTAGCGCGCCTAGCGACTCCGAAGACCTTACTAAAGGCATACCTATTATCCCTAGCTAATCTAATAAGCCTAACGAGCTTAGTAACCCTATTATCTCTAGCTAGTCTAACGAGCTAGCGATTATTCCTCCTATATCCGTTAATAATATAAGATATAATAGCGATTATAATAAGTATAACGATAATTATATTAGCTAGCTAATCCCGGTTTTGCTACTATTATAGTAATTTAATACTTTCTAAGATATAGATAACTTCCTCTGCGAATTCTATATTAATAATAGAGCCGCGTTTATTAAGTAGTTATCTCCTAAGAAGCGTAAGATTAATAGCATAGCCTAGCTAACCTTCTTTATCTTTATCTATAATCGAGGCTAGTAGTAGCTAATATAGAGCGCTAGGTTACGTAAATTATTAACCTAAAAGCTAGATTACCCTATAAGGATTATAGCCTTAGTTATTAAGTTATCTAACTAGAAGTAGATATATAAGGTAATTAGAGGTTATTATAATTATAGGAAGTCTCTTAACCTATCCGCGTATAATATCTATCGCCGCCGAACTCTAGCCTAGTAGTAAAAAAAGCAAGACCTTGCCGAAGAGGTTACTATAAGAGCCCGCGAGATAGCCTAGATCGTAAGAAAAGCTAATCCTAAATATAATTACTTCTAGAAAAGAGATATCTATAATAACTATTAAAAGATTAAGTAAGAGCTACTTAATAGCTTAACTACTACCTAAGCATTCGTAAGAGAGCTCTAGAAAAGCGATATTAAGTTCTATATTAAGCTCGATAACGATAACCGCGTTTATACTATCTTTTAGACCTACCCTTAGTACTAGGTAATATAGAAGAAGTTCCCCGAAGTCCTTAGTCTTAATAATATATATAAGACTAATAGATTTAAGATATATCTCTTCTAGGCTACTAGTATAACTAATTAAAAGTCCCTTACTAACTTCGCGTTTAGCCTTATTAATAGAGAGAAATAAGATTACTTCGAGTAGCTATATAAGTAGCTTAAGTAGCTTTATTAAGAGGTTAGAGCCGCCTCGCTAGATATAGTTATTATAGATAAGGAAAAGGCCCTTAAAAACGCCCTCGCGATTATTATACCTATAGCCTAGTAATAACTCTATATATATTATATCCTTGCTAATATATATACTAAAATTAATAGCTACTTTAAGGATTCTAAGGGTAACGAAGACAATAACCTTATTACCGAAGACGCCCGCGACTCTAATAACGAGCCTAACCTCGATACCGCTGCCTAAGACTATATTTAGTAAGAGGTAGAGGAAGGCATTACTAACCTAGCCGAGGAAGATAAAGATAATAACTATAAGGGCATATTTAAGTTCTTCTAGGCTATAGTCTATATTACTAGGGAGTAAGATTTTAATAATACCTAGAAGTAGCTTAACGAGACCTTCTAACGCTAAACGTATATTATTAAATATATCTTAGACGAGTATATACTATAGTATAACTAGTAGGTAAAGTACTTTATCGATAGGTATCGTAACTTTAGCTAGAGGGTTAATAGCCCTACTAAGATTATATATGTAAACGTAAAATTATATCTTATAACTAGTATTAGTAACCTTATATATCTTTACTAAGCCCTTATTACTATAATTAAGAATAAAAAGCACTTATATAAGTAAGAAGCTATAAGGTAGCGGCAAAGGTAATATAATTAATATATTAGCTAGGCATAGCTTAGTAAGCTTAATATATAAATTATATACTAAGCTATTAACTTCCTTACTAAATAATATCGATAAAGTAAAGCCGCGATACTAATATATAATAAGCTATAACCTCTTCGCCCTTATATAAGCAATTTCGAGCATTAATATAGCCTACCTTATAATTACACGATCCTTAATTACCTCGAGCATAGCACCCTATTAAGAAAGAGAGATATTGCCTTACGCTAGTAGCTTAAGAAGCCCTTAGTAAGTTTTACTAGATGCCCCTTCGTATATATATTAAACTAACCTCTATCGTTATAATAGAACGTTAACGATCTATTACTTAATATCCGTAATCCTACTATTATTACTAACTTACGCGGAAGACCTCGTCTCGATACCGCCCGCCGCGCTAAGAATACTAAGCTTAAGGTGCTCTAGAGCCTCTAAGTCGTCGATAACGATACTAGCGATAATAATAATAACGTTACCGAAGTTAATATTACGGACTCGAGCTATGCTCGGGTCTACGCACTGCCCGGTTACGTGGGGTTACGTGAGGTTTATAACTTGCTAAATATCCGCGCCCGGTCCGGGCGCGGACCGCGCCCCCTTTTCCTCCTTCTATATATCTATTATTACTATATAGAACGCCTATTAGTAAACGCCCTAGGGCTAGTTCTTTATATATAATAGATATCGTTTTACCTTACTAATGCTAACTAGTAATATATTAATAGAAGACGTAGGTATCTAGGGCGCTCTAGCGTAGAGGGCGGTAGATATAATAGCTAGCGAGATTACTAAGCTCTAGAGAGTTATTACTATATAAAAGGAGGCTATACGCGTTATAGAATAGATAAAATAAAAGCTACTATTACTCGGGACCCCGTTCGATAGCGATAAGAACCTCTTTATAGCTTAGAAGATACTTATTATATATAAACTCTACTTTAACTAGATATTTATTAATAACTACTAGGATTAATAAGCCTTTATCTACTAGTACCTCTCGATAGAGGTCTAGGCTAAGGTTACTCTATTCTTTAAATAAGGCGAAGAGTTTATATATAACCCTAACTACTTCCTAGAATATCTTAGTATAATATTCTCTAACCCCTACTATTAGTAGACTATAATAATAGAGCTAGAAAGAATATTATAATAGCTAGCTAAGGCTTTCTCTAACTTCTTAATATGATTCGAGGCTAAGCTATCGCTCTTAGGCGGGAGCGAATAGGCCTATAAGATTAAGGTTATATGCCTCCGATATGCCCTTACCCTAGAGGTTCGCTAGTACTATATAAGCTAAGATATCCCGCTTAATAATTACCTAGCGGCTATATAACGCATCCGCTTAATTATAGTAGATATTAAATTATTCTAGCTTAATAACCGGTTCCTCTTACCTAGGGCCCGAGCGGCTAGTAGCGCGGGCTATAATAACGATATACCTATAAGTAGCGTTAATATAACTAGTTCTAGTCTAGGCTAAGTAAGAAAGAAAAAGTAAGGGGGCTAGTTATAATAGCGCGTAGCCTAGGTTAGCTAAGATACTATATAAGTATGCTATATAAAAGGGAGCTACCTATACTATAGCTAATAAGGCTATATAATATATATATATTAGCTCTTACTTACTTAGTATTTAACTTAATAGACTCTTATATAATTTACCTAGATAAAGCTAGCTATAGGCTTCCTAGACTAGGAGAGCGACTAGGAAAATAGCTTACCCCTATAATAAGTCTTATATTAGGGGCGATATAGCGCGTTAAATAAGTAGACGGCGAGTTAGAAGAATACTTTAAGGATATCTCTTAAAATATAAATATAACTCTATTTCTCTTATTAATATTAATTAACTTTACTTAATTTATTAACGCGTAGGTAGATAGCGGCTATAACTACTATGCTATTATAAGCGAATCTTTTATATAATAGTACTAGCTTAAGCATATCCCGCTCCCGATATAGCGGGAGGTCCGTATAGCTATTATAACTTCTTATAGAGGCACCTAGAGGTTTAAAGTAACCTCTATAATTTAGTATTTAATTTAGTTTATAGCTAATATTAATAGCTAGTATTTACCTATTATAGCCTATATAATTCCTAGCTTAACCTAGGACTTAATCCTTAAGCTATCTTAAATATAATACTATAATATTTTACTAGAGGCTAAAGCCTAGTAGCTATATATTCGCTCTCTTAGGGATTTTATTATTTCTATTTCTAAGACCTAGTAAGTGCCTTACCTAATAGTATTAATTCTAGGATTAACTTTTATAGCTTTCGTTTAGCGCGAAACTTAGAAGAGGATAGGATACTAGCTACTAGCTATAAGCCTCTAGGAGATTACTTCTATTTTAAGACTTTAGGTTCTATAGGCCCCTTTTATAATAACTACCCTCCTTTTAAAGGTTAAGTAATTCTAAGATCTCTTTAATAAGGAATAGGCTAACTCCTTACTGCTATACTAAGGGAGCTACGATTACTATATCTAACTATAGAAATAACTAGATAGGTTAGACCCTATATTACCTTAGGGCCTGCTTTATAATATACCGCGCGATTACTTACTCGAGGTTCGTAAGTAAATAACCGAATTAATAAATAAGGGATAGATTTAAGCAAGCTCTTCGTTTATAGCCGCGCCTATCCTACTAGTTAAGAAGCTAGGAGGGGGGTAGTAGTTCTATATTAACTATCGCGCGCTTAATAAGGTTACTAAGTAAGACTATTACCCCCTATTACTTATTAAGGAAATACTCTAGAGCTTATTAAGTATAAGGTAGTTTATAAAGTTAGATATTCGCGCTACCTTTTATAAATTATAAGTAGCCGAGGGGCAAGAGTACCTTATTACCTTTTATATATAGTTCGGGCTTTTTAAATATCTTATTTACTCTTTTAGATTAGCTAGGGTACCCGCTACTTTTTAATAGTATATTAATAATATACTTAAAGTATCTTTAAGGGACTTTATAATTATATACCTTAATAATATATTAATCTATTCTAATAGCTTATAGGTAAACTATTAAACTAAGGTTCGAGTAGTATTAGTAAAGCTATAATAAGTAGGGTTAAACTTAGGCCTTAATAAGTATAAATTTATTATTAAGGAGGTTAAGTATTTAAGGTTTATTATTCGCGTAAGCGAAGAGATTCGGCCTAACCTAGCTAAGGTATAGGCTATCCTAAGCTAGGAGGCGCTAACCTAGGTTAAGGGCATTTATAGTTTTCTTAAGTTCGCTAACTTTTATCGAGACTTTATTATATAGTTCTTATATATTATAGCCCCGCTTAATACTATTATAGCCTAGAATATGCCCTTTTAATAAATAGAGTCTTACTAAGCCGCCTTTAATATACTTAAGGCTACTTTTATTTTATACCCTATACTTATATAATAAGACTTAGATTAGGATATACTTATTAAAATAGATTACTTTAAGAAAGCGATCGGTAGCTACTTATTATAATAAGGCATAGATAATATACTCTAACTAGTTATATATTACTCCTAGAAGCTCTAGCTTATAAAAAGGAACTATATAATTTATAATAAAGAATTACTAGCTATTATTTCTTACCTTAAGGTATAGTTTACTAAATTATAAAGTATAAGTAAGCTATTTACTATCCTAACTAACTATAAGGCCTTAGAGTACTTTACCTTACTAAGGGAGATATTAAAATAGTAAGCTCGCTAAGTGGAGACGCTCGCGCTCTTTAATTATAACCTATAATACTAGCCCGGCTCTTAGGTAGCCCGCCTAGATATACTCTCTAGGCGGGATTAGGACTATTAGGATAAGGCTATATATTTCGGGCGCGTTATATAACTACTCTTAATTAATCTACTTAGTTCTATATACGTGGCTTCTTATATAGATAGTATCCCTACCCTAGAGGTAGACTAGGCGCTACCTAAAGACTCCTAGTATAGTATAGTACTATTCTAGGATATATACCTTTAGGAGCTTTAATACTATATACTATAGGAAGATATATTATATTTAGAGAAGGTTTAGGCGCTTTAGGGTAACCTTTAAAAATTTCCCCTAGAAGTAAATATATATAAATAAGTTACTAATTATATACTTTCTACGTATAGTATACTATAGTTCTAGGGGCGGCTCTAGCTACTTAAGTAAGAACCTTTAATAATAACTTTAATTTAGCGCGCGTATAACTCGCTAATAGCTAGCTACCTAGGTAAGAATATAACCTTTAAGCTTTTATAAAAGGACTTTTACTAGGAGGGTATATCTATAGATATTACGCGGTTTATATAGAACTATTACTACTATAATAGTTATATTAACCGCTATTA
Organism: Tolypocladium sp. Sup5 PDA-1; assembly: GCA_000750105.3. Classification (NCBI taxonomy): domain Eukaryota; kingdom Fungi; phylum Ascomycota; class Sordariomycetes; order Hypocreales; family Ophiocordycipitaceae; genus Tolypocladium; species Tolypocladium sp. Sup5 PDA-1. Next base: position 13,477 of record JPHH03000141.1, read on the forward strand.
TTAATAAGGGTTACTATAGCTACTCCCGATTATAGACTAGTTCTAGAATATAATCTCGGTAAACTTTATAACTAACTTACCTATATTAAAGGAAAGTAATCTACGGTACCTTATAGTAATTATTAATTAGCTATCGAAGTATATTTAGCTAGAGGCTATAATATCTATAACTACTAAGTATTATATAGAGTAATTTTAATACTATTAGTAGCGCTTCTATAGCTTCCTTATATATATTATTTCTAACTATAGATTAAATTAAGTTAAAGACTTTTAATCTATGCTTTATTACCTAACTAAGGTATAATAGCTCTTATTAACCGCCTATTACCCCTAGATTAATAATAGTATAGAGTATATTAATTAAGAGGTTTAGGCTATATTATACTTAATAATCTCGTTCTCCTAGCTTAACTAGGCTAGTTACTTACTAGCTTATTAACTTACCCTTAATAGCTAGGACTCTTCTAGTACTAGCGTTAGCCTAAATTATATATTATATAAGTATAATATAGAACTTATCTAATATATATTAGAGTTAATAGCTTCTATTACTTCTCTAAAGGGGCGCGCGGTAATATTTTTATAATACTTAAAGTAAGGTATTAACCTAATATAGGCCGCGATTATATAAGCATAATAATAATAATAGGACTTAATAAATATATCCTAGCGATTAGTAGAATAATTTTATATTAGGGATAATATCTAATTAGACCTCTCTAATATATAGACTAATCGCCCCTTAAAGAAGCTTAACTAGTTATATACTAAATATTAGGTAATTAATATATTATACCCGCTTAATATTACTTTAAATATACTATAGGGAATCTATATAATATTCTATATAGATTAAGTTAAGTAAGCTATTAATAACCCGCTTCCTTTATAATAATTAATAAACGTAAGACTAGACCTACTCTTATAATTTAATAACGATAACCTAGACCTAGATAAGTATAAGGTAGAGGAAATTTATATTATAAAGAACGCGCTAGGTAAAGGGTAGTAGTAGAATATATTAGTTAAATAAAAAGGCTATATAATACTAACTTAAGAACCTTTAGAAAGTATATAAAATACTATAGCTCTTATACGCTATAAGGAAGAATAGGGCGATATATAGATATATAATAGGCCCCTTTAGGTATATTTTATTCTAAAAGACCTAAGTATAGTTACTAAAACTCCTCTAGACTCTTAGGAACTAGGGCTATAACGGACTAAACGGCGCGCTAGCTAAAGATAAAAGAAACCTAATTAGATAGCGGGAGGGGGGGGGGGCACCTCCGTGCCCCTCCTAATCGCGCGCGTAAGGGTAGTAGTAGGAGCTAGATAAGCGCGAACTAGAGGAACGCTATCGGTAGAGGGGGAGATATATAAGTATATCCGCGCGGGGCAGGGAGCTAAGGGAGCCGTACGATCCCGATAGGGGAAGCTATAGGCGTAGGGCATAGGGGGAGGGGCTCGATAGGGCGGCTAGCGAGTTAAGGGCCGCAAGAACTATAGCGTTAGCTTACTATCGCTTAGCGCGGTCCTCTTACTATTTAGCGCGGTCCTCCTCCTAGGCGGCTAAAATAGCGCGCTACGTCTCCTCCTATTATATAAGGGATGCCTTATAGCGCTAGGCGAAAAGGTTTAGTCTACCTATAACCTAGCCCTACTACTAGGCTTACTATTACTAATATATAACTATTTTAGCACCGATATACCCTCTATAGCGAATAGGAGTTAGCGGTATAGGGGTAAGGGGCGTAGCGATAAGGGCGGTCTAGTTATTATCCGCGGGTAACGTAGGAGTATACGCGCTAAGAGTAAGATAAGGCGCGAGACGGGCGGTAGCGAGGCGGGACTAAAGATAGTCGGCGAGGGTTATAAAGTCCGCTATTAAGCGGACGCGTCGTCTAGGAATAGTACCTTTACGAGCACGGGCCGGCTCCTTAATAGAGTTTCCGGCGGCGGCGATAGCTAATATCTCATAGACGAGATAGCGTAGGCGAGGTTCCGCGGTAAATAAGTGCCTCTCCTAGAGGCACCTACGATATTTCTCCTAGTATATAGTATACGCCGCACCGCGGCCGCGGGTATAAAGGGCGGCCCCGTTATTATATAGGTCCTAGAGGTAGGGCATGCATATACACGCTACCTCGACGGGCGCGGCGTTATCGGAATCGTCGGAGTCGCCTTATATAGCGTAGTCTCTAATCGCGCGGGATACGCGCGCGCCGCCGTCGGGGCTAGCGTCGGCTATAGTTTAGACGATACGGCCCGGGCGGGGGACGGAGATAGCGCGGGAGATAGTGCGGGTAGGGCGGGCGCGGGAAGTATAGGGGCGGGCGCGGTAAGTTAGAGTCATAGATATAAGCGAGCGATTATAAGGTAAGAGCGCGCGCGAGAAGTATACGGATAGTTAAAGAAATTACGATATACGAGCACGGGGGGGTTAATATTATTATCTAGATAGGGGCAAGAATACCCGGGCGGTATACGATAGGAAAAATATTTCTACCGCGCGCCGGGCGCGGCGGGGAGGGCGGGGGTATATTACGGACTCGAGCTACGCTCGGGTCTGCGCACTACCCGGTTACGTAGGGTCACGTAAGGTTTATAACCCGCTAAATATCTATGCCTGGTCCAGGCACGGACCGCGCCCCATTTTCCTCCTTCTATATATCTGTTATTACTATATAGAACGCCTATTGGCAGACGCCCTGGGGCTAGTTCTTTATAGTTAATATTATATAATATACGAATATATAACGTAGCTAAGCCCGGCCCCGAGGGCCCCGGACTCGAGGACCTCGTTAGCCTAGTTAGACCTCTAGCTAAGGCACGAGACCCCTAAACCCGAGCGCCCGGCGTAACCTCTCCTAATTCGAGATCGACGATATAGCAGCGGTAGCATTATAAGCCTCGCGAGGCAATAAGAGATAACGGAGCTTAGGGGTATTACGAGGGCGAGGGCGAGGGCGTGCTAGGGCGGCTGCCGTATCGTTATAGTAGACTATAGCAACCTTAGAAGTAAAAGAGGTTATCCCGGCTATATAGGAAGGTATATAGCAAAGCATACGGAGGGGCAGGGGCATATATAGCTATTAGGGCAGGGACGGTTAGTTACGAGGCACGGCACGGGTTAATTAACGATGCGTTTAGCGTATTAAGGTAACTCTGCGATATGCTATGCAATTATACTAAAATTTAGTAGCGCGGCTTAGCTATAGGGAGGGCGGGGTAGAAAAATAGAACGGCTATATAAATAGAGATTTTCGGCTATGTAAATAGTAATCCTCTATTATAAACCTTAATAACGTTCGTTCTAATAGCTATATTCGCTAGGAATATAGCGTTATATAAGCTCGCCTTCGGAAAGCTAACTATACGAAGCTACGAGCCTTTCTCTTTAAACCTCGCGTTAAACTTCGCCTACTACTCGTCTATAGCCTAGAAGATACCGGTATCTTCGTTATATAAGTAGCCTATCCCGCAAGAGTCTCTTATCTATAGAAAATAGCGGTGCTTCTTCCGCAAATTCCTATAATAGTTATATAGCCGCTTAATAGACTAGTCTAGGTATAGCGACGGATATAGCTCTTTAAGGTACGGCACGATTATCTGTGACGGTTGGGGTTCCCAAGGGATAAACCGGCAGGTTTATGTTGGCAGGTGAGGTCAGGGCGTAGCACTGGGCTGGTCTTGTCACGATGGTAATGGATCGAATGTCCCGGATAGTAGATCGTAACTAAAGAGTGTTATTGAAAGCTAGCGAGGTATCTATGCTATGGTGAGGAAATTAGGGGGTCTATATACTAGGTGTTATTCCTGGATTATTGAGAGCCCTCAATGATCCATGGCCTGGATCACTTGGATCATCGACTGATCGTGGTGATCTAGCTCACCTGGATCACCCACCGATCCTAATGATCCAATGTCGCTATGCTACTATTAGCTCGTCGTTCCGACTATTGTTCCGTGTAGCCCGTAGTAGCGTCTGCATAGCCGGCCCATCCCGTGGCCCGTTAGCCTAGGTCGTAACACGATGTCCCCTCTCTAAAGGTCTTGTCCTCGAGACCTGCTGTTGGTACCCGTCGCATAAATACTACGCCTGCGCCCGTATTTATAGGTGCGGCAACCTGTTCCTGTAATTTCTCGGAATGTCCTGCTAACGTTATATTAGGCCGTGTTATAAAAAATACTAAAACTCGTTCTCTTAAAACTTCGTAGCGCGACGTTCTTCTAGAACTGATTCTATCGCGTCTTGTGGAAATAAAGCCTTGTTCTTCCTGCGAGAGCGTAGGCTTATCTTGCCTGGTCTCGGAATCCGACTCCGATCGGTGTTCTAAGTGTGTCCGTCTTAATTAATCTCGGTGCGACGTTCGTGGTCTTTCGCCCTCTTAACTCCGCTAGATCGCTTCTTAATATTCTAAATTCGAAACCGAGTTAGAAGCTGCCGAGGAGGAACGGAGGCGTATGGACGCAAAGGTGGAGCGTCTCCGAAAATAAAAGAAAATGTGGTTCGAAAAGATAATGCGTGCGGTATCGCGAGGTATCGATAACGTAGAGGAGTTGGAGTGGGTAGAGCGCGAGGAGGCCTTGCGCGAGGAGCGCCGTTAATAAGAGGACTATCCTTCGTTTACTAGTTCCTTATTGCTAGAGGATTTCCCTGCCGAGTGGGATGCCGTATACCCTAGGGTGGCGTTGTCTCCTTCTTTATTTGCTAATATAGGTTTTATTAGGGGTTCCTCTATTAGTACTAGCGTAATAACGGGCGGTAGTTCGTTAAGTGTTTAATAGGTTCCTAAGTGTTTTCTTCGTGCCTATAGTTTTTCTATTTTATAAGCTATTGCTGTTCTTTATTATGCGTTCTTGAATCTAATATCTATTTGACTTTGTATTCGTTATCGTCGGTAACTTCGATATAGTCTTGTGTTTCTATGTTTTATAGTGCTATTTCGAGTAGCGAAATATAAAAGATAGGGTATATCTTTATTATTTTAGGTAGTAAAAGTTCGTAGTTAGTTATCGAAATAACTTTCTTAACTAGAAACGGTCTAAGTTTCTTAAAATCTAATTTATCGCTTAGTCGCTTTATTTTAATATTTCGTCGAAGTAAGTAGACTATATCTCCCTCCCGAAAGATTAGTCCTTTTAATCTTTTTTTATTAGCGTATATTAATATTCTTTATCTAATATATTCGAGTTCTTTCTTTATTTCTTCGTGAAGTTCCTTTAGTTTATCCGCTTAGAGTATAGCTCGTTCTGCCTATAGTCCTTGTCGTGTAACTCGATATGCTTTAGGGTTATACCCGAAGTTAGCGTACGATAGTGAAACCTTCGTAGCTTCCGTAATTGAGCTATTATAAGCTAATTGTGCTATTAGTAACTATTTGACCTAGTTATCCTATCCGTAGTTAATGTAATAACGAAGGTACTATTTAAGTATTTGGTTTAATCGTTTGGTCTGCCTATCCGTCTGAGGGTAGTAGGCCGTGCTAAGCTTATGTTTCGTGCTAAGCTAAGCTATTAATGCTTGCTAGAAGTTTATAGTAAATATAGTTCCTTTATTAGAGATAATCTCGTTCGGTAGTCCGTAATTGCATGCGATCGTCCTTAGGAACACATATACAAGGTCTTCTACGTTACTTACTTCCTTATATAGGATAAAATACCCATACTTAGTGAGTTAATCCGTGACTACGAAGATGCTATCGTATTCTACCTTTATTATAGGTTCCCTTAATAATAGTAGCTTCGTGATATAGTCGAATGCGATCGAGCCCTATGGTTTAACTAGAACCGGTAGTAGTTTTAGTTCTCCATAAGGTTTATGTCGTGAGGCTTTGCTTCGTGCGTAAAGGGCGCACTTGCCGATTACCTCTTTAATAGTTTCCTTTATTCTAGAAAAGTCGAATTTTCGTCGTATTCGCTCTATCGTTTTCCTAATTCCCTAATATCTATATGTCGGGTATTCGTGGAACTCCCTAATAGTTTCTTCCCGTAATAGCGGTAGTAACTATATCTTATTATTATATATGGGTATATCGGAGTGTTCTATATTATATCCGTTAGGTACTTCTTAGATATATGTGACGTGTTCTTCTATCTATTCCTTGATTTTCTAGAATATTAGGTCGTCGTCTTATACTTTGAATACTGCGTTTAGTTATTTCTATTAGTAGTTGCCTATTTCCTTATTGAGCTCTAGGATCTGTCCTACATCGGGAGCTTCTCCCGAGCTATAATTAGGTCTTCTGCTAAGAGCGTCTGCTCGTCTGTTTTCCGATCCCTTGCGATGGATAATCTCATAGTCGAATTCTAAGAGATATTCTGCCTATCTAATCTATCGTTTACTAAGTTATTGAGTTATGGCGAAATGTGCGATATTCTTGTAGTCGGTGTAAACCTTAACCTTATGCTTGCTTCCTAGGAGATAGTGTCTCTATTCCTTAAAGGCGTTAATAATA
>JPHH03000142.1:0-19623 GCA_000750105.3 Tolypocladium sp. Sup5 PDA-1
GTAAGCGCCGGGACGAGGGTCTGCATCGGAAGGAGCTGTCGATTGTAACAGGGCATTGTGCGATGCAATCGCTGGTGCTTCGTACCAGCGTTATGGCACAAGCTGCCGCCCGCCTCGGCGCTTCAACCCTTATTGTTCACTGAGCATCTGGGGGACGCAATCCCTGCCACTGATGACTTTGCGCGTAGTCGTAGAACACTAAGAAGCGGGATGGACTCATGGGTTGGGCTGCGAAGCCAATATGATGCCCACCCCGGCTGCCATAACCGGGACACACGCAGTACCAACTCAAAGTGTCATCATGGCAATCGTGACGACTCGAGGTCTACAGGCAGCCGTCACTCGGAGTACAAATGCTCCGGGGGGTTAGCCGATGAGCATACTCAGTCACAGCACGCGAATGAAGATACGGACTTGGACCAGCCATTTCTTCGGCTCAGGCCAAGAACGAGCCGGGGGAGGCACCGCAGCTAAAAGGGGAATTGCTGAGCGCAACAAGCACGTGAGTCAAGTGCCATGACTTTGTCCACATCGTATCTTTCAACTTTAATTTGGAAACAAAACGACAATACAGCTTTTTGCTGTCCATGAGGCGTGATGTTTGCTGCGGCCGGCGTGCTACGGCCAGAGCATTGCGTCTTCACAATCCACGAATCGCTCATTCTCTTGCTCCGGGTGCTTCACGACCTTGTCTCCCGTTCCTTTGCTGCGCCGTTTCACTAGAGCGATACTTGTAGGCCTCGCCTGCCCCGAAAACTGAAGTTATACCGTCGTGTGACATCCTGGCTGAGGCTATTGGTTCGTCACAGTCGCCTTCCGCGGACTGCTGCCGATTGGGCTGTTGCTGTGGCCGCCGTCATCCTCGTCCTTGTCGCCGGTGCCCGGACCCGATATTCTAGACTTATCCACGCGTTTGCGAATGAATATTTCATTTCCCGAGCAGCCTGCTTGCGATCTTGCATTCCCTTCGGCGTGTTGTCCTAGCATTGACACTCCAATGTTACAAGTTTAGGCAGTTTGTCATCATAAGCCCCGTCAACCTGCAAAAGCCCTCCTCCACCTCGGTCAAGTCCCTCGACAGTCTTTGTCTTCATCTGGCCTCATTTTGCCTGAAAGCCGTCCTGCCTGTGCATTACTGGAGACCCAACGTTCTTCCTCTTAGCGTAACTAAATTAAATTTACGGTTCAAGGCTACATAGTAAGGATACAGTCAACAGGGTCAGTAGAAGTGAGAGCACGGTGTGCACCCATCTGGAGAGTTGACAAATGATGTATCAACTGGTTTCGTATGCCTATCTAGAGCAAATCACTAAATTCTCTTGCGTCTTTCTCTACCTTGCTTTTCTGATTCATAGTTTGTACCTCCACATTCTTATCGCGGCCCCGGGCCGGCATCACTAATCCAACGAAACACCCACAAACCAAACCTTTGAACTGGTAATCAGCAGGCCAAAGCCTATCCAACAGCTTTTTCAGCCTCCCCTTTGTGGGCTATAAGCGTTGTTAGCGGTGAAATCATGGCAATAAAGTAGAGACTCACAGCAATCGGGGCAGGATCTGGCTTTGGATTGTCGAAATGAGGGATGCCCTCGTTGGCAAATGGTTTGCTATTCATCATCTGCCCGTAGTTAGCTCCGAAACTCGTCATGCGGCCGAGGCGCTGGTACCTACTGCCGGTAATGCTTATCATACAAAACTAGTCAGCACAATGGCGAGTTCGCGTCTGAGTTGCACCTACCACGTTTAGGTGGACCAACAATGACGTTGGGCGTGGCTAATGGATATCATTAGCATCCCGCATGCAAGAAGAGGAGTAAGAAAAACACCGTAACCACACCGTACTAGCAACGACCCCGGAGCGATACTTACCTGACAAAGTAGGATAAGGGTCGTTTTAAAGGTCGATATAGTACAGGTACTTGGTACCACTTCCCAGTTCTATTCGATATAGAAGCTGAAGCGAAATTACTTGCCAACTTTATAAAGCCGGGCCACTTGGAGCAAGCATGTGCGGAATACAGGTACGCTGTACCGGGGACGCTATGGCCGATGCGGCTACGTAACTGTTTCGTCAGGTGTTGGCTATTTGGTGACCTCCGCAGAACGTGACAACTACGCTGTTCGCTTGTTGACTTTGAACGCTACTAAGGCTACTGTCAACGTGCCGACGTCAATAAAAATGACACAACTCCCGTGGAAGCAAATGACTGCGGCAATTAGCAGCCTGAGGCTACAGAGTTGCTATTGCTGTGATAGGCCAGTTTGGTCGAATCGTCCGACATAGTATGATGAAGGAAATAGGAATTGGTCGAGATGGTCGGGTGTATGGCCTTCCATTGTCACTCGTGCCTGTCCAACGCACCTTAGCCAAGGCAGTGCTTCGGCAAGAGACAGGCGCCTTTTCAACTGAAGACAACCGCAACACTCTTGCTATGGAACGTTGCATTGAGTATGTTGAGGAGCCGTTGAGTGGATGTGAGATCATCAAAAGGCTCGTGAATCTCTCGACGAACTGTTGTACCAACGGCAGTGATGCTCCCTTTCAGTTGGATCATGATATCCAAAGCAGACTTAGATTACCTCTAAAGCTAAGGCCTCCTCTAGGATCAACGTCTCTATAGTCTCAGGATCGAATTCATAAGGCATACGAAGCAAGTACTCCAAATGCGACTGAGCCACTGTGTGAATTATGTCATCCCAACGGTCGTCATCCCAAAATGCAGTTCCCCAAAAGCCGAAATGTTCCCCTAGGATCGCCAACTCAGGCTGCAAGGCGATAGTCCAAAACGGAGCGTTGTCGAATAGCTCTGTGTGCCTTTCCTCAAGCTTCCTCCAAGTTCTGAAACCAAGCTCATCATCATGACCGAAGGGCTTGTATTCATTGTAATGTTGCGGCCACGTGCGGCTTTTGACGGTCCTCATTGCCTGGGTAACGACAATCTCAAAAGCGTAGCCCCGCTCCTCGAATGCCTGATTTTCAGAGAGGGCTGCAAAGTAGCCTGAGCTCAAGGAGGCTGCAACACAAAGAACCTGGTGAATTGAGTTGAGACCAGAGCCGAAGAATGCCCGTATGACTTCCGAACTTATGGTTTCGCCCGGCCCTTTTGCCAAGATGTCAGTGGAAGCAGAGTGGGAAGCCAGAACCACGTACTTTCTCTCAACATTTTAACAAGAGCCCGCCGGAAAAAGCCCTGAATCGCGACAACCTGGTACAGTTCCCATGGAGCTATTAGAGATTTAAGAAGACACTCTTGAAACCCGTCTAGGAAGGGTTCTATCTGGGCGGTGTTCCACTCGTGACCGGCCCGTAAGCTCCCACATGCCGTGGCCAAGATGTGAAAGAGGTATATGGCCCGTTGCACTCGGACTCGCTCGGAAAATGACGGGTTGCGAAAACGAACAGAGTCATATAGAGGGAATACCTCTGTAACATTAGACTTATCCCCTAATAGTAGGTTGCATAGGTCTTGGACCTTTCTATGCAGGCGGCAGATGGCTGTTGCGGCCGCCGGTGAGAGCAAGATTTGCTCCGCGACATCTCGGTAGCCCTTGGTCACGCTGAAATAGCTCGAAAAACGGCCATTTCTCAGTAGATGACCGCAAAGGACACTTCTTCCGCTCGTGAGAAAGTGATTAACCACGGCGTGGGCATAAATCTCGTGGTCGAGATCGTTCTTCAACACTGCGGTTGTTGTCGAGTTTTTGTACGCCGCGAAAGTCTTGTATAGGGTACTATGAGCCATTGCCGCGTTTTGTAAGGAGTCGACATCTGGTAGAAGTGTGAGGCAGTGTAGCAGAAGCTCGACGGGGAGACATAGAAGGGTGGCGGATGGCTCATATTCACGGGTTTGCTCCAGTGTATTGCTCTCCGCCTGGAATTTTAAGTGAACTGATCCCATGGTGAATGGCTTGAAGCCTTCCTTGCAATACAGTACCGGACAAGAAAGGTGAATTCATGAAACTATGGGTGAGGTGGTGAAACACTCTCGCAAGACAGGAAGGGCAATGGCGAACGTAAAGTAATATCGTATGCATGGAGACTTAAACAGAGCAGCTCATTGTTTATCAAAGTACACTCATTTTGGCCACTGAAGCGGGCAAACACGAACGGCAGCGGCCAGTTCCAGCATGACCGAAGGCAGTCTTCAGCAACTTGCAGCCTTAGCAGCTGACAAAAAAGGTTCACAGCAACCTTTTTCCTTTCGCATCTTGTCGTGGACCACCAACAGGACGACACTCTTACCATTGTCCTCCAGTGATGCTGAAGCTAGACACAAGCTGGAATGGGCGAATTCTACAGCATCAAATAAGCTGTTCATCTAGTCGACATGTAGATATAATGTACTTATCATGGATGAAATGGATCTCCCAAAAGTAGGATGTTGATCCTGGGATGAGAAGAGTACGGCGCCAGCTCAGAAGGGACTTATTTGCCACTCTAAGGCATGTACAATGTAAGATACATGAGCCAAATGCCCCAAGTTGCATTGTTTTGTTACTGTACGTTGCTGCCAGTCTACTTGTCGACGTACGTCTTGCCGCCAGGGAGTCATCTATCCGCCTGGAGGTGCGGCCAAGACGAGTTGGGCAATGAGTTTAGCATGTACCTAACCATCATTGAGTGGCCTATTTCGACGTTAGGTTTGCAAGTTGCGCATCGGACAGATAGGGGAGATATGGCCGCCTGCCGCCAGATCTATTATCAGCAGCAAGAGCAGCCCAGCCGATGAAACCTAGTCCCATTCCCAGGGCGCCAGTCCTATGCGTTATGTAGTACCGCCCAATCTGTGACATCTGATTCGACTGGCTCCGACATCTGTCTTATGCCTTCATGCCACCGACGTTGTAGGGTTGGGCCAATATTGGTCAACGCACGTACTGAGGCATATCTCATTTGTCTACCCGATCCTATTCATCTCTATTTTTTACAGCTGCTAGTATGCACATCAGCAGAATGCTGGATTTACGAGGCGTTCAATTGAAGCATTGGTGACGTAGGAAACTTGACGGAGCGAGCCTAGGATATGCATGAAAGCTCGAGCTCACAGTCGTGCCCTGTGTGTGGGAGGCCTTCTCACCTCCGCCCAGTTAACAACGAAGCGGGACTTGTGCAGTTCCTTAGGCGATTTGCTCTTGGTGGATACGGCAGAGCCCTGCGATGATCAATACTCTCAAGCGGAGAGAGCGGTCGTGTGCGTCAGGCCAAGTAACAGGAAAGGTGAGGTATTCTGCCCGTTCGGCCCCCAAATAATCCCTATCTTCACCCCAAACTCCACATGGTTATCATGTTCTACTCCGCCTGACGGTTTGTTCGGCCCAGGCACTGGCGGAAGAACTCATTCCCGCCCTAACATCCCACGTCTGTTATGATTCAAGGTCTAGCCGTATCGCCGCTCCTCATGAGACGCGTCTCCAACATGGCGATGTTGCTTCCCTGCGACTCATAGACCTTGACGAGCTCCAGGCCGACCTCGGAAAAGATGTTCTCGAACTCGCCGAGAGACCGTTCCTTGCCGCCGATAGCGAGAAGAGAGAAGTCCAGCCAATACAGCGTCATTGGCCCCCCGGCTTTCACCCGATCGGGAACGAGCATGTCGCAAACGATGAGTCGGGAGTCAGGTGCCATGGCCGATACGGTATTCTTCAAGATTTTAATGACAACGGGATCGTAGAAGTCGTGGAGAAGGCGGCGCATGAAGTACACGTGGGCATCTTTGGGGAACTCCCGTTAGCATCGGATTCCGTCCAAGGGAACAAAGGCTGATTAGGGAGCATACTCTTGACTGGTTGCTCGGTAAAGATGTCGTAGGCCATTGGCGCAATGCCAGGGATTTCCTCTCACTTCAGCGTGTCAATGACGACGGGTAGGTCTTGTATTATGAGCTTCCCGCCAAATGCGCCACCACAGTCTTCCCGTATCTTGAGGAGCGCTTGGCCTCTGCCACCACCAATGTCAACAATGAATGGCCGCTCAAGCTCCTTCTTAACCCGTCCCTCCAGGTCTCTGAATGGAAACATGCCTAAAACTGGGAAGTTCTTGGCCATGTTCTGCAGCGTCATGTTCCACAGCGCACGCTCTTTGGGGTCCATATCTAGCACCTCATAGTATGTCTTGCCCTCATGGCCTGCCACAAAGGCAAATGGGCTCTTCTTGATATCATACAGCTCCTCCGGCTTGTGGGACTTTGCGTATTCTGGGACGGCGATCCAGGCATTCATGATCCCGACAGACACGCAGACGAAGCCTCCCAGGGCGTCAGGCCTGAAGGCTTGGGACAGCAAGTTGTGTGCGTACTCGTCCTTGTCCGTCTCTTTGAAAATGCCTTTGGCGACAAGGATGCGCATGGCTCTGGTGATTACCGAGGCATCCACCTTGCACTCAGAGGCGAGGTCCGCAGCGGCATGCTGCCCTGCGCTGGCAACTTCTCAAAGGCGTCAATTCGAAGGAGAACGTACAAAGCTGCCACTTCGCTCATGTTCTCCAGCCACCGAGTTGCCAGGTCGTACGGCTCCTCCAGAGCGGTGTGGCATTTGTCGACAAGCTCGAGCAGCGACAGGTGGTAAGCAGACTTCGCATGGTACTCTTGGTGCTCTTTGTACTCTTCGAGCGATGCTACCAAGGCTTTGGCTTCGACCAGGGCCTTTTCAACAGCAGCCTTGTTCATATTGGGTGGTCTGGCAGCCGGCAATGAGTTGCTTGCGGTGAACCTGGATCAGTCGCCAGCTTGTGTAACCAATGGGCAAAAGAGTGTGAACTGGAGAGCGGGGAGACGAGCGGGGAGGAGAGGAAACACATATGCGACATAACCGACATCGCAAATAACCCCATCTGCTCCGTATACAGATCCCAACTGCATGAGTAAATGTGACGGGTCATTCTGCGGTCCAGCAACACATCAACGTGATTGCACCACCCTGTGAATGGGCCCCACAGGAGCGCGTCGGCCAACCAATGCAGGGCTGGCCAACCGTGGCCGCAAAGTGTACAAGAGGCCAGTGTTTCCTGTCGCGGGACGGATCGGCAGCTCCTGCAGTTTGCCTTTATCCAACTTCCCGCAAAAAAAACGACCATCATGAGTAGTCCTCCGGATATAATCCCTCCCCACGAGGTAAGCGTCGATTTTCCCCCAGATTCTTTCTATACATGCGATGGCTTTTAAGCCGCGGGTGCCACGGTGGGCCAGCAGCGGTTAACGTAGCCGTCCAGCGCCCAGAAGACGACGAGGCACGTGAACCGGTATTTCCAGCCCACGCCATACCAACCATACTAACCGTACCCAGTCAAGCGACATAGGGAGCCTCGCATCATCCTTGACGTCTATAGCTACGAACATTCTACATGGCGAGGTCGGCGAAGGGCGACGCACATACGCGGTATACGGCAAAGAAGGTAAACAATTGTCCCGCACCTCTCAATCAGACAGCGCTAAGAGGCTCAATAATTCCCGCCCTTAGAGTACGGCTTCCCGATGGATGAAAAGGAGCTGGAGCGAATGGATATTTGTCATGCCAAGTACGGTGCTTTACTGGACAAGCGCTACTTTCTGTCTCCGATTGGCGAACATCCCCAAAGAATCTTAGATTTAGGATGTGGAACTGGTAACATTGACGTTGCGCCTCTATGGCTATGGTTCATTCGCTAATGCGAACTCATACCAGGCATCTGGTGCATCGACATGGCCGATAAGTTTACCAGCGCAGAGGTACAGTGGCGTTGCAGACTTGCCTTGCTGGAAAATAACTTACTGTTTGCAGGTCGTCGGAGTCGATATTGCGCCAACGCAACCTCAATGGTCGGTACATCCTTTGAACGACACACAATAAGTGCGTTAAAGAATGCTTTAGGGTACCGCCAAACTGCTCCTTTGAACTTGACGATATAGAACAGCCATGGACATGGAAGGAAGATACTGCAGACCTTATCTTCTCTCGCGACCTTATCTTGTCCATCCGGGACTTTCCAAAGCTCATCGACCAATGTTACAGGTAATTTGTCCTCGCTTGCCAACCTGTTACTGCTGACAAATCGAAATTTAGGCATCTCAAACCTGGTGGCTGGCTCGAGTTCCATTGTGAAACCGGTGTGCTTCAGTGTGATGACGGCACCGTCCCCAAGGACAGCACCTTCCAGCAGTTCTCCGACATGCTAAAGACTGCCTGCGAGAATTTTGGCACACCTGTAGATGACCCAATGCGTTGGAAGCAGTGGTTCGAGAAGCGTGGCTTCGGTTCGGTAACTGAAAAGGTGTTCAAGATGCCTTGCAGCCCCTGGCCTCTGGATAGGCGCCTCAAGCTCATCGGCGCGTGGGAGCAGCACAATCTACTAAGCAACTTGGAAGGTATGTTGATGAGACTTTTTCAGAAAGGGCTTGGTTGGATGGAGGAGGAAGTCACAGTCTTCTTGGCGTCGCTGAGAACAGATATACGAAACCGAGGCATGCATGCTTATTGGCCATTGTGAGTACCTCGTTTTGACTGTGTTTTGTGTGCAAGCACAGAGCTGGTGTTAGCAAGAAACTCATATCCATCAGCTATACGGTATACGGCCAGAAGCCTCTAGCGAACACGGAGAGTTTAGGGTAACAAGCTATGGTACTCGGATGGGTAGCTGATGTGCCAAGGCTTGTATGACGCCCCATTCGGTGCTCCGTGACCTGCCGCAAGCGTCTTGGACCGTGTTGGGGTTTGAGGAGCTAAATTTGATGATAATCTATCTCACGTTTCCTCCACCAAGGCAATGTTTGACTTCGATTTGAGGATCGGGTTCTACCAGCCGTCGGTTCCACCATCTAGGACGACACAGCATATACTCCTCACGGCACCCCTTGTTGCCTAGAAAATTGTTTCCTGATACAAACGACCGTTTGACATCTTTGAAGGTGGACGCCAGGTAGCCTCAGCTGTATGACAATGACCACGTCTTGCTCCATGTATGACCCCTTTCATGCAAAGAAGCAAAGGTGAACCGCTGCTTATTTTGCCATACCGCGTATTTACCCTGGCAACTCATGACAATGACAAGAGCCATGCATTTCGGGGAGTTCGGCCGGAAGCTCGCGGCGGTCCTTCTCCAAAATCTCTCCATCCGGCAACTCACTTGCTCCAGGGGAATCCAGTTTCTGCTTTCTCCTCCACCTCCGCCGAAACTGGTACGCGCCAACCCCTAACAAAATCACCAACACGCCAACGACTGCAAGAGCGCCAATAACGCACAGCGCGATGACTCCCTTGGACCAGGCACTTGATTCGCCACCGGACATTGTCAATTGCAATGGTCCAGCAGGAAATAATCAAGCCTGGAGCCTCCAACGCTGGATCTGACCCTGATAATATCTGCGGCCGTTTTTTCCTGCGTTTGCGTAAGGCGATGGGACATCAAGACAAGCAGGTCGACTCTTCCGAGGCGCAGCCGTATCTGGTGGTGATGGTATAGTTGTCGAGCACCGAAGGCCGTGACTATTTTGTACTGTCAGAACAGATGAGGCCACAACGAATTTGCATATCGTACCTTTCCCTCAGAGTACAAGGGATACCCCATTTCTGTGTAGCATTGTTGACAAAACGCTGGAAATAAAAAAAAGGGACGACAGGAATCTCGACGACTTTTGTACTACACGGGACGGGGGACATCCATTGTAAGCTCCACCACGCTCCTTCTTTCCCCACCTCAACAAGGTCTGCTTTTCTGGTTTAAACAGACTTAGGGAATTCTCGTGTGGCTCCATGTTACACATTGGCTCGCGGAAACGGTCTGTCACCACGCAGTGCTTGTCTTGACTAGCGGGCCGTTGGGTGATGACTCGGCTAGCGACATTTTCGATTGCCTTCCTAGTTCTAGTGGAGTTTCGGTGGTTTCTGCTTTGCGCTTTGCATTCGGGGCTCATAGATGGGAATGGGTTGCTCAATGTGAACAACATTTAGTTGTATTTCTTCAAGAGCCCTACAGTGTATCTACAGGGACATCGGATGGCCGTTGCTTGATTGTCTGGCTATAGGCCTGCATTTGAGTTGCTCAATCACGGTCCTGTGGAGAGTGGTGTTCCTCCTCCCTTTGTTTGATGATTCTTCTTGCCGATTAGCGAGGAAAGATATCAAACTCCAGGGCTATTACATGAGGAATTCATCGAGAGCTCGTTCACCTCACTGGCAAATCTGCTGGCGGGGGCTGCAGTGTGTCATGATTGCAGCCCACGGGGTCATCGAGCCCCAAGCACCATGGCTTGCTATACACGAAAGGTACGTGTCCACCTTGTGATGAAAGTACAAGCCACAGGCGCATAAATTTGCTTTCTCCCCTCGGGCACCTGTAAATTCTCTTTGGGAAGCGATACAATGTGCAAAACAACCCGTTGCGTTCGCGGAAAGAGCATGGACTTGCCGCAACGATATTACACACCATTTGCCGAGGCTGAACTCGAAGAACCCAGAGTTTGGGTTGCATTCATGCCCAATACAGAACCGCTAAATGCCAAAAGCAAATTGGAATGCTTCATTTCGACCGGTAGATAAGTGCCGTGGTTGAGAGAAATGATACCAGCATTGGCCTGGCGCCCTGGATGATAACAAGAAAAGAGATATATATGATGTGGCTACAGCAACGATCGACTTGTCAAGGGTTGAGCGTATATAGCTCGACGCCTCTATGGCGACGTATCGTGCCTCCTTTTGCAACAAGCAGCCCCATCCGCTAACTACTTAGCTCATGCCTTGCGGGATGTCCATACGCCGATAAGTGACTTCAGGATAGCATGTTAGGCTTAATGATGCATTTATGGCCATATTGAAGCACTGTGAACTTAATATTCGCATTTCACCTCATGGTCTAAGCGCAATTGGACCTGGCGGAAATAGCTTGCTGCTGCAATGGCAATTTGGCTTGTTAGAGTCAAATACCTCACCAACGAACTTCCAATACCTTCCTCGCAGCAAGCCTTGTGTTCTGTACAGTAAATAATTGTGCAACGTCTTTTCCTGACCTTTCTGCAGTTGAGAAAATGGACGGCGCTATCAACCGAGGTTTGTTGCAATGGGATGATTGCACCGTGGACCACTCAACCTGCTGCTGTAGCCGTGGACACGCTTGAAAGGGCCAATATGATAACTGAATTGCTGTCCTCAATGAGCTGAATAGGCAATATTGTACTCAGCCTACTGAAATTATCACGCGAATCACACACTGCCGAGGCTGATAGCTCTCGAGCGCTGGGTCTGTATTGGGGATAACCTGAACGGCGCAATGTTTCGACCTGAATCACTTCGCTATATGTAGTACTATTCTGCGCTCATCTAGCAGCCGAGCTTTTGTAACTCGTAATGCTCATGAGATATGACGGAGCAGTGATCAACAACCCATTACCGCCTCGCCCTTTATCAATCGTAAGGCTCCATCCCGATCCACCGAAATCTTCTCACCAATCAGGGCGTCAGAGCTTGTCCAAAACCCGTCTTCTTCCCTTAGGTCGATAATGTTTCCGCCATTTCGCTGCACCTGTATAGACAGGCTGTGGAGACAAGCAACAAGTGACCTGATCGGCCATGTGTGCCGTGTCTGGTCCTCCCACAGTCCGCATTGGGCATCCCGTTGAGATGTAAAATTTCGTCCAAGCTCTAAGTGAAGAGTCGCTCCCACAGCGGAGACATGTGAGCTCCTAATACTCTGACGTTTTCGTGGTGAACTGGACATTTGAATCTTCCTTTTGGGTGGCAGGGAGGAAGATAATTGGCTCCGAATAGTGTTGTCTTGATTCGTTGTACCATCATGGGAACGGATGGAGCACTTCTCAGTCATCTCCCCTAGACGCTTGTCGTTCTCGCCGGTGCTTTTGCTCTGGTCAAGCGGTCTGTTGTCCGGAGAAGTGGTCCTGTTGCTTCCGCTGCCGTTAAACTCGCCAAAGACTCCCTCAGAGTCGCTGCCCCAATCGATTTCATCGCAGTCACCGGACATCGCGGAGATGATGATCGCAAAATGATGAGTGAAAAGTGCTGAAAGGTTGTGAGTTTGAAAGAAGGGGTTACCAGAGTTGCTCGAGGAGCCTTTTAAAGGCTCATTTTATCAAGGACAACGGCAGTACAGTAGGAGAACAGCCACTTGCACGTGGCAATACAGCTCAGCGCCGGCTTTTGCCGACAGAACCAGGTGTAACCTTACACCCGACCCGACGATATGCGCGTGTTGCCAAGTAGTTGAAAGACATTGCGATTCACGGTCCGCTACTGAATCTACATAGCGACCCGTTACTGCCCTTGGTTGTCTAGCTTGCGCACATGGGTTGTTTGTGGAGCTGTACAAGAATCGCTAAGCTTATACGTGCTCCCACAGGCAGGCTTTCTATCCATATTCCATATTCCATATGGAACATTTCTCGTATGGATTACGAATTTCCCTTCGTATGGAAGCTTATTCCATGCGTATGGAATACAGAAAATGACGCCAATTTTTTCCCCGTACACCACAGCCCTTCTTAGGCAGCAGGCGTGGTTTCCCGCCATCTGGCCATACCATCGTCGTTTTCTTCGCTCTCTGCTTCGATCAGTTCAACAGGGATCCCCTGTGTGATGCCGCTTTTGATCCAGCTCTTCATGCACTCCCCCTTCTCGATTGTGCGACTTCCTAGCTGACATCTATCCCAGGATATCGTACGCCGTGCACCAGAAAAGACACGCTCTGGCTCGGCGGACATAGCAGGCGCTGAAAGGATATCGACGGCCATTTTGGAGAGACGGGGGTACCGCTGTTGCTGTTCTTCTCGGAGCCACCAACTAAGCGGGGAGCAGTCGATAGCGACTGGCGTTTGTGTGATGAAGGATTTGTACTCATCGAGCTCGTTCATTGCCGGGCGAACGACATCGAGCTCTCGAGCGAGCAATTCATACTCATCGGGTGGCTGCAGTTTGTCTCGTAGTTCGGGCGTTGTGGTGGTAATCGGCAGCGTCTGGTAGTAGTCCTCCCAGTACTTCGTCACGCTATCAAGTACTGGTTTGTGCCACGACTTGGGCCAGTTCTTTTTGACGTGGGCCATACGGCGTGACGGATGAAGCATCATTGCCGCGCCATAGGCAGGGCTCTCATCCGTAAGCTGGTAATACTTGTCAAATACAGCCCAAGAGGCAGCGATGCAGCTACGGAGTGCATGGTTGTCCTGGTGCTTTTGGAAAGCCTGTGTGTAATGCCTATGAAGGATGTCCATAGTGAAGAGCGTGCGGTCGAGGGTGGCATAGCGACCCTCTGTAAGCTGAGTGATCTTCCAGAATGGTTGAAGGAAAGTGCGCGTTTCCCTTAGGATACTCCACTCGTTAGGGGCGAGATAGTCGTCCCGTAGGTTCTCATAATATCTTCTCTGGTACCACTCCACATGCTCCTGGAGATTGAGGGCAACGTCCAGCAGTAGAAACCATGAGTTCCAGCGCGTATCGTTGTCCAGCCCTAGCGACCGGCCAGCGCGCTTCTTGAAGAGATTCCACCGGTATTCGTTCTCGCGCATGTGGACCGAGATGTTGTGGATTTTTCCAAGAGGCCCTAGTCGACGCCACCCTAGCGCTCTTTGCGCCTTGACTCGCTGTGCAAAGTCGGCACCAAACGCAATTTCGTCGTCGCCCTCCATCTGCTCTAGAGCGGCTCGTGCAGCTTCTTTGGAGTCCATGAAAAGGAAGGCCTGAACAGCGAGGTTAATGACATGACCATGGCATCGAATCCTCTGCTTCCTTGGCTCCCAATTGATGCCCCTCGCTTGTAGATGCTCGCCAAGCAAACGGCAGAGCTTGTCGTTAGAGCCGTGGTTGTCGCCGGTGTAGAAGCCGATCTTGTTCCAAATGTTGTAGTCTTCGAGAACGTGCCGCAGAAGCTTCCATTGCTCAGCTCCGCCATGGCTACCAGGCCCATCGAGGCCTGGCAGCTCGGACAAGGCCAACAAGGCCTGTAATGTCTCTTTGGACTCTGGATCAACAAATTTAACACAAGTACCAAGGAAGGCTTTGTGATTCGGAGCTGTC
Source organism: Tolypocladium sp. Sup5 PDA-1 (assembly GCA_000750105.3). Lineage (NCBI taxonomy): Eukaryota > Fungi > Ascomycota > Sordariomycetes > Hypocreales > Ophiocordycipitaceae > Tolypocladium > Tolypocladium sp. Sup5 PDA-1. The sequence continues at coordinate 13,990 of JPHH03000142.1, forward strand.
CAGACGTCGGCAGACAAATGGAGCTTTGATGGCGAGGACTGTAGCCTTCTCCGCAGGATATCCTTGTGCACACAATAGGAATTGGAGACAAGCTTTTGGATGGAACCGTGGGAGAGGCTAATGATGCCTTCCGCGGTGTAGTTGATAGCGCCGATAAGCGCGTGCAGCTCTGGCCAAGAACTGCAATTGTAGGAGAGGTTGCGGACGGTGACGAGCTGGACCAGAGCCTCGAGTGCGGCCTTCCGATTGACTGCAGCTCTGAGAGTGTCTTCCTGCATCATCAACTGCTTTGCAGCACTTACCTCTCCGGCTTTTGCGAAAGCATCCTGAATAAGGCTGTCGCGCTGCTTCTTGACAGGGTGGTCGTGGGCGTCCAACTCAATCCCGTGGACTTTGAACAAGTGATGGCGGAAGGTAGTTGAGACAGTCGTCGAATAGGTCGGATCTATACAGTGTATGCAGTAGTAGATCTTCTCATTTTTGCGAGGGCAACGGGCTGGCTCTGAGTTTTGAGGTTCGCGTGCATGGGCCCAAGTGTTTGCGGTTGTCTTGCGTTTTCGCGTCGTCCGACCGTTGGAGCTTGACGCATTTTGCGGAGTAGAGCTCGCAGATGACGGCAGCTCAGAGGCTGATGCTGCCGCCCGCGTTCTGGCACAGCGCGTCGAGGGCCAACAAGGTGGTTATGCACCTCGTCCAGATTTCCAAGTGGCACTGGGGAGACGGCTCGGAGCATGAATGGGGTAAGTCATGTACCCTCGTTGCCTTTGTGCCGTTGCTAACCACGGCTTTGCTCCAGTTCGGTTGATGAAGCAGCAGGAACATGTCGACCAAGAACTTTGACGGGGAAGACAAGACACACCCCACGACAGGGGCAGTGCAAGGGTGCCCGGCTACAAAGACGTGTATATAAAGGGCATGCTTTCCCCATAGCCGTAAACAAGGCACGCTTTGCAGAATTGACAAGCCTACGGGCACCCTTTCTTCCCCAAATCGTCACCAATGAGTATAGATGAGTAAGGCCGTACGGCCAAGTGAGTGAAATGATTGAATAAACCAGACTGGTCTAGAGACTACAAGCTGTTTGCAGCAGCATCCCAAGTGAAATCCCCGTTGAGTGATCGCTGACACCCGAGACCCGTTGTGTGTAGTCTCCTTGAGACGACCAAGTCCCGTACTTTCGGGGTGCGTGTTTTCCTCCATCAAAATACTTGAACAATGCAAGAGGTATTGAATCTTATCCCTCCCGGGGGTAGAAATCGTAGTAATCGGGAGAGTAGTCTTGGCTTGGGTCAAGAATGCGAGCCCGAGTGTCTCGTGCAGCGATCCTCCTCTCCCCAAAGTTAATCGTAATTCTCCTTAAGCCATTAGAGAGGTTGGCTCGCGGCTGTTTCATTCGATTCGACTCCCGGAAGCCCTGCAGCTGTTTCTTGCAGTACAATATACAGCTAGCTAAGCCTGTAATTGCCTGTGTGGGTCTGAGACAGAGTCCCAGACCCGCCTCGTAGACCACGTTGTGAGATGCCTATTGAGTTCATTCGGATGAAGCGCTTCTACGTACATAGACGTGAATGGAGCGCTGCAAAACACCGGCTATCTCCTACACACAGGCGGTCCTTGACGTACTTTGACATCCGGCTCTTGCCAAGAGCTTGCTGGAGGCTGGCGGCACCTACGGCTACGCCGTCATTCGCCATCAGAAAAAGTGCTCATTCGGTGATTATCGAGGATGATTATCGAGGGTGCGACGATCCACTGTCTCCTTATTGACTATTGCTACTCCTAGGACCGCTGTTCACTTACTGCCTTTCAGAGACTGCATTCTCTGGAGCCACAAGTCCAAAGGATGGCGTGGGAGCTAGTAGCCAGAACGGCCCGTTTAGTCCAATCGGACGAGACGAGTTTACGCGAGGCGTTCACGACTTGCTGGAGTTATTCCTATCCATCTTTGTAGATCTGTGGGTCCGCAGATATCTACTTATGGAGTGACAGCGGCCAACATTAACAATATTAGGTCTACCTGCTGCCCCAAGGTATTGAGCACCGACGACACTGCCAACCGACCACCAGCCGCAGAGAAAAAGATTTACTTTGCCTCAAACTATTCACTTTGACCGATCAACACCTCATCCTCTGCCTTCAACAGAACTGTTCTCAATTCGTTCACGCTCAAGCCCATGCAATGGCATATCCGGATTCATCCATATTCCGTCGGCTTGGGCAGTTGCAGATTCATACTGCCCAATGTGATCGAGAGCTTCGTGACATAAGGTCACCGCGCTGCGAGCACGAGGAAAGCCTATCAATTGTCAATGCCCGCCTCGATGAGACATGGCAGGCGCTATACTCAAGTCAGACCGGCATTGATCGGTCCGAGTTGCAGACGAAGATTGTGGATTACGGCCGTGAACTCGAAAAGCTCCAAATTAGCCACCAAGCCGGACTCAAAGATGCAGAATCTTCCTACAAGTATCAAATTGAGGCTGTTTGGGAGAGGTTTTGCGCACGATTCGTCACCGTGTTGGGGCCAACACGTGTGCAAAAGACTCTACAGAGCTTGTCGGGCAAAAGCGAGCGACACTGCTACCCGCATGGATCAATCGAAAACCCGCAGAACGACTCTATATCGGCAGAACAATCGCAATCAATCTTGCACCGGGCAGACTTTGAATTGGAAATCACCGGCAACGATAGCCATGCCAAGAGCGTGAGTACTCCTTACTCCACTGGAAAGAGCCTGATATTGACGGATCAAGTATAAGAGAAAGCACAGCACGCCGACTTCCCTGCGGTGGGAGAAACAGCGAAAACTTGGTGAAAGTCCGTCAGTATCGCTGAACAATGGCTTGAAGTTTACTGACTGGTTACAGGTGAGGACGATCGACATCTACAGACTCATCATCCAACTCTGGGACCAAGATGCAGTAGGTCTGACGGTCCTCGGCGGCCAGATGAAAGCCCATTGTCCACGACTGAGGAGGATCCTGAGATGGCGGCTAGCGGAGAACACCGAACGTCTTTCTCAGAACCAAGTTCCGAGCCCGGTATTGTTCAAGCGGCAGCGCTGGGTGGCCGCCATATTGAACGGAGCCGCAGCCGTGATGAGCCTTTAAACACTTCCCAGCCTGAGGTAAATGCGCAGGAACAACTCCATTCAGTTCAGGCTCAGGGTCAACAGCGGCAAAAACAGCGAAACATGGAAGACGCAGGCCCAGTCGATGGCAACGTTGCCTTAGGTGCCAGCAGCGCAACGGAAAACACGAGCGATCAAGTGCGAAACTCCCATGCTATGGCATCCGAGGCCACTTTATACCGATTAAAAACTCTCGACCACATCCTCCAGGACGTGAGCAAGATGTTGTGTCGAACGCCCATGCGGTTCGCGGGCAAGTTCCCGAGAGACAGCACCAAGTGGACCGGGGAGATGAAGGATAGATATTCGCGAGTGCTCTGTGCCCTTGAGAGCAGCAAATCTAAGTTGACGGATATGCAGAGGTTCTTTGAGGAGAGAGCCCAGGCGGGCAAGCCGCTCAAGGACGAGGAGCTGCGGCAGTACCTGGCGCGACGCGAACAGCATTCCGACTTCATTACAGTGGCACACAAATGGATTGAAATCTTCTGCGAACAGCAGGAGAATCTGCCAGGAAATTATCCACCGGTAGGCCAGATCGGCATGGCTAGCAGCGAAGCAGAGCCGGGGAGCCAAGACGCTGATGCTGCACAAGCGGCGAACTCAAAAGAGAACCAAAACAAGCCGCAGTCTACGAACGAAAGCCCTCGGAATTTATCATCAAGCGTTAGCAACAGCGTTTCAAGCCTCAGAATGGCCGGAACGCCGCCTCTATGTGTTGATGGGTCACAGGAGGCGAGTGCGCAGAAGACACCAAATTCCACAAACTCAGCAGATCAACCGTCAATATATGACAGTGAGTTATTCATAAGAGATAGGAATTGTGAATTTTCACTAACACGCCACCGGGCGAGCACAATGGAAGCCTGCAGTCGCCTTTCTCGAGTCCTCGAACAAACCAGTCTTCGCCGGAAGCTGGACGGATGACGCCTGTGCATCATGCCAAACAGAACCGGTTGCGTTGCTCTGACAGCCCGAATTTTGAGCTCAGTAATTACCAAGCAACAGAGGTCCAGCAGCCGAGACCGGGTCGCAGCCTTGATGAGTTTAGCGTCGACGAAGATCAGCCTGGGACAAGCCCCGAGATGGTCGCGCCAGTTTGCAAGCCAGCCCTACACGTTGAGAAAGCCGTCCCGAGCGCGGAAGAGGTTGTACCCGAAATTTCGGATCACATCCGCAGTGATGGGATGCAGTTGGCTGGTGTAGCAAGGAGCGGATTGAGCCTTGCTGGGGCAGCTCTCTCGGATTCATCACAAACTCCTCTGCCTGGGCGTGGGCAAAACAGCCCTACACCCAGCTGACGAATTATGATGGGTACAGTTGGTATTCGCCTCAGGAATGATATGCTGGAGCTGAGCAGTTCGGAAGCACAACTCGACATTCTTCACAAAGACCCAGTCTGAAAGTGGATGGAGAGGCTCCGCGGCTGTACACGCCAGATCAGCGTAGTTCCAACCAGCAGGGTTCGCTTGCCTCCAGTTCAATCTCTACTACATGAAGACATCGAAACTAGTATGGATATTCCCTCGCCGTCGGCATCGGTATCTCAGATTGAGACTTAAGAGGGCGCATGTTCGCCGTCCCCAAGTAGCCCTATTTCTGGTACGCATGCCAATGCTGCCGCCCAGTCCGCAGCAACCCATGAACTCGACGAGATCTCGGTACCAAATACGGCAAACCGGGAGCCAAAGTGGTCGAAGTATGCTGTCGGATATAGTGGATGGCATGTGCATCTTCCGCAACGTCTCAACGGCTGATCAAATCCTCAACAACGGATCATGCTCAGATTGGGCCTTCATGGATTCCGACGGCATATTCTGTTGCCCTTGTTGCCCAAATAGAAAATGGGCTACGCTGGCATGGTTCATACGGCATCTGCGGCTCAACTACTGAAGCCCGACTCCGGCCTACCTGCGTCTCTTCTCCAGTCTGTTGCCCTCTCCTACTCTCTTATTTCTGAACTGCTGTCATACCGAAGCGACGTGAAAGCTGATGAGTTATATGTAGCCAGATGTCGCGCTCGTATGCAGCTTTGCCAGATGGTTTCGTCAGCGTCCAATGGATTCAGGTGTCAAACGATATTCCGCCCCAGCCGAGGAGGAGTCCCGACCCTCTTGGGCACCGCTGTTGTGTATATACCTTAACTGGGACCTTCGTCCTCTTGACTTGAGCAGTGGTTAAGGCCAATTGACTCTCTACAACCCTCACATGCATGTCATCTTTCCATTTACATTTGACATCAGGGAGAGCCAGCGCAGTATCGAGAAGTGGTGACTACGCGTGGCTATCCAACAGCGACGTCTCGCCATCTAGGGCCCTTATCACGCGACGAAGCATGGTAAAGGGATTCGTTAGCTCTAGTGTACTGTTCAGTAGTCAACAGCTTTGTAATATGTGTATCACAGCAATCCGTTTATATAATTCGCATCAACAATGAAACGGGCTTCGACCGTGGCATTGGTCGCACTGATCGCAACGACATGAACCGTAGCAGGATTATAGACTAT
>JPHH03000143.1:0-19545 GCA_000750105.3 Tolypocladium sp. Sup5 PDA-1
ATACCCCCCCCCGTCCCAACACCCCCCGCAGAGGAACGACCCGGGCCGTCAGGCAAACCGTCCCGGCCCCCGTACTCAGCCTTCTGGCCAAATTTGGCGGCCCACATGCAGCCTATCGCCGTTATGCAATGCAACGCTGAAAGAGGCTGTTGTTCCTGCAAAAGGGGAAGCTGGATTCGGCCATTACCTACTTTGAAGGTCCGTCCGTGTCCACTTGAGTTATTTGTTCACCGGTTTATCATACAGCTGCGACAATGAATCCTGCAGGATTTGGAGACAATTAAGATTTTCGGACCGACGACCATACGAACAACCGTCTTTCAGCTTCGCGCGTTCCTTGCCTTTTTCCACTTGGTGCTTACGTTCTGGACTTATGTGGCTCCTAGAACATTTTGCTGCATATGCATCGCCACGACACATTCGCACACACCCTGGCTCGCAACATCCACTTGCATCTCCATCCTAACTTTGTGCCAAATGTTTTCATGCGCGCATTGAGGCTGCACTAGCCGGGTCAGCTCATGAATACGATGCACAGGGGAGGTGACAGCTCCGTGTAGGCCTTGGAGCTCCTCTTGCTTTAACCATGAACAAAACGAACAAGGTGTCACAGTTCAGCAAGCTCGACATTCGTCATTGACTCTGGTTTTTTTTTTTACAACCTTGTCTTTGCAAACACTCAAACACATCTCAGCTAACAAACAATCTTCATATACACCCCCAGAATACAATGGCAGTCTCAAAGCGTCAGGTAAGAGGCCGTGCAATTGTCAATCGCTCTGTCAATACTAACAGCTTGAATAGTCATTAGTACTTGCGACTGCCCGTGAAGCTCTCAAGCAAGCCGAAAGACTCGTGAGCTACCTTGAGCAAAACGGTCTCGAGGAGCCCAACTTCACAGCATCTTCCCCTCCTCACCCTGAGAACAACGAGTATGACGCCATTCGCAACGACCTGAACCAGGCGGCCCAAGACCTGAGCATGCTGGCGACTGGCCCTCTTCAATGGATTCGAACCTTCTGCTGCTGTCACCACGACCTTGCCGCTTGGCAGGTTGCGCTGCGCTTCAAGTACTTCGCGATTGTGCCGCTTGACCGTCCCATTTCCGTCAAGGAAATGGCTGCCGCGGCCAAGATGGACGAAGACCGTCTGCGCCGTGTCATGCAATTCCTCAGCACCCAGCGCTGCTTCCAGGAGTTGGATGGCGACCGATTTGAGCACACTGCCTTGTCTGCCTTTATCGCACGAAACAAGGATATCGAGCAGTGCTTTGCTTTCGAGTAAGCTCTCCATGCCTCACCCCCGCTTACACGTCAATTAACCCATTTTCAGAGCCGATGAGATGTTCGAGGCGTCTTCCCTGACGGCTACATCCATTGAGCAGACACCTTACACTTCCGAAGCCAAGGATAGTGCCTTCAACCTCAGATTCGGCACTTCTCCCTATGTCTGGTATGCGGAGAACCCAGAGCGCGGCGCGCGTTTTGCCTCCGCGATGGCTGGCTATGTCCAAAGTTTGTCTTCCTCATGACTACGTTCAATTGGATTGCGCAAGCTAACTGTAACAGTGAACAGAGATACCACAGAGCTGCGCGAGCGATTCCCCTGGGCTAGCCTTGGCGACAAGAAGGTTGTCGACGTGGGCGGTGGAAGCGGACATGTTTCCATCTATCTGGCCACTGTAAGTTCAAAGTGCAGACATGAGAAAGTATCCTATCGCTAATTCAGACTTGTAAAGGAATTTCCCAAGCTGAGCTTCGTCGTTCAAGATGTGAACACTGTCATGCTTGAGCAGGGCCCCAAGCGAGCGGACTTCCCTCCCGTCAAGGACCGCGTCTCGTTCATGCAGTACAGCTTCTACGAGCCACAGCCTATCACTAACGCAGGACTCTTCTTCCTGCGCCAGGTCATCCACAATTACCCGGACGACGTCTGTGTCAAGATCTTCCAGTCCTTCGTTCCCGCCATGGAGAAGTCCGCTCCGGGCACCAACTTGCTAATCAACGACATGCTTCTGCCTCCGCCAAACACGGAGCAGAAGGTGGAAGAGTATCATCTGCGACAAATTGACATTCACATGCTGAACGGATACGCCGCAAAGCAGCGAACTCTCGCTGAGTTTGAGACGTTGCTCAATGCAGCGGACCCGCGATTCGAGGTGAGTGATTCAACCTGCAGCTCTGCAATTTGTGCTAACTTTCTGGCAGGTCGTTCATGTACACGGCAAGGGAATTATGGGATTGATTGAAGTGAAACTGTCTCAGTAATGGAAGCAGTGAAGAGTCGTATGCAGATTCTCGGCTGGGAACATGAATACTGCCAGTCTCTTGGTGTTCAACTAAAACTACACGCATGATAGCTTCTAGTAGATAGACTGCACGCTTTCAATTGGATCGTCTAAAATGTTGCATAATAAACACGTTTCGCTGCGCCTCTAGTCTTGTTCATGTGACTGACTGTGGATAAGTTTGCAGGCCGGGCAAAAGGCTCGAGGCGTTTCATATTGCCGAGGAGCATGTACATCTGCGAAGCTTCTTTGACGAGATAACACCACTTAACATGTCGTGCCAATCAGACGCAAGATGACATCTAGACCGCATCCTGTTCGCCAGCAATGACATGCAGACAGCTTCTTGTTTCCCCGCCGCGTTCGGATCCAGCATCGTATGCTTTCAGCTCTGTCTACAAAGGAAGGTCGCAATGACCTCGCATTTACGACGCCATCGGTTAGCCTTGCGGCGATATTGCTCGGGTCATCCCAACCCCGAGCATTCTTCGGCGACTACGAAGTATCAGCATGTGAATGTTGTGAAACTGGTTCATGTATAATGACTGGTGGGTTCTGGTGGGTGCTGTGGCGTAAGCCTCCAAAAAGTGTATACGTCGACACCTGGTACTTGCCAGGGTCTACGACGGCGAGAACGTAATCAGCCGGCTGTGGCGTGTTCATTGATCAATAGGCGTCCTCCGATTTCCGTGATAGGAAGTCCCGAAAGCCCGCGTAATGCGTATCCAAGGCTGAAGCAGTTCCACCATCGCCGATGTGGGGGCTAAACGGGCCACACCGCATGGTCGTCGGAAGGCGTTTAAACCCGACGCCAACGCGATCTAGAAGCCACTTTTGCAATCTCACCCCCCTGTGGGGACGTAGGATCAGCCTCACCGCGCTTAGTCGACACCTGGTCTGCGCCTTGATGTACCGGGGTGAAAGATTGGCTTGTTTGCGACTTTTAACCCAGGCCATGGCCTCAATAGCTCAATGTATTGAAAAAATCGAACAGAGAAAGCTGCCCTCATCTTCGCCTTTTACACTCTCCTGTATCTATCACACTACCTTAACCACTTCCACTCATCAAATACATCGTCCAGGCAAGATGGCTCAAACACGGCCAGCGTCTGATCCTCCTCTCTCACAATGCCCCGAGCCTATTGCCATTGTAGGCATGGGTAAGACTTCTAGCGTGTGTCCTCTCCTCTGACTTCTATGTACTGACGATGATTTTGCAGGCTGTCGGTGGCCAGGCGGCGTTCGATCTCCTTCACAACTATGGGATTTACTAAAAGAGAAACGAGACGGTTGGTCCGAGTTTACGAAGGACCGCATCAATCTCGATGGCTTCTACCACCCTGATGGTCAACGACCGGGAACCATGCATACAAGAGGCGGTCACTTGCTTCAGGAAGACACTCGAGACTTTGATCACAGCTTTTTCGGCATCACAGCTACGGAGGCAATGGCCTTGGACCCCAGTCAGCGAAAACTGCTCGAGGTCACGTACGAAGCTGTTGAGAGTGCCGGAGAGCCCCTTGAGAAGTTCTTTGGCTCAAGAACGGGTGTGTTTGTGGGAAACTTCAACAATGAACACCAGATCATGCAGTATCGAGACCCGGATCACACACTGCCCTACGCTGTGACTGGCGGTGGTCCCACGATCTTGAGTAATCGCATCAACTATGCTTTCAACCTTCAAGGCCCCAGGTGAGTTTCTAGTACCGCGTCTCAGAATCTGCGAAGAGAGGCTCCATGACACTAACACTGGATTCAGTTTGATGGTTGATACCGCGTGCTCTGCGTCCATGTATGCCTTGCACTTGGCCGTCTCCTCCATCCGAAATGGTGACTGTGACGCGGCCATCGTTGCTGGAGCTAACGTCATCCTCGGCCCAGACAACCAAATCTTCACAACAAAACTTGGCGCCGTCTCCCCCACATCTCGCTGTCACACCTTTGATGCCGCAGCAGATGGATATTCTCGCGCTGAAGGCTTCGGTGCCATCTACCTGAAGAAGCTCTCAGACGCTGTTGCACAAGGCGACCCAATCCGGGCTGTCGTGCGTGGTACATCCTTCAATGCCAATGGCAAGACAGGTGGCATTTCACACCCCAGTCCTGATGGTCAGGAGGCTGTCATCAGGCAGGCTTACAAGGCTGCTGGCGGCCTAAATCCAGATCTGACGGGTTACGCCGAGTGTCACGGAACAGGAACACCAGTTGGTGACCCGATTGAAGTTTCAGCTGTCGGCAGGGTGTTCTCTCCAGGGCGCAAAGACGACCCCTTATTAATTGGATCGGTATGTCATTCAGGCTGCTAATACATACGTCGAGTCGCTTCGCTAACGTGCTCTCTAGATCAAGCCAAACCTTGGACACAGCGAAGCCGCTAGTGCCATGTCACAAATCATGAAAGCAGTCCTGGCAATGGAGCACAGAGAGATTCCTGCTACCATCAGAATCAAGAAGTTCAACCCTGCAATTGATTTTGAGACAGCCAGAGCTAAGGTTGTGACTGAAATGACCCCGTGGCCTGCGAACAGGCTTCTACGAGTCAGTATTAATAGGTGAGACACATTCCCTGTTTTCGGCTCTGAATCTGCTGGAGAAAACAATGATGTACTAATCCATTGATTAGTTTTGGATATGGTGGAGCTAATGGTCACGCCATTCTGGACCATCCAAGCGTAGTCATTCCAGGCTATAAGCTACGAGGTCTTCCTCTGGTGTCAGGAGGTATTCCCAAAGGACTATCACCTGTACATGGCCGGTCAGAGGTCGAAGCGAACGGCAACGGCCACTCCAATGGCAACGGCCACTTGAACGGAAAGTCCAATGGAAATGGCCACCATATCTCTGAGACTTTGCCATCCCTCAGCTGGTGTCAGCCGGCGAAACTGGTTCAAACCGAAGGAGCAGGAGCGCGACCATACATCTTGCTCCCTGTATCTGCACATGATGAGCGTGCATTGAAAGAGAACCTCGCGGCAGTTTCCAGTGCATTGACAAAGTACGAACTGGCTGATCTCCTTTACACCCTCAGCTGCCGAAAATCGACATTCGCACGCCGTGCCTTTGCCATTGCCGAATCTGAAGCAACGGCTGATGAGCTCAACCCTGACCTGGTGACCATCGGCAAGGCACCAAGCTCCGCAACACAGCGAATCGGCTTTGTCTTCACGGGACAAGGCGCGCAATGGCCCCAAAGTACGTACAAATCTTCCAATTATTCAATCGCTCACTGCTAACGCGTATATTCCAGTGGGAGCGAAATTGTTCCCCGAATTCGCTGTATTTAAGCGCACAATCCAGTACCTGGATAAGGTGCTCGGGAAGCTGCAGCGCAAACCCTCTTGGACGATAGAGGGAGCACTTTTGGAGCCGGCGGCCACCAGCCAGATTCAAGATCCGGCGTTCTCACAGACCGTCTGCACAGGTCTGCAAATCGCGTTGGTGGCTCTGTTGAAGCAATGGGGAATTCACCCGGCAGTCACTGTTGGACATTCTTCTGGTAAGTCCCCGTTCTGGCATGACGGTAAATTCTTTTTCTAACAATAATGTAGGCGAAATGGCAGCAGCGTATGCTGCAGGTCGTCTGAAGGCAAACGAGGCAATCGTCCTTGCGTACTTCCGCGGCCAAGTGGTAGCCACCAACACACGACGGGGACTCATGATGGCCGTCGGTGTCGGTCCAGCCCAAGCCAGATCCTACTTGGACGGCATTGAAAGCGAGGTCAAAATTGCCGCCGTTAATTCGCCCGATAGTGTCACGCTATCTGGCGAGCCGGAAGCAATTGAGTCGCTGAACAAAACGCTCAATGAGCAGGGTGTGTTCGCCCGCGTATTGAAGACTGGCGGCAACGCATACCACTCCCACCATATGAGGGCGCTTGGTCAAGCATATGAAGAGCTCGCCACTGAAGGCCTCAACGAAATCAAGTCCTTTGTCCAGCATGAGCCAGCACTGCCCGTCGTGAGCTGGGTCTCATCCGTGTCAATGAAGGAAGAAGGAGTATCTGTTCTTCCTGCATACTGGCGACGCAACCTCGAGTCACCCGTGCTGTTCTCAAACGCAGTCGAGAAGCTCGCAAGAGAGAAGCCAGTAGATCTTTTGATTGAAATTGGACCCCATCCAGCCTTGGGCGGCCCGTTGAAGCAAATTCGTGCTAGCCTTGAAAAGAAGGGATCGTCTCTGCCGCTTTGCCTGGGATCCCTTCGTCGGGCCGAGAACGACGTCATCAGCATGTTGACTCTCGCTGGCAACCTTTTCATCAACAATGCTCCAGTCGATCTTGTGGCTGTAAACACAACTGAGCAGACGGAAGATGGAGGATTGAAGCTCTCCCATGGCTTCCCTTGCATCGACCTGCCCCAGTACAAGTACTCCTATCCTGAAACTCCAGTTCACTACGAGAACCGGTTCAACAAGGAGTACCGTCTCAGGAAGCATCTTCGCCACGATATTCTTGGAGCTCGTGTGCCTGGCGGCTCAAAGACACATCCGCAGTGGAGAAATGTGCTTCGCCAGAAGGATCTTCCTTGGCTCGGAGACCACAAGCTTCTTCCACATGCTGTTCTCCCAGGAGCTGCGTACATGACCATGGCTATTGAAGCGGTCAGCCAGTTGCACCACGAAGTGGAAGATGCCGCTCCGATCAAGTCTTTCAAGCTTCGCCAGGTCGCCATCAATTCTGCGCTTCGTGTGGAAGACACTGAACTTGGTGTTGAAACGGTGCTCAACATGGAGAGGCTGCCCTTGACCAATGCCGCCGTTATGTCGCAGTGGTACAAGTTCAGCATTGGCTCGATTCTGCCGAATAGCGATGTGTGGACTCAGCATTGCACTGGCACAATCTCTGTGGCAACCAAGGAGACGTCAATTGATGAACGCCATAAGCTGCAAGTTGATCCTCGTTCGAGGTCGCTCGACATGGCGCGCTGGCACAGCAGGTTTTACACTGCTGGCCTGGGCTATGGCCCGGCGTTCCAAGGCTTGTCTGACCTGAAAGCATACCGTGGCTCCAACATTGCATCGGCCAGCGTCGCTCTCAACCCTACCGCTGGCTTTAAGAATGAATCGGAGTACGTGATACACCCTGCGACTCTGGATACCTGTATCCAACTGGCTCTGATCTCGTGCCACGCGGGTCAAGTTGAGAACTTTGAAATGGCATTCGTCCCAATCTTTGCCGATGATGTCTCGATTTGGGTCCCCGAATTCCCCGAAGAGCAAGCTCTGGGAGTGGCAAGTGGAAATATCGTCGGCCTTCGAAGCGTCTACGCAAGGGCTCAGCTCTACAGCTCGTCTGGAGCTCCCCTGCTAGACATGGGAGAGCTGAAGTGTGTATCCTATGAAGGAATCGCGGACGACAGCGCTTCGGACGCTGTACGTGAGCCGTACTGGCGGCCAGTGGCAAGACCTGATGTCGAGACCTTGACGCCATCCATTGCTAGGGCAATGTTCCCCCCCAGGGAAATTGCATCCGCTACTGTTACTGCATTGGAGACATTGTCTGCTCACATCCTCGCAAGCATTTCAGAAGAGCTACAGAATGGTGACTTGATCCAGGACAAGACTCAGAACCATGACAAATTCAGCAGCTGGGTCAAGACGTGGGTAAGCTCTTCTGAACGCCAAGATATTCGTGGCATTAGCAAAGCAGACCGACTTGCCACGATTGAAAAGCTGGCAACTGAGCTGAACGGCATTCCAGAGGCCAGATGCCTTGAGGCGTTGCACAGCAACCTGGGCAAGGTGCTCGGAGGAGAAACCAACAGCATTAAAGTGCTCATGGAGAACAACCTGTTGCACGAGTTGTTTGCATCAGGAATCGTCGTTCGTGGAGCGTACTCGCAGCTTCAACACATTGTAGACCTTCTGGGTCACAAGAATCCCCGAATGCGGGTGTTGGAGGTCGGTGCGGGATCGGCTGGAGCGACCTTAGCTGTCCTAGAAGCATTGACATCCAATTCGACGTTGAAGAGATTCCAAGAGTACGTCTTCACAGACTCCGCAGGCTGGCGTGTCACCGAAGCCGAGTCACGATTCAGTGGTCAGGATGGAGTGGTGTTCCAGACGCTTGACATCTTGCAGGATCCTGTTTCCCAAGCGTTCGAAGCTGACTCGTTCGATCTGGTCATCGCCGCCGGTTGTGTAAGCCAGTTTGATCATCCTGAAACCGCGTTGAAGCTCATTCAATCTTTGCTTAAGCCCTCGGGATCACTCGTACTGCTAGAGACTACGCGCTCAACGCTGGCTTCTGAAGTCCTCTCCCGCACGCTGACTGGACAATGGGGCCAAGAGCGACTGGCTCTAGACGAAGCCGGATGGGACAAGACTCTAAAGGAATCTGGGTTCTCGGGAGTCGATATTTCTCTCGAAGATGTAAGTAAACTCTCACTATCTTGGCCAGGCTCTTTACTAACGACAGAAACAGTATGCCGGAGACCAAAAGCAGACATCTGTCATGCTCTCAAAGGCTCCCGGAGTCAAGGGAGATGTTTCCTCAAACGCACAGCCGCGAGGAGACGTTTTCCTGGTGTACCGAGATTCGCCTCCGTTGGTCGCTGATACCACTGTGAAAATCTTGGAAGATCGAGGGTTCAGTCCCGTTTTGATTGACCTGTTCTCTGGTCACGAAATCCCGCCAAACTCTTCCATCATCAGCTTTGTCGATGTCAACGGTGGCGTCTTTACCTGCCGCGATGAGGCCCATTTCGAAGCACTGCAAGCCATTATTCCACATGCTTCGTCCATGGTGTGGTTTGCCGCTGATTTGATCATTCCTGGTGAATCTTCCATCATGAAGGGTTTCCTTAGATCCATCGCCACCGAAAATGTCTTGTCCAAGTACGCTTTCGTCGAATTGGATTTCAGCCACTACACCTCGCAAGAGAGGGTTGCGGAACTGCTTGTTTATAAGCTGAACGAGCTGCAGGAGTCTGCGTCCTCTGAGGCTGTAGACAGAGAGTGTGTGCTCAGTGGAGGTGTTTTCCATGTTGAACGTTTGCTGCCGGAGAAGACTCTCAACGAGCAATTTTCCTTGCGCCACGCATTCGAAGACTTCCAGGAAGGCTCTTTGGGTTCTCAGGGACCGATCAAGGCACGATACCGTCAGCCTGGTGTGCTCTCGTCGCTGTACTTCAGCAGTGACCCAGACTTTGACAAGCCGCTCGAGGACGACTGGGTTGAGATCAAGACTGAAGCTATTGGTCTCAATATGAAGGTAAAATTGTCTTTCGCTTTGGTCTAACACGCCCACACTAATTAATAAAACTTTAGGATCTCGCTGTCGCCACGGCTAGATTTGATCTGGACAAGCTGAGCACTGAAGCTGCCGGTGTGGTGACTCGTGTTGGTTCGGCCGTGACATCTTTGAAGCAGGGCGACCGAGTCTTTGGCATGATCCCAGGAAACATGGGTAACCGCCTTAGATCTCCCGCTTCTCTGGTTTCAAAGGTTCCAAGTGGAATGTCAGCTGACGGTGCTGCATCGGTGCCAGTCGTCTACCTCACCTCGATTTACGCTCTTGACCATCTTGCTCGCTTGGAGAAGGGCGAATCCATTCTGATCCAGTCTGCAACTGGTGGTCTCGGTATGGCAGCCATCCAGATCGCTCAGCATCTCGGCGCAGAGGTTTATGCGACAGTCGGTACCGACGACAAGCGTAGAGTGCTTATCGAGGAGTTTGGCATTCCCGCCAACCGCATCTTCAATTCTCGACGCCTCAGTGCGGTCAATGACATTATGCAAGCCACCGGCCAGAAGGGCATTGATGTCATTCTCTGCAGTTCTGCTGGAGACTCGATGCACGAAACGTGGAGATGCGTCGCTCCTTTGGGCCGTTTCGTTGATGTCGGTAGAACCGATGTTCTCGGAGGAGGCAGACTTGGACTTGAAGTGTTCAAGAGAAATGCCACTTTTTCCTCGTTTGATCTTGGTCTGATCTATCGCCAGAAGCCCAGCCTCATTTCCAAGTACGTATCTCTTTCTTTTCTCTTTTTTCTCCAAAACGCAATTGCCAGGATATAGTTAGGACTAACGAATCATAGGTTGATGACTGAAATGATTGCTCTGATTGACCAAGGCGTAATTGGCCCCGTTAGACACTTAACTCCTTTCTGTATCTCTCAACTAGAATCTACCATGAGCAGCTTCTCCAAGGGAGTTCACACCGGAAAGTTTATTATCACTTTCCACAACCCGGAGGCGACACTGAAGGTGAGAAGTCTAAACTATCATTTGACTTATACAGTAAGACTAACTGATTGAAGATTGCGCGACCTGCAATTCGGGCCATATTCGATCCAAATGCCGCCTATCTGCTTGTTGGCTGCCTGGGCGGTCTCGGACGCAGCTTGGCCGCCTGGATGGTCGAGCGAGGAGCTCGCCACCTGGTATTCTTCTCCCGATCTGGAACCGATAAGCCTGAGACCATCTCCCTCGTGGAAGAACTGGTCGCAGCGGGCGCCAGCCCAGAAGTACTCCGATGCGACGTGACTGATCAAAAGGCACTCGTTTCTGCTGTAGAGAAGCTCTCTCTCGTGCGTCAAGTAAAGGGAGTGATCCACGCTGCGATGGTGGAAGGAGTAAGTTCCAATCACGACAACAGTCAATCCTGTGAAATGCTAATGGAATCTAGGATGCTCTCTTCAGCAATGCTACTTGGTCCCAGATCCAGGGTGTCCTTGCACCCAAGGTCGCCGGCACTGTTAACCTCCATCATGCCACCAAGAGCCTGCCTCTTGACTTCTTCTTGATGACCTCGTCCATCGTGGGAACTGTGGGCACACCTAGTCAAGGAGCGTACACCGCCGCAAACGCCTTCCAAGACGGGTTCGCCAGGTTCCGCCTCTCGCAGTCCCTGCCTGCGACGGCTCTCGGACTTGGCTTGATCCTTGAAGTCGGCTCCGTTAGCGCCTCTGTTGGATTCCAGCAGATGCTCCAGCGCAATGCCACTTATGGTGTATCGGAAACCGAGTTCCTGCAGCTTCTTGAAGGTGCACTCTGCGAGTCCCATTCCTCGGCGGAAGAGTCCTCCTTCTCCCAGCTTGATCCCAGCTGCCCTGCGCAAGTGGTGACTGGACTGGAGCCGACTCGATTCTTTTCCTATCTGGATAGCGGTCGCATCAACGACCTCGTGTGGTACAACAACACGCGATTCCAGGCGGTTGCGCAAGCAATTTCCGACCGGGCTCAGGCGCTTGCTTCCGGTGGCAGCGGCGCAGCTGGGGAGGGCTCCTCCATCGCCACGCAGTTGCAAAATGCATCGTCATCTGCCGAAAAGCTGGCAATCGCGCGTTTGGCCATTACCACACGCATCGCCGAGCTCCTCGGTGTAGCAGCTGACGATGTCGACTCTGACAAACCGGTTTCACGATATGGCGTGGACAGTTTGGTGGCAGGAGAGCTGAGGAACTGGCTGATCAAGACTTTTGGCCTGGAGCTGACGATGCTTCAATTGTTGAACAAGAGCACAAAGATTGAAGATTTGGTTAAAGACGCTGCTGGAGTTGATGTTAAGGCGTAATTCATGTAGTTTTGATTCATTTGGTTTTGATGATTAATGAACACACATATTTGGTTAGACATACTGATGATGTCTTGCTCAGTGAGCTCAACGTGGAGCGCTCTCATGCGGGTAGTTTACTGTCATATAACTGAGCTGCAACAGCGTATTCCAGACTACATAATATAAGTAGTCAGGTATCCTATTTTTAAGTCTTATGTCGGCCAAGGTTAGGACTGCTGGATTGGCTGCTGGACTAGATTACTACTTGTTTAACATGCTACCACATTGGCTACTTAACTGGCTCCTTGATTTATTGCGTTCCCTATACGAATAGTTTGCGTGTAAGTGCCATTACTGCGTTAAGTATGTTTTCGTAAAAGTCAGATGGCCACGACGGCGCGGCAAAGTGTCGGGGAAGTTCGTTGAGGATTCGATGAAACTTACGGGGTTAGATTATGAGTAGGCGACGGGTCGCGATACATGGTTACAGCACGGAAAACACAGCACGCTTACCGGATACAATGCACTGTTCGTCTCGACCTCCGTGAATAAACGTGCATCTAGAGATCTTCGCTTATAGATCGTGCAGGATAAAGTTCCCGCTAACACCAATATATGGCATAGCTCTGACATACTGTTTAGGAGTTACTTAAGCTTTAACAGCTTCTATGCAATGTTCACGGAACTATTAGAGTTTATCGCAGTGGATGGCTTGTCGTTTCAAAATGCGCACTCACCCAGGGACGGCGAGAAGTGGCTTGTTTGCCGGCTTATATAAGTCTAGATCATTTGCACCCGCAAGTTGGCTTTCCACTCGGCATCTCAAGCTATTTCTCGCCACACCCTCAAGTCTGAGATTTGCAAAGCAGAAAATGATCGCTTTGACGACCGAATAAGAGAACTTCGTTTTTCTTCCATTGCTCAACGCGACGAGATCTCGGTACCAAATACGGCAAACCGGGAGCCAAAGTGGTCGAAGTATGCGGTCGGATATAGTGGATGGCATGTGCATCTTCCGCAACGTCTCAACGGCTGATCAAAGCCTCAACAACGGATCATGCTCAAGTTGAGACCTTCACGGATTCCGACGGCATGTTCTGTTGCCCTTGTTGCCCAAATAGAAAATGGGCTACGCTGGCACGGTTCATTCGGCATCTGCGGCTCAACTACTGAAGCCCGACTCCGGCCTACCTGCGTCTCTTCTCCAGTCTGTTGCCCTCTCCTACTCTCTTATTTCTGAACTGCTGTCATACCGAAGCGACGTGAAAGCTGATGAGTTATATGTAGCCAGATGTCGCGCTCGTATGCAGCTTTGCCAGATGGTTTCGTCAGCGTCCAATGGATTCAGGTGTCAAACGATATTCCGCCCCAGCCGAGGAGGAGTCCCGACCCTCTTGGGCACCGCTGTTGTGTATATACCTTAACTGGGACCTTCGTCCTCTTGACTTGAGCAGTGGTTAAGGCCAATTGACTCTCTACAACCCTCACATGCATGTCATCTTTCCATTTACATTTGACATCAGGGAGAGCCAGCGCAGTATCGAGAAGTGGTGACTACGCGTGGCTACCCAACAGCGACGTCTCGCCATCCAGGGCCCTTACCACGCGACGAAGCAAGGTAAAGGGATTCGTTAGCTCTAATGTTTACTACCCTGCAGTTCTCTTTGAATATATAAATGAAATGAGGTCTACAGTGTGGCCGTGGCGTCCCATCTCGGGAAGAAAGTCAGGGCCCGCCATCCTGTTTCGCACACTAGATGGCTCCAACTTCTCTATAAGCAGCTGGAGCGGTCATTAGATGATCATTAGATGACGGGACACGAAAGTTGGACGAGGGAGGCTGGCGAGGAGTCCTGGTTCAGGTTCCAGATTGCGTATGGCTAGAATTCGTCAGCAACGGCAGCATTCATCGACGACCTCCGACACGAGGCTGCGGTCTACGAGCGTCTACGGCCAATCCAAGGCATCCGAGAATTCTGCTCGATGTAGAGTAATCGCTCACCCCCGTTGACTTTCCACTTGGCTCCCAGTGGACACCCTCGCAGAGTTCAATTCATAATTGAAGTGCGGTCACGGGCTCGAGTGGGCTTGAGTGGGCGATAGGACATGGAACCAAGTCAACTCCTTGCTACTAACGCTTTTTGTCCGTCCCGGTGCGTCCAGAAGACCACTTGCGAGCGCTGAGTCATTGCCACTGCTCGCTTGAGGTTGTACATTACCGTCGTGGATGGCGTTCGAAATGGTTGGAACTAAGGTTCATGGTTGTCTACAACACGATCATCGCGCGACTGCGGCCTTGGGGAGCGCCGTATCGTTCTTCCTAAATGATGGCTATATGAGTCTCCGGATATACTCGCCTCATTGTCCTCTTTTTGCCGCTCCTCTCTTTGCGTTTCGCTGGCGTCAATAACATGATCACGACGCCACAGGCATGTACAACATACAAGAGCCTGTATTTGCCTGGGTGGGCCTAAGAAAGAGGCCAAGTGCCGCTTTGTGGCTCCTGCTGTGAAGGCTGGTTGAGTCCTCTGCATGGGGCGACTTTAAGCGGGAATGGAGCGCTGCGAACCGCTGGCTATCCCCTACACACGAGGCGGTCACGGACGTAACTTGGATATCTGGCTCTTGCCAGTAGCTGTTCGTTTCTTGACTCGGTGAGGAGGTTGCGGCTGTCCATGGCTTCGCTGCCGTTTGTCCACAGAGGAGGTGCCCATTTGATGATTCAAGGCCTATGGCGATCCACTGTCTGGTTGTTGACCCTTGGGACTCCCGGGACCACTGTCCATCACTGCCTCTCAAAGACTGCATTCTCTGTGGCCATAAGTCCAAAAGATGGCGCGTCAGTTGGTAGCCGTGAAAGGCCCGTTTAGTCCAATCAGACAAGACGGTATTACGTGAGGCTTGCACGGGAGACTTCCCAAAGTTACCCTGCCCACTTTCAGACTTTGTGGGCCCCAGTGATCCCATGCTGCGTCGTCCATTTGTTCCCTTAGATACTAGCTGGTCGAGTGTCCATTTCTTGACCTTCGTCGTGTGCGACGATCCCGGCGACGGCAAGCCCACAAATCGACAAGTTGACGCCCCACAGACCTCAACCCGCAATTCAAGTGCGGCCACGGGCTCGAGTGGGTGATGGGACACGGGGACGAGTCAGTTTCTATCAAGTAGCGCTAATTTCTTGGTCACAGTTGTCCAGCAGACCACTTGCGGGCACCGAGCGATTGCCGCTGCTTGCTCAACTTTCCGCCGTCCTGGCTGCTGCTCGAAGTGGCGTGAGATCAATGTCCATGAATGACCAAGGTTTAGCTCTTGTGAGGAGCGTTATGGGTGTCCGTCGCACGACGAGCAGCTGTCTACAACAAGATCATCGTGCCACAGCGAGATTGGGGAGGTATCATTCTTCCTACAGCAAATGATGGCCATGCGCTTCTCCTCTTATTGTTCTCTTTCCGTCGCTTCCCTCACCGCATTTTGGTGGCATCCATATCATGATCACAACTACGCGGCAATACACCGCATAGTAGAGCCTGTAAATGCCCGAGTGTGTCTGAGATAGAGTCCAAGAGCCGCCTTGTGGCTCGCATTGCGAAACGCTTGCCGAGTTCCTTCGGATGAGGCGCTTCTAGACGTGAATGGAGCGCCCCAAAACGCCGGCTATCCCCTACACACGAGGCGACCATAGACGGACTTTTACATCTGGCCCTTGCCCGGAGCTGCCCGTTTCTTGACTCGGTGGAGATGCTGCGGGCCTTATGGCTACGCTCAGGGCGCATTTTCGACTCTCAGAGACCGCATCCCCGTGGCTACAAGTCCCAAAGCCAGCTACCGTAACTTGTTGCCGTGAAAGGCCGGTTCAGTCCGATTGGACGAGACGGTTTTCCGTGAGGCTTTTACGAGCAAGAACTTCCCAGGGTAGCTGTACTCCTGTCCTTTTACAGACTTTATGGGTCCGCAGCGATCCTATGCTCTTGTCCATTTGTTCCCTTAGACGATGGGTGGGTGGATGTCCATCATTGACCTTCGCAGAGGCACCCGTTCACGGCGACCGCTAGTCGACAAATGAACAAGTTCCATAATGTAGGCGAAATTATGTGGTCTCCACCCCGGAGGGCGTGTAGGTGATTAACCCTTCTTGATACTCCTGTACGGTGGTCCTCCCGCAGGCGAGTGACGCACTCGCTCGATCAAGAGCACCATACGTTTCTGTTCGCATCTTCTCACTCCCTGAATGGATGTCCTAGGGTAACCGACGATGAATAGATCAGTCTGATCCGGGAGATGCTTCGAAGCAAGCCATATAGTACCGCACCTGAACAGTTTTGAGAGACATGTTTCTATTCACTTGCTCTGCGGTCGCTCTATGCGCAACGTGCTCGACTGCAAAACTTTCCGGCCTGTCCGTGGCGTCTGGCTTTGGTCGTCTTCCTGACTACACTTGTCCATTATTTTCTGTGTCGGTCCGGAAGTTCGACCCCTGCCTGTTGACACCGTTCGGCGACTGTCGTGTGGTGACTTCCCCTAGCCACCCAGTGCTGTACCTGAGGCTATTGTGGACGTGGCGTCACAGTTGCCGCACGCATATCTCACTAGACAACAAAAGGCTTACGCCAATGCAGGTACTCGTAGCCTTTGCGCCGTTTTCGCCTTCTGGTGCTGCTTGGCATTTCGGGCTTTCACATGTTCGCGCTACATCGTTCCTCGTTTGTGCTGTGTCGCCATACCCTTTTCAGTCAATCGAGACCCTAACAACGAACTGTGGAGCAACTTCGGTCTGTTGGCTAGGTTCTCCTGTGTCCAGGTCGGTCCTTTGTCCCACAATCTCCGATGCTACGCTGTCTGGCCGCTCGGATTGCTCCACCGCCGACTCTCTTGTCTCGTTGGCCACAATTGCAACAGGCAACAAGGCCGCCGTATTGCACCTTGTAGTCTTGTTCTTTACCCAGGTTCGGCGGGCAGGGGTAAGCTTAGATTTCGGAGCCAGCCTGTGCTCCCGGCGATCCCGCCATCGGGGTAGTAGGGAAGGCAGACCATCTTTGCGAGGCTGGCTCACTGCGCAAACACCGCGAAACAATCGCGGCACTGGTCAGCTCAGAGTGGCCCGGACTGATGCTTCTCGGCGTGGTGCGATGTCGTTGGAATGCAAAACGGACGCCGAACCAACAGGTGGTGGGGGGAGCAGGGCTGTGCAGGCGTTCGTCCCAGTGCCCGCCCAGTGCAGATGACGTGCAGCACGGGGTCCGATCGGAACTCACTGAAGGCAGGGGCAGGGATGATACGAGTAGCAGATCTGCAGCAAGCCATCGACCGATTACATGCGCGCTTACAACGACCCTTGACTTCTCCCTCAGACGGACAGGTTACGCCCTTTCCAAGACCCCAGTCCGTGGATTCGTACTGCCTTTAATTAACTGTTCTACGTGACATTCAGCATGCCCCAGCAGAGCGCAAATACTTCCTTGTCCACACCATCGCTCTCACCATCATCGTCCAGACTCCACACCATCATTGCATCCCATACGCATCGGGACGCTGAACTTCTCCCCAAGCTAACCTCGACCCCGGCAATTCACTCGCTTGAGTCCTTTTCTATCTAGCAGCATGTTGGCTTCACTGACAGTACGCAACGCCACCTTGGTCGCGCGGCGCGGTCTTACTAGGGCGATGCCTGCGAGACCAAGTCTCCGCGGCAGCCCAAGCAACCTTGACGCAGCGCACCAACGTAACGGAGACGCATGGCAGCTACTGACACCGGACACCACGAGAAGGTCTGCTGCTTCGTCCTACTGCTCTGTCAGGCAGTATTCGGTGTGCTCACCGAAGGCTAGCAATGAAGGGCATAAGCACCTTGACAGGACTACCAGAAGGGTAGGAAGAGCACCTGAAGGGCATGAAGCAACCTTGACAGGACTACCGGAAGGGCATGAAGCACCTGGACGGGTAGGAAGAACACCTGAAGGGCATGAAGCAACCTTGACAGGACTACCGGAAGGGCATGTAGCACCTGGACGGGTAGGAAGAACACCTGAAGGGCATGAAGCAACCTTGACAGGACTACCGGAAGGGCATGTAGCACCTGGACGGGTAGGAAGAACACCTGAAGGGCATGAAGCAACCTTGACAGGACTACCGGAAGGGCATGTAGCACCTGGACGGGTAGGAAGAACACCTGAAGGGCATGAAGCAACCTTGACAGGACTACCGGAAGGGCATGTAGCACCTGGACGGGTAGGAAGAACACCTGAAGGGCATGAAGCAACCTTGACAGGACTACCGGAAGGGCATGTAGCACCTGGACGGGTAGGAGTACTGGAAGGGCATGTAGCACCTGGACGAGCACTGAAGAGAAAAGAGAAAGAAAAAATCAGACCAAGGGGGGAGAGTCAGCGATATTTATACATTTTTCGTCCCTGATTGCCACGGCCGGTCGGTCGTCGGCCAAGCCCTGTCTCCCGGTCCACAAATCCCATTGTCCACTCTTGTACGGAGTAACGAGCGCTAGAACTGCGAAGTGGAGACGAGTTGCCCCAATGTCTTGATCCGTACTATCTCCACTCATAATGCTGCCTCGCTGGCGGCTGTGGGTGTTGTTCTGTGGAACTTGGCGTTCTTTTCCTTCGTGGCAGTCGGGCCGGAAGACCACTTCATGCTGGTGGGCATACCGAATACCGGCGAACAGAAGCTTCCAGGACCGGAATTGGCCATAGCGGGGAGCGGGCCTCCTTCAGTTGCGCTTCCATCACCGTTCATGCCAAGGCCACCCGAGTGCGTCGGTCGCTACGTCTTTCCAGAAATTTTTGGAGTAAGGCCAGAGCAGCTCAAACGGACGTCGTAGCCCAGCAACAAGGACCAGGGCGATTACTTGTCAACAATAGAGCTGTCGAGCCGGCGCAAGGTGGCATCCCGCCATTGCCGGCGCTGCAACGGTCACTGTGTTGCGCGTGGGCAGGTGGACTTGGTGCCCGCTCGATCGTCACTTTACTACTAGGTGGTCGACTCATTGTCATTGTCGGTCGTGATGTTCCCGCAAAGCCCTTCAATTAACTCGTAGTATCTCCTCCAGGAAGCCAGTCTCCTTCGCGCAGCCAGTGCAATAGAACAAGCCGGCTCCAATCATCACGTATCCATCGTAGGCAATGTCGTCGGTTGACATCAACTCCGTCCCCTTGTGACACCCAAACCCAAAACACCGAACCTGCACCACGAGTGCTTCTACCTCCATCGTGAGATCACGAAACGTAGATGAATGACAGTAGTTCGACCTTCGGGTAGTTTGCGTCTGCGTATCTCTGGCTTCCGGCCGCGAATCTGGGTGGCAGCTTGGCTTTATATAGTCATTTCCAGAGAGCCTCCGGCGGGTCGGCGTATTCCAGCCGCCTGTGTCGACGTCAGGGACACTGGCAAGAATTGTTCCATCGCAGATCAGTTTCTAATGCGCCGGCGCCCTCAGCCACCACACTGGCCGCCCTTTCTCTGCCATGCCCCTACATCCGGACTGAACGTTGACAGTCCCAACCGTCCATGCAGTATCCTTCCCGTGAGGCCTCCTGCAAGTAGGGCAACCATTGGCGGTAGCATCATGCTCTTCGATGCATGGTTGGTGAAAGACGTGGCCTGGACGTGTCAGTAACCGCCGCGAACGACATAGAGGCACAACTGACCACAGGGGAGGCATACGGTGCGCCTTTGGGAAAGAGTCACGTAGCAGATGCTGCAGTCCTCGCCCAGTCCAAATGTCTCCCTCCCGTCGTGGTTTCCTTGACG
>JPHH03000144.1:0-19258 GCA_000750105.3 Tolypocladium sp. Sup5 PDA-1
TCATGGGTGGGGCGCAGGTTTGTATGGTAAAGATTTCAAGGTCTACCTTGCCTTTGCCTCGCAGCTATGATAGGCGGCGCCCTGCCTCCGTGTACTCCTTATCGTACCCTAGGTCTTAGGGAAGAATAAGAAGATGGAAAACGAGAGGCTCCTAAGTGCAAATAATCTAAGGAAGGTATAGCGAGTATGCCCGAGATCGATACTATACGGCTAGATAATCTGGTCTCTGCTAATGGATTATTTATATAGAGGGATAAGGGATAGCCGAAAAGTTATATTGCGCCCGATAGCCCCGAGGCTAGTTGCGCCGAGCTAAGTGCTATCCACGTCCTACGTCCTAGTAATCGTAATGCCGTCTCTCGGCAATATACGCTCGGTACGTTAGAATAATAACGTTCGCGGGGCCATAGAGAGGAAGCGCTACTATTCTTATAGCTACGCCTCGTCGTTGCCCGAGCTAGCGCGCTATTCTAGATCGAGGATAGCATTAAGGTCTCCTAGCGCGGAATCCCGTTAAAGCCACGCAGAGAGCTCGCCGGTAGAGAAGAAGCGATCGTTACTAATATCTAGCCTAGACGTTAGATATTTTTCGCCTACGTCGCTAGTTAGCGGGAAAGGAATGTTGAATAGGACCGTATGCTACTTATACGGGCAGGTTAAGGGAAACGCTTGCTAGAAGATACTTTAGTAAGCGGTAGCCTAAGCTTCGATAAAGTCGAGCCCGGCTAGTATCTCTCGTAAAGTAATAAGTTAAATAGTAATATCTAGGGCGCGCGGCCTAGTTTGCTCTATACTATAGCTCCGGTTCGTTAGGCTCGTGCTACTCTCGTTGCGTTGCGACTCGGGCTAGCTATATCCGCGGTCTAGCGCTAACCCGGCTAGCCTACTACTACTAGGAGATAATAGATAATCGGTCTCGTTATTGGCCTCGCTATAAACTAGGCTCCGTACTTCGGGGCTCTTAGTAGAGACGTAAATAACGGGCCGCGTAAGTATAAGTGTTTCGTTTACTAGATCGTCGCCTCCGTCGCCTCTATCGCCGGTATCCTACGTTAGCGCTAATTCGGCCGCCGGCTCTACTTAGCCGGGTAGCGTATCCGTAGGGGCAGAGATTACACGGACTTGGCTTAACTACTAGGCCTCTTCGATATATCCTTAGCGCCGTAGGTTTCGCTACTATTCTCGATACTTCCGCACCCGGCCGGCAGGATCTCTGGTGCTATCCTAATTCTACCGCTTATCTAAGTCTAACTTAACCGTAGCGTCGGATAACGAACGCGGTAGCCCCGCGTGCGGCCGTAGAGTTAGTGCTAGTGTCCGCGGCGCCTCGCCTATTGCCGTTATTGCTATAGCTAGCGTTATGGCGCTTGGTGGGACGCGTGCGCCGGTGGTAGGTGTTAGGGTCGGGCTCTTACTTATCCGGGGGCGAAGGTTATACCGGATATTAGCGATAGTGCTTTCGGCCTCTAGGGTAGCAATTGCTAGAGCATTTGTGACCTGCCTTTCGGCGCTCTCGGCTACGTTCGTAATAATATTACTCGGCTCTACGTCGAGATAGCTAATATCTCCGGCCTACGCCGTGTCCTCTAACGCCGGTCCGGTATCTATTAACTCGAGAATGCGAACGTAAGCATCTTGCGATGCCTCTGCGAGCGTTTGTTATCGGGCCCTCTCACGCTAGGCTTCGCGCTATGCTTGCTTACGCTCCGCACCGCGTGCGCGGCGCTCTTCATCCATAAGCTTAGGTCGTGGCATTATCGTAGTAGAAGGCCGTGGTTCGTAGTTATCTAAGTATAGTAGTATATTCTATATATAGGTCTTAACCTGGCTCTACGTTCGAATATTAATTTATTCTATCTTCCCTATCGCTCGTGCTTCCTCTCTCCTCCTAGTTATTTATTTACTTTCGACGCGCCTCTGCTTAGCTAGCTATATTATCCGCCCCCCGGCCTAAATTACTAGCGCCACGTACGCCGAACTCGCTACTTTATCCTATTCGCCCCTCCCCTATTGCCTATGCTATAATAGGATAATGGGAGGATATGACGAAAAGTCTAATATAACGTTAATGTGATATGCTTGCCCGTAGTCCCTCGGTGTAAGTGCTACGCTATAACCTTTGAGCCTATGGCTTCGCGCGTGGCTTTGCGCTATGACAGGGGGGATGTCCCGTCTTTGTAGCCAATGACAGTAAAGACAGGGGGGCTATCCCGGTTTATAAGCCAATTAGACTTTCCTGGCAGGGATACTATAACGCTACGGTACGTACCGGCATCGCAACCTTTCAGGCTATGCCGACCCCTCGATCCTACACGAGCCGCCCTCTTAACAATCGGCATCGATTTCGCACGACATAGACTATGGCTGCGTTATACAAAAACGAAAACAAACCTCATGACACACTCGCCCGTGACTTCGCGACGACGTGCATCGCCTTTTCTTCTCGTGTAGCCTTGATGTGGGTTGCGCGGCGATATCGCAAACGCCGCCGCCCTGCTAGCGACCGCCCGCGAATTTTCACCAAGTCCCCGCGCGCCACCACCTTAACCCTCACCCGCATCCGCCCTCAGATCTCCTACGCCCATTGGTCCGTCGTGCCGACCATTGTTCCGTGCAGCCTGCAGTAGCGCCTGCACAGCCGGCCCATCCCGTGGCCCGTCAGCCTGGGTCGTAACACGTGGGCTATACGGTGGAAATAGAAAGGCCGTCCGATAACTCAGTAAATATATTCCTTTTGGACCCGGTTATGCACGGCTTCCTTAGCCGAGTCTCGGTCAGGGCGTGGCGCAAAGGTTAAGGTATATTCACCAGAGTCTTGCCAGATCCCCGGGAGGCATTCAGCGACGAACGTTAGCAAATTAGCCTAAGATCATGTCAGATAACATAAGTAAACCTTAGATTAAGCTTTTCGACAGCACCACTCAGACTACAAGGCATCCGGCAAGCTACATAACGTCAATAGTATCGGCCCACTGCCCCGGTCCCGTGATTCCGCGCTTAGAAATACCTCCCAGGCGCACGACGTTGTTCAGTTAGTGTTTCTCCGGCAACACCGCTTATAAGGCTCCTAGGCGCATTCCCAATCGTCTCCTCCGTGAATAGACGGCGGAAACCTAGAATAAGATGGCCAGAGACCGCTATTATCCGCGCTAGCGTTTCGTTAGTTCGTTGGATTAGGTCGCCAAAGCGAGATGACTAATGTATCCGTCGGGGCCCGATAGGTTAACACGCTAGCGTAGTCAGCACCTCTTGTCCATTCTCGAACAACGTTTCCTATATACCGCTATTCGAACGGGTAGAAAAGCTGGTAGCTCTACGAATAGGTATTATAGCGTGCAAACCGAGTCTAGGCTGCGAGCGGAGGTCGGCTGAGGCCATGATGGCACTCTAGGCAGGATGGACAGACAATGCGCAAGGACTCCACTCCCCTTGCTGCGACGAGTAAAGAGAGTCTAACGACCTCTGCTCTGTGGGAAACGGGTGGCTTGTGCGCCATAATGTAGTGGCTTGTGCGCCATAATATAGTGGCTTGTGCGCCATGATGCAGGCGACGCTTCGTTCGGCTAGAGCTCAGTTACTTACGCGGATCTCGTTAGTATCGGTCGTGGCTGAAGCCTCGATTAATGCGAAATAAAAGGACGAGGAAGAATGAAAGGCGGGGGCTAGACTAGAGGACCCACCGTATAGATCTTAACGAAGCTTCCCGAGCTTTCGTACGCCACTAAAGCTAGTATCTATTAGCGCATTCCAAAGCGCGCCAGTAACCATATAGCGGTGGCGCTCCACATAGAGCCTTTTCCATTATCGTGGCCCTATCTATCGCTAATAGCCTATAGCAGGTCTAACCTTTAAGTAGGCTATCCCAGGAGCCCTCGGCCTTAGGAGGTGGCCGTTTACGGTCGAAGTATAGGCGCGGCACTACTCCCTCCACGGGAGTTTAAAATAGTCCTATATAGCTATGATATCTCCGTAAAGACGGACCCTCTACACGGCGATAATGCGGTCCTTAGGTTTCAACCTTATACCGCTATCTATAGTTTCCGTGTATACGGATGCAGGGTTATTATATTATAACCTAAGTCCCGATTCGTCTTAGGGCAGTGAAGGACATTCCAGTCCCACGGGCAAATCTTAATCTTCTACATATACTTAGGACTTTTAGGTTTAATGCTTTAGGTAATCATTTAGAATAGCGGGATACTCGGATTAAACCTTTTTCTTCGGATACGAAAGCCCGCAAAGCGTAGGTACACCATCAGGCTTAACCACCTCCCTATACACACTAATCAAACATATCTAAATAGCACTTTACCACTATTAGAATATACTTAGATCTTCGTCCACGGTCGTAAAGAATCAATTATTATAGTTTACAACTCCCCAACGATTAAGATAGCCGTTCTCATCGACGCGGACAATGCTCAACCTAGCATAGCTAGACCAATTCTAGCAGAGATTGCAAAGTACGGCACCACCTTTGTGAAAAGGGCGTATAGTAACTGGACGGGCACTACCCTAACGGGATAGAAATTTCACCTACTCGAGAACTCAATTTAGCCAATTCAGCAGTTTACGTACACGCATAGCAAAAATGCAATAGACTCTGCTATAGTAATTGACGCGATGGACCTGCTATACTCCGATCGATTCGATAGCTTCTGCATTATCTCTAGTAATAGCGATTTCACTCGATTAGCTTCACGAATCCGTGAGGGTAGCCTATTTATTTATAGCTACGGCGAACGCAAAACACCTAAGCCCTTTATTACCGCTTGCGATAAGTTCATCTACGTTAACAACCTAGCAATAAAGGACTCCTCCATAAACCACACTAATGGGGTCACGCATCGTCTAGCTTTAGAAGGACGAGCCGATCTCCCCGATTAAGTCAGGACCTAGCTAAGAGCAGTAGTAGAAGCGAGTTCGCATAATAATAAATAGGCCCACCTTAGCAACGTTGGCGATATTCTAATAAAAAGGCACCTAGATTTCGATTATCGCACCTACGAGCACAAGAAGCTCAGCGATTTAATCGCCGCCACAAAGCTGTTCGATATCACCCATAATAGGGTTAGAGACGAGAGAGCGCCTATATACGTGCGAGAGAAGCCTTAACAGGTCTAATCTATATATATATATGCGAAGAGAAGTTCGATCAGAGCTGGAGCTCTTTAGGGGAGGGTGTCCTCGGCATGCTTATAGCCGGCGACGGCTGCACTCGGGGCCACTTAGCAGGTCTGCTAGTTTAGCAGTGGCCGCGAATCGGATCATAAGGTAGAGCCAATGTAGTCATAATCATTTTGCCTATAGTATAAGTACGCACACGATCATAGGTTATGCGTCACACGACAACGATACGAAACGGAACAGGCACCTAGGGATCGGCATTCTTTCGCTCTCTTCGGGTCGGAGGCGTTCCCCGTATATACCTAGAAAAGCTGGATCCTCTACTCCGTACTCCGTAGATGATGTTCTAGTCAATGCACCGGAGAAACAGGCCCGTTTCTAGTATCCGAACGCACGACAGTCGCGAGCGGTGCCGTAGGCCGGACAGTGGCTGTTCGTTGAGCTAGAGAAATAACGCCTCATATACTAGAGGCTTATCGTTCGATACGCGCACTTGCGGCATGCAAAGCCGTCGTAGACGCGTAGTAAGCTATGTTCCGGTAAGCCGTCTAGCAAGGGCGCCGCCTCGTCCGGCTCGCGAAGCGCCGGGCCGGGTAAGGTCTTTAGAAAGGTCGTCAAGCCCTTCCTTACCTCCTCTAGTATACCGTGCTTATCCCTCAGATATGTCCCAGATGTGTCCTTTCCCGCGACTCCTTAACGGAGAGTGCATGTCGGCATTTAGTGCGAGCGTATATAAGAAGATTCGCCGTAAAGTCTTTACATAGGCCTAGGCTTAAGAAACTCCAGGTTAGGCATCGTATATAGGGCGGATAGCGTGGTTTCTAAGTTCTATATAGTTATATTACCAGTATCGATAGCGTCGCGATATAAACAAGGGCTCTAGAGTTAATAAACATTATCGCGGCGAGACCCGATAGTTAAAGTTTAAAGTTAGGCATAGCGAATAGTTGCCAAGTTATCCGGCCGGCTAGCAATGGTAACACCGGACGGAAAGGGGTGTTATTTGATAAAGGAATGAAGGGGACGCGACGCTGTGCACGGACCAATTCCTATATTATTTACTAAATAACAGACACGACTGCCTATAGTAGTAGTAGTAGGGGGCGTTATCTGCTTTCGCTAGACATTTCCTGCGACCGAATCAGCTTCGATACTAAAGGAGATGCGAGGGTGTAAGTCCCTAAGTCCTAACTATATACCGCTATTAGATATTTAGTGTGGACAACGTGGGATTTTGAATACTTAGCCACCTAAAGCCTTATAACTAGTTATCCTCGAGACGTCTGAGTAGTAAAGTAGCCTTAAGGGTTAGCTTATCGAAGCGTGTTCGCCCTTTATCGCCCTCGTTTTCGCCTTCAGAGTTGTTATCGTCTTTATCGAAGCCCTATAAAACACCACGATCCTTTATATAGGGATAACGCCACGTCGTAGCGTCTAGCACGAGAGCATAAAAGCGGAGTTCCCTAACTAACTAGAGGCAAAGGGGCGGCAAGCCTACTACGGGCAGTTTATGTAGGTCGTCTTCGCTAGGCGGCTCGATCGTGACCGATCGCCAAAGCGCGTTAGCGACAGCACTACGTATATATTTCGAGGATTTAGAAAGGGCTATTAGATCAACTTTCCGTAGCTATCAAGGTAACCACTCAGTACCTGTCGTGGACAAAGGCCTATATAACTAACGTACCGTCCCAATTACAAGTTCAAAAACGTCTAGCGGCAAATTAGCCAGCATATCAGGTTCTTTGCTGCGATGCTTGAAGACGTGAAGGAAAATCGCGGCCTACACGGCGCCGTGATACTGTTGCGGTTGTCGTCAGAGCCCTGAATCTCGATGCGTTGGTTTGGAGAAAGGGAAGGACGCAATGCCAACACTGGTTCATCCTAGGCAGCCACCGATTGAGAAACGTAATCGGCACTAAACTTGTGGGCTAGGCTATCACGATAGCTCTTTGGCTGGTGGCAGGGGCGTAAAAAGAGGGCCCTTGGCTCATTAATTAACTCTGTCTGATCCTGAATACAAACGGGGGCCCGTTTCCTGTGTCTGACGCAAAAAAAACGCGAATGTCGGAACGGGCCCGTTTCGCGGGGGGAAATGCCCCCGGGCTAGAGTTCACCGAAATGATTGGCTATGAAGTGGAAACGGGCCCCGTTTTGCGAGACAATACTAGAGAGGACAGCCGATAACTTTGCCAGGGCAACGTGCCGCCTGATGAAAAGATGTGATCAAATGAACCGTCGGTATGGCGCTGATGTGTATCTTCTCGTGCGACGGAAATCTCGGCACTATGATTACAACTCTGCTGACGACCCTTCTTTCCCAACTCCCAATGTTCAGCTTGTAAGTGGGTTCAATCCTTGGACCTGCACATCCGCTAACTCTCTTCAAGGAGAAAGCTTACCCGCTAGCTGTCAGGAGAACACCGGCGGATTTTCATGGTCAGGGCAGCGTTCAGGAAAGGGCAACTGATGACGCAAGCACGGACAGGCAAACCACTGGGGAGGATCAACTGGATTGAGGCCGTAGTGAATATCTAGGGTCGAAAATGATGTCACCGGCATCGAAATGTTAGCTCCCTGAGACAGTGCGTGGCTACCGGTGGGCGTTACGATCCTGGGCCGAGTCTCAGGCCCTACCGACTCTGCCGCGAATGATCAAGGTCAGGGACTAAATACAGTGCGGCAATAGAGAACGAGCTGTATTCCTGACGGTAGTGATGGGTGGCGTCGAAGAAACTCTTCCCAAACGTTCTAGAGATACGGCACGACTGAATAAGATAATATGTATTGAATACCACCCCCTCACTGAATGAAAGAGCATTTTAGACCTAAGTGTTGCGGAAGACTTCTGAGACCTCATGAGGTGAAAATCCGATGATCACCACCCTCCCTGAACTGCACCCAAGCACAACTGTGTATCTTGATACCCGCCAGCAAAAAGGCCGAAATTCCACCGGGAGCCAAAGCAGTTTCTCTTTATTCAACACAACCCAACAACGATTCCCGCTAATACTAAAGACGGAGCCAGAGGTAGGCACAGCATTAGTAAGAGGATCTGCAGAAGGACAGGCAGTAGCCATCCCGTGTATAGCGATAGCGCCATGATCAGTCAACAGACGTGAGTTACCTGGTTCAAATAATATGCGAGAGGAAGCAAACCCGACGTAAGCATCCTGCATGCATTCGCCCGTGTCGGAGCGCCAGATCCGTATTGACTTGTCGTCTGAGGCCGAGGCCACGAGCGATGAGTCGTGCGAGAAGGCGACCGAGCTGATATAGCCGCCATGGCCCTCGAGGGTCTGCACGCACTCGCCAGTGTCGGCGCGCCAGATCCGTATCGTCTTGTCAGCTAAGGCCGAGGCCACGAGCATCGAGTCGTGTGAGAAGGCGGCCGAGTTAACACGGCCGCCATGGCCAGCGAGGGTCTGCACGCACTCACCCGTATCGGCGCGCCAGATCCGTATCGTCTTGTCAGCTAAGGCCGAGGCCACGAGCGTCGAGTCGTACGAGAAGACGACAGAGCCGACCGAGTCGCCGAAGCCCTCAATGATCTGCATGCACTTGCCCGCGTCGGCGCGCCAGATCCGTATTGTCTTATCGCCTGAGGCCGAGGCCACCAGCGCTGAGTCGCCGGAGAAGGCAACTGACTTAATCCAGCCGCCATGACCCTCGAGGGTCTGCACGCACTCGCCAGTGTCAGCGCGCCAGATCCTTATCAGCCCATTCGTTAAGGACGATCCTGAAGCCACGAGCGCTGAGTCGTGCGAGAAGGCTACGGAGGTGACAGTACCATCACGGCCCTCGAAGGTCTGCATACACTCGCCCGCATCGGCGCGCCAGATTCGTATCGTCTTGCCCGAGTCCGAGGCCACCAAGGCTGAGTCGTGCGAGAAGGCGACCGACCTGATATGGCCGCAGCCATAATCCTCGAGGGTCTGCACGTGCGCACCCGTGTCGGTGCGCCAGATCCGTATCTTCTGGTCCTCGGCGGCCGCAGTTACTAGCGCCGAGTTGTGCGAGAAGGCGACCGAGCTGATATGGCCGCCATGGCCCTCGAGGGTCTGCACGCACTCGCCAGTGTCAGCGCGCCAGATCCTTATCAGCCCATTCGTTAAGGACGGTCCTGAGGCCACGAGCGCTGAGTCGTGCGAGAAGGCGACGGAGGTGGCAGTACCACCACGGCCCTCGAGGATCTGTATGCATTCGCCTGTATCGGCGCGCCAGATTCGTATCGTCTTATCGGCTGACGCCGATGCCACCAGCGTCGAATCGTGCGAGAAGGCGATCGAGCTAACACAGTTGCCATGGCCAGCGAGGGTCTGCACGCACTCGCCTATATCGGCGCGCCAGATCCGTATCGTCTTGTCGTCTGAGGCCGAGGCCACAAGCATCGAGTCGTGTGAGAAGGCGGCCGAGTTAACACGGCCGCCATGGCCAGCGAGGGTCTGCACGCACTCACCCGTATCGGCACGCCAGATCCGTATCGTTTTATCGTCTGAGGCCGAGGCTACCAGCGTCGAGTCGTGTGAGAAGGCGGCCGACCTAACCACGTCGCCATGGCCCTCAAGGGTCTGCACGCACTCGCCTGTATCAACGAGCCAGATCCGTATCGTCTTATCGAGTGAGGCCGAGGCAACATGCGCCGAGTCGTGCGAGAAGGCGACCGAGTTGACCCAGTGGCTATGGCCTTCTAGTGTCTGTAACCATTGGCTCCAATCGTTGTCTACCTTTGGCTTAAGGGAGATCCAACGCGGAATCTCGCCTTTGAACATAGCCCGGACTTTGCTCCCCTTCGGTGCAAAGGCAAGGAGAGACGAATATATCTGAAGCGGCGTAGAGTCGATGGCGAAACTATTGGCAAGGACGAAACGTAATGCGTCATCAAGGAAGTCTGACAGCTGTATGTTATCTCGAGACTGCAGCGAAGTCAGTGGAACCGTATTGCCATGATACTACATGACATTTGACCTACATTAAAGAGTGACTGCAACGTCCTGATAAGACCAGGACTTTCCGAAGCTCTCCCTGTTAGGCTTAGTGCCTCCATCCAATGGAGGAAGTGACGTGCAAGAAAGCCATGGACTCGTTCGCTCGCAACAGCCTGTCTTCCCGCTTCTTGCACATGATATACCCAGTATAAACAGGCATACTGAATCTCTGATGGGAGACAGGCGTTAATTTTCCTGGATTCGATAGCCGATCGATGTGCGCCTAGGGCTTTGATTCCGCAAATATTTTGTCGAAGGCAGCCCATCACACGCAGACAGTTTGCTGCCATCTCTTTGTGAGCTTGTTTCCCGTCTACCCAGAAGGGGTTCTTTTCGCGCCTCTCTGGGTCGAGGAGGAAGTCGCGGAAGGAGAGGTGTAGTAGCCGGACGGGCGACTCTGCCGATGGCGGGATGTTTAACACTGAATGCAGCATGTCTAACTTGTCATCAACATCATCGCTGTGAATTTTGAGAATCTGCGCCAGCGCAGATGTTGACAAAGGATTCGCGAGAACAACAATAGAGCCAATGATATTCCGAAATTGTTGAAGAACTTCGTCCCGGCGCTTGTCAGACAAGCCATCAATCAGTTTGTTCAGCACGGGCAGGTATGTCGCATCTAGTTGCGATCCCTCGCTCCTTGTTCGAAATTGTAAAACTTCTTGCAGCTGCCGGTCGGGATTTCCAAACTTGCGATCTGCGATGAAGCGACGTACGGTGGCGGCGAAAATAAAGAGCGGAATTGCCATCCTCACAAGAGACTGAACATTGGATTGGCTGGGCCAGTTTGAGGCCAGTTGTCGGTGTTCGGACACCGAAGAATTGTATTCGTCCCGGATTATCGAAAGCTCATGCTCCAAGAAGGCGGATATATCGTGTTCGACCATGGGTTCGGGCATATCATGGAGTATCAAATCCCGATACTTGCCCTCGATTTGCTTAAATCCAAGACGGATAGGCAATTCCGGTCGGCTGGTTAAAAAAATTCTTAATCGGGCAGACTGCAAGCTTTGGACACGAGAAAAGAGACGAAGAAGGAGAGCAATGTCGTCCTCCCGTTCGCACTCATCCAAGGCATCAACAACGATGATGGTGGGATCACTCTTCCGAAGATTTCGTGGGGTCATCGAAAGTGGTTCTACGACAAGCTTGTCGAACTGCTCTCGCATTGCCAGTCGCAGGATATTGGGGTCGTTATCAATTGCATCCTTGACGTGGCGAGCGATGGCCGGCTCTCTCGCTACTAAATCGGCCGCGATTGTGGAGAAGAACTTGGATAAGCTCCCTCGGTCGGCCTCTCCCCTCTTGAAGAAGAAGCTTGCGCCGAGGCGGTTCTCGGAAAAGGCCTGGGCGACAGTGCGAGATATAGTAGACTTCCCCGTCCCTGCCATACCGTTCAGCCAGAATATTGCTTCGGCACCAGGGTTGTCAGCCCATGCTGATATTTGTTGGAGAAGCTCAACTCGGGTATTTGACAGGCAGGTCGGGTTGTGTTCTTCGGCATGGGAGTTGAAGGAGGCACCTTCAACAACTGGAAGGCGGGCAAGAACCATCTTCGCGTCGATACCGCGTACGGCTGTGCTAAGTAGACACCTGTGAGTTTCGCGATTTGAGCACATGAGGCTTTTGTTTGCTCTCACCGTAGGTCTTGCACTCCTTCCTTCACACCGGTTGTGACGGATTGAACGTTCTTTACGTCTTCACTAACTTGAACTACATTAGATGATCCGAATATCGTTAGTCTGAGAGGGAAACCAACTCGATCTAATTATGTCGATAGCCCGCTGCGTAGCCTGAAGGTGCTTGGTTGGGACGAAACCGAGAAGCTCCTTCGCGTACGCAGCTGCAGTTGCAGACGCATACCGCTGCCACCGAGCGTTCTTATGTGAATCAGCATAGTCACAGATTCCCCTGATCACAAGGCAGGGAAAGTGGTTCATCAGACCGGCGGCTTCCATTTCGAAACAAATGCACTCCTTCCCAACAACGTCTGCAATATTGTTACGAGTGGCGGCATCCTTGATGAGTTTGTTCCCGGAAGCAATGATTCCATAGTGAATCTGTGGATCAGTTGTGTCCCGCTGCTCGCGCTTGACCTCTTTGGATGCGTCGCACATGGCGCAAGTACTGCCCCCAGCATGGTCGTACCTCGACATGAAAAGCCGGTCGTTCTCTACTCCCTGGTGCACGTAGCCGGGGTCTTTGTTCTTTGGCTTCTTCATCTGGGGGTTGGCGGTCCACATCGCTCGGAGCAGATCCGGGACTTTAGATGGCGCGATTTCGTGTTCTGCCTGCAGGTTCGCCAGCGCATTGAGGAGAACCGAAGGAGGCATGTTGAGAGAGCCCTTCCGCTCCCACGACTCATTCAACTTCGCCTTTCCTAGGTCATACTGGACGACACCTCCCTCGGTTCCATCGGGTTGGCTAACGACAACATCGCCGAGCCGGATATCCCGATCTTGGTCGGGTCGAGCAACACCACCCCCGATTCCTACCAGCAGACCAATCCTAATCTGAGGCAGGGACGAGAGGAGGTTCGAAGCGGTAGTCGCCGCGGAAGTTGTTCCGTACACACCAGCAGGAAGCGAGGCTATGACGATGTTGTGCGCGCCAATTCGGCCCCATGTGTACGAATTCGCATCGGATTGATGTTGGTCAAAGTCTTCAGGAGTTCCGTGGCGTTCATCGAGTAAAGCCGTCGCAGCTGCGCGCTCGATAGGGAGAGCAGCAATCCATCCTATCGTGTAGAGGTTCGGATCGTCCAGTATCGTCATCGTTAAAGGCCTTGGGTAGGCACAACCCGAGGAAGCTCAGGAGAGGGACTTAGTCGCTGAAAGAGCCCCATCCCAGCCCCCAAGGGCGGGGTTAAGGTGCAGCTGGCCTTCCTGCATGCTGCGCATACGACTGAATGTACACACTCAGGTCGCAAATCGGCGTTACTTTCTTGCGATGCTCCGGACGGGCTGAGCAACCAACATGGGAGCGCCATTGGGTGGGCCGCCACCATTCGATGGTGATTTGGTCGGTTCGAAGAGAAGCAGGTTCGCTCGAATGCGGCGTACCGTGCGGAACAGCGGGCGGATTTGGCTATTTTCTTCGTCCGTAAGCACCAGCATGATTCGCTCGATGAAGCGCGACTATATTACATTCGGGCTGAAGCTAGCACGAAAATTGTATATGGGCCTTTGCATGATCGCTTCGTCAAGATCTCTTCCAAACTGCACCATCTTTCCTAATACGTTTTCTTTCCTCGTTCTAGGAACTTAACCACACCCAGTTAGTATAAGGCAACCCGAGCTACGAAAATCATATTTGATCTGCACCTAACACCGTCTGTTCTCGTCATTTCCGAAGTTTGACTCCATGCACCTTTTGCACATGGTTCTTGAAATGGTCGAGGCTAGTCAAGAAGTCTCCCAGATACTTGCACTAAGGATAACGGCAAACAAATCTAGCTCTATGCGGTTCATGCCGCAAATAGACCTTCTCAACATAGTCCATCATATAGGAAACACGATTAAAGGTGCGCATACGGTTCATATACGGCAGCTACTCGTCTCCAATACAATAGATACATTGCGTCTTGCCCAGTACGAGTAGGATTTCCTCCAATTTTAGCAAGGGCTCAACATCGGAAGAAGTCTCCCGACTTTTACTCTCAATTAGCGGTGACAGGCGTGGCTAGCGTACCTCACGACGAGAGGCTAGAAGCACCATAAGGTCCGAATTTTCCGGTCGGTAATAGCTTTAAGGGATCTATCTATACTAAAGTCGCATAGAAGAGCTTGCAATCGTGTCCGCTCCTCCAGGTAGTATTAGACAGCAGGCTCAACTTACTCGTCGATCGCCATTCCGCTCAACTACCTCTCCAGCTCTTTATTATGCATTCGTCGACGACAAGCGTCTTAGTACTCCTTTATCATATCATCTCTAAAGGCTTTTTCGGCATTCTTAAGATCGCGCCGCAATTATTAATAGTTCTCTATAACCTCCTTAGGCGAATATTTAATAAATCTATGCTCTTACTAGATCTAGATCGCCATATATTTAACCTATATCGTGAGGTCAATAATATCAGGGTCAGGCGGTAGCTTATCTATCTTAGCCTTAAGAATCTCTTTAGGAACATCTAGGTTATACCTAATACTTATATAGGTAAAGGCGCGCGTTAGTCTATTAGCGGAAGGGTCTCTTTCTAGATACGCATCTTACGTATTAAATCCTACTCGACGATTTAGGTATACATTCGCCAGACAGCCAGTCATTAGGTCGTGTCTTATAACTTAGTCCACTACTACGTCAGGGGCGACACCGATAAGGGCGTTAGCATTACCGCGTCGCAAGCAATAAGACATCCACTTCTCCTCGGATCCCAAATCTAACCCAATTCTATCAAGATAGAATACGTACGTCGAATACTTCATAGGCTCCGTCTCTAACTTCGTCTATCCTCTAGCGGTCGTCCACATAGATCGTTAGAAGACTAGTATCTTAAGTATCGATGACTTCTAGTAGACTTTCATTGCCCTCTTACGTATATTAGTAAAGAAGAACAGTACGGCGTAACGGAGGCCATTAACTTCGATCGCATCGTCCCGAATAGCTCGTACTAAGATATAACTTATAGGGCAGAGAATAAGAAGCGGATTCTCGCGAAACAAAAATATAGTACTACTCGGCCACTTAATAAGCGAACTCGGTACGCTAGTTTACTCGATCTAGGAACCAACTTACGGTTTAGGTTTATTATCCGCCCCTTTATAGTAGCGAAAGAAGACCTCCATCACCAATACGTCTCTTTCTCCCTTATTAAGATCCTACACGACCCAGAGGGCAATATCTTCGTAGCACAGAGCCTTATACTTCCGGACTAGCTCTTCGTCTTCGTTCGCCTCAGAAGGTTCAGAAGCAAGAGCTATCGGTAGCTCTTCAACATCTTTCTCACTATCGGTGTCGTCAAGATCATCGTCGCTATAGTCAGTATCGCTTATACCATCGCTATCGTCATCTACATCGTCGAATAGCGCATCATCAGACTCCATCTCAGACTCCGATTCAGAGTCTAACCCAGCAGCTTCCTCTTCTCTAGTCTAAGTTTTTAGCCTACAGGTCCCGTTTCTCACGCTCGCTATTCATGCCCCATTCGACAATACCAAGACATGGCCAGCACCAGACTTCGCCATAGTTCCATCCTCAACAACAGGGTCGTCAAGCATAGGGTCCTTGCCTACTCTACTCTTGGTTCCATCTACAAGTTCTACTAGCCGACAGGCAGTAAATACCTAAAAGAGCATGATTATAGAAAGATCAAGACAGTCATCTTCAATAGGGAAGACACTCCTATCGCGAGACCAGTATTACATAAGTCCCAGCAAAAGGTCATCTACCCCTATAACAGGCTTATTTTTAGCTTAATCGTCTAATTTAAACTTATCTTTCAAGGTGCCGTTAATATACTAGGGGAAAAAGTTAGTATTTCATCCGAAAAGAACAATAGATAAGGCCAAATAAATACCTTCCTAACCTCCTCACAGTCATTCGCATTTACGACTCGTCCCTTATTACGCCGACGATAAAGCATCTTAAAGTCTCGCTAGTATTAGTTCACGGTTTTCTTCTTAGTCCGTTTGCGCCTAGGCTAGACGTACGTTTCGCAAATCTAGTAGAGAAAAGTCATAATTAGTCCTTTATCACAATAGCGACGCTTAATCGCTTTCTTCTAAGAGCTATGTTTTTTTATCATAGCAAAACCTAAGGGGGTCGTTAGACTTCCGTTACTTATAGTTTAAAATTTACACCTACCTTAAGAAACGTCTCCTAATATAGTAAATATTAGCCTTGGTAGTATCCACGTCCAATAGCTCAAGAAACTTCGTGTTATTCAGCTCTTTTTACATACTATAGTAGCCTCGAGCTCCCAGAGTGTTACGACCCAGGCTGACGGGCCACGGGATGGGCCGGCTGTGCAGGCGCCATGCGGGCTGCACGGAACAATGGTCGGAACGATAGACTAATAGGGACCATGGTGTGCGGTGTTTACTAGGTGGTTAGTGAATACTAAGCGAATAGCACACGGGAGTTCACTCGGTGGTCGGTGAACCACGAGTAAATACTCTAGTATATAGGACCCC
The DNA here is from genome assembly GCA_000750105.3 of Tolypocladium sp. Sup5 PDA-1. Lineage (NCBI taxonomy): Eukaryota > Fungi > Ascomycota > Sordariomycetes > Hypocreales > Ophiocordycipitaceae > Tolypocladium > Tolypocladium sp. Sup5 PDA-1. The sequence continues at coordinate 16,244 of JPHH03000144.1, forward strand.
CTAATTTCCTTACTATAGCATAGATACCTCGCTAGCTTTTAATATATTATTCTAATATAGATATACTTATATTACTTTAAACCCCTTAGTTATAATCTATTATCTAGGATATCTAATCTATTACTATTATAATAAGACTAGCCTAGTACTATACCCTAACCTTTTTACTAATATAAACCTCTAGTTTATCCCTTAGGAACCTAAACTATTATATATTAAAAGCTCTTATTTAGAAGGTTATTATATTACCTTAAGTAATATCTTAACGCTATCGAAATAATACTACTAACTAAACCTAGATTAAGTACTAACCCCTAGGGGAAGGCACTATTACCCCTTATAAAACCTATTAATAAAATAGAAATCTTAGATAATAAGTTAGATAACGATACTCTAGATATAAATAAGGAACTCTAGGATAAAGTCTATTACCTTTAGTAATAAATTAATAACTTAGTCGCCCTTTAAGAGGAATAGACTAAGATATACTAGACCTAGGTTAATAAGCTTTATTCCCTTACTAATACTATTATTAAGGGAAAGGACCCTAGAGAGGTCCTTAAGCTAAAAATACCCTAACCCTTTAATAATACTATAGGAATACTCTAGCTATTTATTACTTAAATATAAGCGTACTTTATATACTTCCTAACTTAGTTTCGCTATAAAATAGCAAAAGTATACTTTATAGCTAGAAACCTTTCTAGCTTAATAGCTATATAGTTTAAACTAACCCTACGCGACTTCGTCGCTAACGTAGTAATAGGAATATATAAACTAGAAACTAATAAGGTCCTTAATAACTACTACGAGTTCGAGGAAGCCCTACGATAAGCATTTAGGAATATAGACGAAGAAAGGGACGCCGAAAATAAACTCGATAACCTCCGATAGAAGGGATCCGCGTCGGACTACGCGGTAACCTTCTAATAAATTATCTTAAAGATCCCGTAGGAGTAGTCTTACTTAATAAGAGCCTTCTACTCGGGATTAAAGGAGGACGTTAAGGACGAACTCTATAAGGAAGAGCGACCCGATATATTAGCCGAATATATCGCTATAGCCATACGCATCGACGATAGATAGTATAAGAGACGCGAAGAGAGGAGGTACGTAGGAAAAGGGTAGAATAGAAACCCTACCCGCTACTTTAGTAACTCTCGACGAAAGCGTAAAGAACCTATTATACGCTATAATAACTCTAGTCTAGGACGAATAGACTTAGACGCGATATAGAAAACCAAGCTAAAGGAAGGCAAGAAATGCTATAACTACGGGAAGTTTAGATACTTCGCCCGCGAATATAAGTAACCTAAGAAGATTAGATAGAAGCTAATACCGGAAGGTAAGAAGTACCTTAATACTACTAATAAGGAACTAGTTAACTACGATAACCTAAACTAGACCGCGTGCTATAATAACGACTATAATACGCACCTCTTAGATAAATAAGGTAGCGGATAGTTCCCTAGAGAACCGAAAGGAAGTAGAACTATGTTACGACCCAGGCTAACGGGCCACGGGATAGGCCGGCTGTGCAGGCGCTACTGCAGGCTGCATGGAACAATGGTCGGCACGACGGACTAATAGGCGCAGGAGCGATAGGATCACCAGGATTATATAGATGATCTAGGTGAGCCCATGCGATCCGGCTTATCAGTCGCGACTAGATTATGGTTATGATCTAAGCGATCCTCGGTAATCCAAGGGATCACGACCAGTATATAGGACCCCCCAATTTCCTTACTATAGCATAGATACCTCGCTAGCTTTTAATACATTATTCTAATATAGACACACTTATATTACTCTAAACCCCTTAGTTACGATCTACTATCCAGGATATCCGATCTATTACTATCGTGATAAGACTATTTAACGGCTATGCCCTAACCTACCTACTAACATAAACCTCCGGTTTATCCCTTAGGAACCTAAACTGTTATATATTAAAAGCTCTTGTTTAGGAGGTCACCGCGTTACCTTAAACAATACCGCATTATAGTTAATATGCCTACTTAACGCGAAGGATTAACTAGCACTAGACCTACTATATCCAAAGAGGACTTAGTATAGGAACTCATCGCACTATAACTTAAGGTCTAGGAGCTTAGTAATAAAGAAGGGATAGGTTAGACTAAAGATCTCGGAGAAGTAGTTAGACCTAAGTAGCCAGGACTATACGATAGCTCCTATAGCACCCTCAAGGACTTCCTTATATAACTCAAAGCCTATTATTAGTTTTATCCTAATAAACTCTTGGATCCCGCCGCTAAGGCACTCTACGTAGGCAGCTGCCTTAGTAGAACGGCTCTCGTATAGTTTAGACCTATCATACGAGATTACCTTAATAACGAAGGTAGCGAGCGAGACGCCGAAACTAGGGCTATATTCGCAAACTTTATAGGATTCGAAGTAGTAATTAAATAGGTTTTCGGTAAAACTAACGAAGGAAGAGAAGTAGAGCAGAAACTTCGAGGGCTCCGATAGAAAACATTAGTATCGGAGTACGCCGCCAAGTTTAGATAAGTTACTTCACGACTTAAATAGGACGACGAACCCCTTATAGCACGATTCTATAACGGCCTTAAAGACGAAGTTAAAGACGAACTCTATAGAGAGGATCGACCCGAAGACCTCGTAGACTATATCGCTATAGCAATACGAATCGATAATAGATAGTATACGCGATGCTAAGAAAAGAAATAGGGAAGAGGTTACTAGAACTCTCCTTATAATAATAACCCCCGCGTAAACTAGCGAAAGAAGCGTATAGAGAATACCGCATAGGCCTATACCTAGAACCCTAGACGAATAGATCTAGACGTAGCATAGAAGGACTAGTCTAAGGAAGGCAAGAAATACTATAACTACGGGAAGTTTAGATACTTCGCCCGCGAATATAAATAACTAAAAAGGCCTGGTTAGAAGCTAGCATTAGGAGGTAAGAAATACCTTAACGCTACTAATAAGGAATTAGCTAGCCATAACCGCATAAACTAGATAGCGTGCTAT
>JPHH03000145.1:0-18394 GCA_000750105.3 Tolypocladium sp. Sup5 PDA-1
CTTCCTAGTGATTCCTTCTCCGTGGTTTCCCTTGTTAGATTTCCCGGGTAATTCTCCGGTAATATCCTGATATTCCCCTGAGAATTCCTGGGGAAGTCTTTCCGTATCAGGATTGGTCTCTAATATCTAATAGAGATCACTAATGGAGAGACACTGTCACTCACTAGATGTAGTAGTGTTATGAGCCGGTAGACGTTGGTTGCCGCGGATCCGGTCTCTGAGAGTTCTATTCTAGAAAAGAACCGCGGGAAGTGGCAAGCTGGTCAATGCATGTCTTATAAGCAAGTTTGCGACATTCCCTATGGTTGTTATTGGAGTGTTGTCGACTACGGCCCTAACTAAATAGATAGACGGGCTAATTGAACATGAATAACAAGAGGGGAAACTACATTATAATCGATATTGCAAGTAAGTCTAGATAAGGTAGCTTTAGATATTGCGGGATATTACATGCGTGAATATGTTAGCCAGAGTACGGCTGCCGTCGGCGGCTTCGGCGGCGATACACATCATGGGCTTAAGGTAGCAGTGCCATATTGCGAATGGGATGAAAATTATGGCAGGGAATTGGATTCCCGATAATGCCAGATACGTAAGTGATAGGGGCTATATAGTAGATTAATTCATGCTCTATCTAACGAGCTGTCCAATAATGTTGCAGGGATATGATAGTTGATTTGTCCCTAGCAACGTGTCCGTAGTCATCCTAACTCTCGTATAAGATTATAACCGCTTGACAGATCCTACATTGAAAGCACAGTTATTGCTGTTATGAAATTTCCCTCGCCTACTATCAAACTTGCCTCGGAGCCTAGCAGCAGAGCCTGCGCTACAACTGTCTTTACTACTTACTAGATCGCAGAGCGAGCGAGGCGGTGATGGAAATAGAAGACAAATGCTACGGCAGTGTCTACTGAGTCTGAAGTTTATATCATCCTTCATTCGCATCGGCATGTCCATCGGACCTATCTTAGTCTAGATAAGACACGCATAGTCTCCGGGAGCTAAGCGGAAGTGGAGAAGGCAGCCAGCCGCATCTCGAGATCTACATACGACTTCCAAATTGACCCGTCGTATACCACCTCTTCATGCGTCCCGCCTGTGCTACTTCTCTCTTCCCGCATCCTGTTGCTTGCGATCTAAATCCGCACTCGTCCTATCTTAGGCGGGCCGTCCGCCACTATGCCTTTCTCCAGGCGCTATACCGTTTCTCACTGGGGAGTCCGACGGCTGGGAGGACAGGGTGATGGTGGAGAGCATCTACAACAATACTCTTGCAGACTAGGTCTCATGCAGCCCTTGGTGAGACAGGATGTTGACCATGGGAGTGCGAAGTAGTATGGTGCTTAATAAGGCGCTTAATGGCTGCCGAACAGCTGCTGGGCCGCTCTCGTGACCATGTCCCGGGCTGCGTCCGTGTCGCAGCTGCTCAAGGTCAGATGTCATTAATTCCATGTCTCAACTTGGACTTAAACCAATGGATAAAGGGCAATGTGGTCCATCGACATCTCAAGTTCCGACTGTTATGCTGTGTTCCCCGTCAACACAGATGGCGACGATCGAACGGGGGTCACCATTCCAAACCTGTGGTGCAAAGCTGGATGACCTGGACACCTCTTGGCCATCCAGCTTGACCTTGCCGCTCGCAAACCCAACTATGGGGACGAAAATGATCCCTGTGGTTCCTCTGGGTGCCTTGACCTCCAACGAAAATACAGTCCCGGCGCGTGTCTCCCTCGTCGCCCAGCTCACCTGTAGACCACCCTTTGGGGTCGGTACCACTCCTCGAGCCCAAGACAAGCCACCACCGTCTATCACAGGGCAAACCTGCCACTTATTGAAGCCAGGCTCCAATGGCCTCACACCCAAGACGTGGTTGCTCATCAGCGGCACTATCCCAGTCGACCAACCGTGGGCCATGGACGTAAAGGCACCTTCGTATGCTGTGCCGTTAGGCCCGATGCCTTCCCACATGGTGATTTTCGGGTCGTGCGATGACATCCATCCGTACAATCGGCGAATCTCGTCGAAAGCAGATGCCGCAGTGCCAGGAGTAGAAAGGCGTGCTGAGAGCTCAAAGTACGAGATGAATGCGTACACCCGGTCGGAAAAGTGGTCGCTTGGACTGAGTACGCTGCTGTCGTAGAAGGCATTGCCGTACGGCCGCGCCGCTGCCTTGGCCCAGTAGTCCAAGATTCGGGTGGACGCATTCTTGTCCGTGATCCCGGCGAGCACAGCAATGGAGTTGCCATCCTGGGAATGGACGTTGCAATATGTCCCGGCTGGAGCCTTGGGGCAGGGTCCGCCATCATAGAAAGCCCCGACGCTCGTGTCAAAGTTGTGCCTCATCAACGCGGAACCGACTTCGGCGGCACGGCTAGTCCAGCGGCTAGCCTCGTCTTTGTAACCAAGGTGGCTGGCCAGCTGGGCGGCATAGGACAGGGCGTGGACATATAGGGCGTTGTAGTAGGTGACCGGTCCAGAACGCGGCAAGAATGCGTAGTCGCCATAGCCCATCTCGGCCTCCTTGACCAAGAGCTTGGTGCTGTTGCTGAGGTACTGCGGGTAATATTTATCCAAAGTCCTGACCAGCACGTTCCAGTATGTGGCCGCGTATGAAGTGTCGCCTGTGTACATTACCAAGTCCACGCTGCAGACCACCCACCATAGGGGATAGTCGAACAAGGGCAGTGTGTAGTTGTTGCTGTGCCTCCGTCAGATCCGGTCAAGCGGGACAGCTGGTCGTGACTTACATGCTCGCCGGCGGAATCCACCCGTCTGCCCTTTGATGAAGAGCCAAATCTTTGAGAACATTACGTGTAGGTTCCGAGCAGTTGTGTGATAGGTACGATGTCAACGAAGCGACGGCAAGATCCCCCACGTAAGGGTCCCTGTCGCGCTTTGCGCCATCAAACAGGACTTGCTTGCCCTCTAGGCTCGGGCTGGAAGCACGTCGAGGCTCTGTTTCGTTTGCAAGGAACAAGTCTGTTCCCAAGTCGACGGTGTACACACCGTCAAACCACCACTGTGTGAGCTTGTCGTCGGAGCACTCGAACCAGCCGGTGTAGGTGTCGGCTGTGCCGAGGTACGCAGACCATTCGAGGCTGAGAGACGAGATTGCGACGGACCCAGCCGCTGACGTGAACGGCGCGTCTGATTCGAGCGCGTCCAGCCAAATCTTTACATACCGAAAGCCATGCAAGCCGTCTGAGCATACTTGCCGACCATCCTGGCACACGTGAAGGTCTTGCCAAGTGAATGGCTCATTCCTGACAGCTACCTGCCACCAGGAACACGCATGTCAGCATAAATAAGGAACGCATACCACATGGAATTGGGCTTTAAAATGGAAACAGGCATCACCTGATCTGTTCCGCTCGTCAATTTCTCGTCCTGGTCCTCGAGTGTTAGAGTAGAACGTGATGGGCTTTGGGTTGATGAGCGGCGACTTACACCAGCCGCGGTATCAGATCTCGTGAAATCACTGTGGTCCTTCAGATACTCCATCGTTTCAGAGAACGCCAGTCTGACTCCCGGAAAACCCTCCGAGATGTTATGAGAACCCCCAAAGTTAATTGTGAGTATTCCCACCACAGTTTGGCCAAAGTCGACAACAACTGTTGGCGGGGTCGAGTTCACGGTGCTCCGTGTCAAGATGGTAGGCCCTTTGCCATCGACCATTCCATAGGGATTTGACACGTTTCCAACCGTTTCATGAGATAAGATTCCTCTTGATCTAACGACGTTTGAGTCTGGCGACCTGACGAACCTCTGCCAGCCGTAACGAGCGTGCTGGTGTTGGAACTTGCTCGAGGCGGGGCTTGGGCTTGACAAGATCCCCATGGCAGCTGCTGCCACGGCCAGGGCATTTCGTACCAAGTTCGAGGGTGCCATTGAAATATCTTTGCAAGCTGTCACAGGAATTGAGTACGGGTTGAAACAAAACTTTGGCTTTCAGTCGCTGCTACTCTTGCCTTGTTATAAGAAGGTCAATGGCTGATTTCGGGCAATATTTCGGCGAGTACAGAGCAACGCGGGGAGGTATGTAGGACAACAAAATCTTCCCACCCGTAATCGACGGGCCGCGGGACTGTTCTGGGATCAGGTTTCACCGAATTTTCTTGGTTGCTCGGCATTCGCGCCAGCAGCTACCGAAGGATCATGCGGCCATCGCCGCCTCCCAGTCTTCTACATCACCAGCAGTACCTATGCAGTCAATAATATCCTTTTCGCCCAAGGCTTCTGGTACCGGCCTTGAACAGCATGCCGTGTGCTATTAATATGGTACCTTTGCGTACAACCCTCCTCAGTATCAGCGCGTCTGTATTGTCCGGCTGGCTATCTAGGGAACCCCCGTAGCCGCCCCGCATGATATTGTTGGGACAGTTTCCATTGTGCCAACGTATAACTAGAGATTATTTGTCGAGTGATATTAAACCGAGGGCTATCTAGTAAGGTGAAAGCGACAGGCTCAAGGTATACCATCGCGTCGCGAGCAGAGCAGCTAGCAAACGCTGCGAGTGCGAAGTACTTGCTGCACTAGACAGCGGCACAGTTGTGGCCCAGGGAGGGGCCTCTGCTTACTTCCGGGGAGTCCAAGCCACTGGAGAGACGCCAGCATTTGTTGGAGTCCACCACCAAGTTCTCGTTGATCAGCGATTAATGCGATCATTGACACACAAAGATAGCTGGGATCGCAGATACTAGGCCCACAGTTACCGCTTTCACTCCGAATGAGCCTTCAAAATTATTCCCTCAATACCATGGCTTCTGGACTTGGCCGGTGTCTACTGTGCATATAAGATACTGGTAAAATGTTATTGCTAGCACGTTGCGGCGATTTCACTCACGCTGTATTGCATTGCTTTTGGGTCGAGGGCTTCCAGCTAGACAAAATGCGGACGGTAGCGGGCCGCTGTTCAGTTACCGCCCCCGAACGATTGCCGCCTTGACTCTGTCATGTAATAATAAGAGCTCAAAAAGGGCGCGACCACGAGGCGACGGTAAATGAGGTGATGGTGTGGGGACGTTACGTGCTTGTATAACACCATTCCGAGAACCCCTCACAGGGTACCCGGAGCAGTCGCCTACGCAGAAAAATGTTTGGATAAATAGCCTATTTAAATTCAGCAAGAACCTTGGGTATTGTTTTGAGGCTTTCAGCACCGCAAACAACATGGCTACCTGCGTCACCAGCCAAGGAAGCCCTGGCCTCACTGAACCACATGTGCATGACACTTTGCACCCAGACAGCAAGGAAACCAAGCCGTCCTCAACTCCAGTTAACGGGGTCGAAGCCTCAATTTCAGCTTCTTCAGAAGGTAGCATTAAGCTACCGGTTCATCCGACTCGAGGGTTTGCGTTGCCTTATCAAACAGCCTCTGGGATCTCGCTCATAGACCGGTTCATCGATGAGCCACGGCCACTGCGAGTTGCGGTCATCGGAGGCGGACTTGCGGGTATTCTTGCGGGTATCCTGCTTCCTGTTAAAGTACCTGGAATTGACTTGACTATTTATGAGAAAAACCACGAGTTTGTAAGTCGTTGGATATGCTGCGTCTTGGACTTAACGAGGCTAATCAATCTTAGGGTGGAACCTGGCTGGAGAATGTGTATCCTGGTGTAAGATGCGATATTCCATCTCATGTCTATCAATCTACCTTTGCCCCTAAGACGGACTGGTCAGACCAGTTCTCCCCGGGGTCTGAGATCCGGGACTATTGGCAGTCCGTGGCTCGAAAGCACGATGTCTACCAGTACGCCAAGTTCAGACAGAGAGTTGATGCCGCCGCATGGGACGACGGCGAAGGCAAGTGGCTACTAACAGCCAAGAACACCGAGACGGGAGATATAGTCAACGAAAAGTTCGACTTTGTCCTCACCTGCATTGGGAGATTCAATGATTGGAGACTTCCCGACTACCCAGGAATCTCGGAGTACAAAGGCTTTCTCCGCCACACGTCGAACTGGGACCCGTCTTTTGATCCCAGTGGCAAGAGAGTCGCAGTCATTGGGAATGGCGCAAGCGGCATCCAGGTCGTTGCTAGTCTGCACAAGGTGGTGGATCGTCTGGACCACTACGCGCGGAACAAGACTTGGATAGCTTCATCGTGGGCAGGCGACGACAGAACGCTTGAAGCCCAACCAATATCACAGGAGCTGCAATCGTCCTTTGGAGATTCGGAGGCATACCTTGCCTTCCGGAAAGGTGTTGAAGACAAATACTGGCGACGTTTCGGGTCATTCTTCCGGGGATCGGAGGAGAATGCCGGTCTCAGGGAGAGGTTCATCGAAATCATGAGAAAACGCCTTGCTAAGAAGCCAGAGTTGTTGCACGACATGGTTCCGGACTTCTCCCCAAACTGTCGCCGCCTGACACCAGGCCCCGGCTATCTGGAGGCCATCACGGAAGACAATGTGGATTACATCCGGACGCCAATCAAGCGATTTACCGAGACTGGAATCGAGACACAAGATGGTGTTCACAGAGAAGTTGACGCCATCTTCTGTGCCACCGGGGCCAACGCGGACATGATACCACAGTTCCCCATTACAGCGCATGGGAAGGACCTGCGCGACCTTTGGGATCAAGATGGCAAGCATGGCTTCCCCTACACATATTTGGGGTTGGCTACTCCGGGACTCCCGAATCTTCTCTTTGTTCATGGCCCGCACGGCACTGGTCCCTCTGGCACGGTTCCCCAGAGCGTCGAAAGCCAGTTGACATACTTTGCAAAGCTGTTACGAAAAGTTTCCCGGGAAGGCATCAAATCCCTCGACGCCTCTTCCCAAGCAACAGATGACTTCATAGCATACTCGGATGCTTTCTTCAGGAAGACGGTGCTTTCTGACCGCTGCAGCTCCTGGTACAACGGTGGTCGCCCTGGTGCAAGGATCCATGGCATCTGGCCCGGGAGCGCGGCACATCTCACAATCATTCGGCGAGAACCACGGTGGGAGGACTGGAACTACCAGTACCTCTCAGAGATAGGGAATAGGTTCCAGTGGTATTTTGGCAACGGATGGACCCAGCGAGAAGGAGATCCGGAGTCGGACATGACGCCATATCTCAAAGCCCCTCAAGACACAGATCTGAGGGAAATACACGAGAGTTGGTGGAGTATACCATAGTGAAATGGCTTCAGTTTAGTTCAATACACCTCAATATACTGACTCAGGGTTCTTGGAATTGTCAACGAGTGATGGCACTGGACTTGTAGGCACAGAGCCGGAAAGTTGGGTAGACTTGGGCAAAATTGCCAGCGCAGCAGCGCGCTTACGCCGAATGGCTCTCCTGTATAGACCATTACTAACATCATGCGTCGAGGATCTCAACACTTCTAATTGGAGAGCCACAAGGCATGAGGTGCAGAGAGCGCGCCGAGTATTGCCAGCCCGTCGCATCGGCACTTGAACGCGCAGTTTGCAGGTGACGTGCTTCAGCCATGAGCATATTTGGGGTATCTAGCATAAACTATTGGCTTGCCGTGTGATTCCAAAGCTCGGGTAAACGCCAAATGAAGCTCTTGATCTCCGCGGGACTCGCGAATACAGCGAGGTGCGGTGCTCTGCACTCACAGGCGTCCCCATATTGCAGCAATATGGCGTGCTCAATGCAGATAGATACGCAAAATGGTGGGTCGCGGCTACGGATGAAAGCAAACAAATAAAATGCCATTTTCACGCTGATTTATACGTTTGTTCTCTCTCCGGAATCGACATTGTGCTTTCTACGGCTGTGCATCTTGATTCAGTGCCATCTTGAACTTTGGCTCAGACCACAAGGCACGACATCATGGCGGACCCAAGTCACAACGACAACGAGTCCGCGTCGTCAGCCGACAAACTCAAAAAAGGTTCCATCTTCACCCCATAGCAACCTTGGGACATTTACTGATACCTACATAAGTGAAGTGGCATAGGTCGACATTTTACAACATCACCATCCTGGGGTTGTGCAACCTGGCGGCACCAGGAATATGGGGCGCCATGAACTCTCTAGGCGCTGGCGGCGCTCAGAAACCATACCTAGTCAACACGGCAAACGCCTTGACTTTCTGCCTCATGGTGGTATCCTGCTGGCTATCCAGCGGACTTGTTCACCTCATTGGCATCAAGGGTGCACTGATATTTGGAACGTAAGATACATCCTTTCCGCCAGGTTGCCAGTCCGGCTGTATTGACCTCAAGGGGATAGAATCGGCTACGCGCCATATGCAGCAGGCCTTTATACCAACAACCGCTTTGGAACAGAGTGGCTGACCATACTGGGCGCGGCGCTCTGCGGCATCTCAGCCGGCGTCTTCTGGATGGCCGAGGCGGCAATTGCAATCGCCTACCCAGAGCCATGGAACCGCGGCAAAGCACTTGGCTACTGGCTAACGTACCGAGTTAGCGGCCAAATACTGGGCGGCGCCATCAATCTTGGCCTGAACGCAGACCGCAATGAAGCGGGCAAGGTGTCGTATACTGTTTTCCTCGTATTTATCGCGCTCCAATGCGCGGGTCCGGTTGTCGCACTGTTCCTCACGCCTCCGGAGAAGGTGGAACGACAGGATGGAAAGAAGGTCGAGCTTGCCATCCTGAACAACCCTTGGTTTGAGATCAAACAGACCACAAGACTGTTCTTTACGAAAAAATTCCTACTCATAGTCTTGTTCATCGGCCAGGCTGTGTTTGCCGAGGCTGTTTTCTTCACCTATCTGTCACGTAAGTTTCTTGCACCACATGAGGGGGCCTTTGTGGAATTGACAAGTTACAGTATGGTTCGCGGTGCGAGCTCGTGCGCTGGGCTCATTTCTGTCCGGTATCGTTGCGGTTATAGGAGGTAACCTGCTCGGGGTAGGTGCTCGCATGAAGCTTCAGTGTATACGATCCGTGGTTAACTTCATATCCTGACAGTATTGGCTCGACCGTACAACCGTTCCTCTGAAGCTCAGAGCTCGATCGTCCTTCTGGACGATTGTCACCTTGCAGGGAGCTTGGTGGATCTGGGCCACCGTTCTCGTCACCAGATTTCATCGCACGCAGCCCACTTACGACTGGTCAAGCGATGAATTCGGTTCCGCGTTCGCAGTCTTCGTGTTCTTATTGCTGGGATTCCAGTTAAACTACCTCTTCTTGCAAGTGACTCCGAATTGCATCCGCGGCTGATCATATTGCTGACACGTTTAATCTACAGATATTTCATCATACACAACTTAGCAGAGTCTCAGGAGGAGATTGTTCGCTACGCCGCACTCCTCCGCGGTACTGAGTCTGCGTGGCAGGCTGTCAGTTATGGCACCGAATCGATTGGCATCATGGCGCAGGTTGGTGGTGTGTACCTGAACTTTGCGCTCTGGGGTTTGGCCATCGTCCCTGCATGGCTCGTGTTGAGGCACTTTGGGACGGCGACGACTGCTCAAAGCGACGGTGATACAGAGACTGCATCTGTTGTACCCTCCGAAGTCAAGGACCATGGTAGCGGTGGCGCGGAAGCGGATGTGGTTAAATGAGAGGAATCGAGACATGCCCACGTAAATAGCTGTCTGCTCCCATGTTGATTTGTTCATGGAGGAACATTCGTCTGATCTAAATAAGAATGAGAAGTATCTACATACCATCCTTTCGTCTACTTGCGTATACATCCGGGAGTGACAATTAGGCCGACCGGCACGAATTTCATGCCCCAAGTGCTCTGTTGTGAATGCTAGGAATGGAGCCTGTACATGACTCGACTGGTATTGCAGATCCCGCAACTTACAAAACCTCAAGTGTCATGAGACGAGGACTGATAAACGCAATGACGAACAAGTGCGGCAAACACAGCTCCGCTGCCGGAACTGTCATCCTCTTTGCAAGACATTACCAAAATTGCGCCATTGCACAAGAATGGGACCAAGCAGCAGACAACAGCATGTGTCCATTCCACTAACTGCAATTGTAAGATTCGTACCCGTACTCCGTAGCCCCGCACCAGTCAAGGAGCAAAGAAGCACTGGGGCCGGCGGAACCACGCCATTGTCATGTCCGTCAGACCCGTTGAAGTTGACCCCCGCCCAGCCGTCGCAATACTCTTGCAGCAATCACGCAATTCCGGTACAACACCCGGATCTCACAGCCATTGTCGATCAAAACCTGCATTAAGGAAGGAATCAAGGTCTTTAATTCAGCTCGATAGACTTTGCAAAGCAGCCAGCATACCAGTCGTTTCACCCTAGGCTTACAGTTGCTTCCGATTCAACAAGACCTTTAAGTTCGTGTAACATGGCGGACAACATTGGGAAGCGCGACACCAAGAAGAGCCTTGTGCTCAATGCCTTCGTCATGATGTGTTAGCCTCTCCTTCGCAATCTCTTTCCTTAACTCCCGGCTCTCAGACAGACTTAGCTAATCATATTGCTGCTGTAGGCAGTGGTCATCAATCACCAGGATTATGGCGACACCCCGATGACCAATCTTGGAGGTTCAAAGATACGGAGCACTGGGTCGAGCTAGCCAAGTTACTGGAAAAGGCCAAATTCCATGGCATATTCATCGCCGACGTACTAGGTGAGGCTCGTTTGACGCAAAGGAGAACGCTAGGCTCACACTTTCAGGGGGATATGATGTGTACGCAAAGTCTCTGGATCCAGCCATAATCTCTGGGGCTCAATGGCCTGTGACAGAGCCTCTTGCTGTGGTTCCTGCCATGGCAGCGGCGACAAAGGACATTGGGTTCGGTGTCACCGTCTCAACGACGTATGAGCAGCCATACCATCTTGCCAGACGGCTGTCAACAGTCGATCATCTAACAAAGGGGAGGTAAGCAGTCATGATTTGCTTCATCACAGAAGGCCTATATCGTGACTGGTGCTGACGTGTGACGACAGGCTCGGATGGAATGTACGGCGCCTTTTGTACCCTAAAGCCTAACTGTCGACACTAACGCACAAACAGATCGTCACTGGCTACCTGGAGTCTGCGGCCAGAAGCCTTGGTCGCACTGAGCAGCTCGCCGTCAGTCAAACCGCTTCTTTGTAGCTTGCTCAAGCTAACGCACGACAAGCACGACGAGCGATATGCACAAGCAGAGGAGTACATGAAGGTCATGTACAAATTGCTCCAGTCGTCCTGGCGTGATGATGCGGTCCAGCTAAACCGCGAGAGCGGCGTCTACACCGATCCAAAACTGGTGCGGAGGATTGACCACGCTGGGAAGTATTACAATGTCGCAGGACCACATATCGTTAACCCCAGCCCGCAGCGTACTCCCCTTCTTCTGCAGGCTGGAGCATCCAAATCCGGCAAGCTGTTTGCCGCTCAGCATGCAGAGGCCATCTTCACTTCAGCCCACGCGCCTGCTGTTTGCGCCAAGAACATCGCTCAGATACGACAGACGGCCCAGGACACATTCGGGCGAGACCCCAGCAAGATTAAGGTTCTCGCACTAGTTACCCCAATCCTGGGAAGCACGGAGGAGGAAGCATTGGCAAAGTACAACGACTACAAGAAGTATGCTTCTTTAGAAGGTGCTCTGTCGCTATTTGGTGGCTGGACTGGCATCGATCTCAACGAGTACGGTGACGACGAGGAACTCAGGCATGTTGAAAGCAATGCCGTGAGGTTAGTTGATACCAGCCAGCAGTCATATTCCAGCCTCTAACACCACATAGGTCAACCGTTGAAGCATATGCCCGATTCTCTCCCGCAAACTCCAAATGGACCAAACATACAGTTGCAGAACACGTCAGCCTTGGAGGGAACGGTCCCCTGTTTGTCGGCACTGCAGCTCAGGTGGCTGATAATCTTGAGGCCTGGGTTCGTGAGGCAGACGTTGATGGCTTCAACTTTGTAAGACTCCTTTTTCATACTTTCACCGCCTTCAAGCTTGCTTACCTCTATCAGGGATACGTTCTGTTCCCCAAGTCGTTTGAAGATATTGTCGAATTGCTGGTTCCTGAGCTTCGAACGAGAGGATTGTTTTGGGAGGAATATGCAGTACCAGGCGGGACATACCGGGAAAACTTTTATCGAAGTGCCGGTCAGAGATACCCGCCGGCGGAGCACGTTGCAGCCAGTTATCACTGGGCCGCGGGCGTTGAGGACGGAGAGCACAGGATTCCCGAGTAGTGACTACCTGATCACTCAACACACATATCTAAACTCGGGGATTTCCTCGTCGGTCTCCATGAGATCTGCCGGAAGTATGAACTGCCGCCGGTGCCAAGAGGTATAAGGACAAGCTGGGCAATATACTTGACACATTGTAGCAGTAGCGGGTTTAATGTTCCGAAACCGGATCCATGGATGACAATGGTACCAAACTGCTCTTCGATTAGCAACCTAAGCATAACTAAGGATAAGAATGGTGCCTTACACTTTGCTCGCCTCGGTTTGAGATAGTAGATGAGAGTCGAATAATAATGATAAGCCAGGTTTTGACGTCTAAAAAAGCTTCCAGACAATGGCTCCATTTCAACTGTTCATTCTTTATGCCCGTCATGTTTTCGTCCACTCGTACAATAGCTTTAGTACGGTCAGCTTCGTTGAGGAACCAAGCTGTCATAGGGACGTCGGACATTAGAAACAAATATGCCTATAAACCAGGCAACTGTTGCCCCGCCGAAGTAGGTGATATTAGAGCCTCTTCCGATACAATTAGGCTCGCAGGCACAAGTCATACTTCCCAAGGCGCAATGCTCTCTATATGGCCAATACCGTATGCAACGAGGCTGCTAAATACCCCTGCGCAGTTATTGTTGAGAAACCAGGCTCCATGCCGCAGCGGCTGCTCGGAGCATTCATACAACATAGAAACGATGACACTGAGGCCCGGGGGCAATAGGTGCTTCGGCAACGCTAAGTACGAACCGGATCGCGAGCAGGCCTGGCATTGAAGCCGAGAGCAGTTAACACGAGAACTAGGCCACAGATCACACTGTGGCTATGGTGTTAGCATGAGTACCTATTGGGGATCAGAATACTAAGAAACGCTCACTAAGATGGCAATGATCTTCCCAACCCGCTAGCGTACCATCAGAATACTAGCCGGGCAGGTCGCGATAAGGCATCCAAAGTAGTAACGGCACGACTATCTATCCTACGCCTCTAGCTATCCATCCTACGAAAATTAGGTTACTATAGCTTAATTATAGCAGAGCGCCGATACTATAAATTTATATATGCCGCTTCCCTGCCTCTATCCTAGAGGTAGGAACTAGCTTTAGTATTATTAATATAGCGTTCTTATAGATATACGTATTTTTTAGTTAATTAAAGGAATAGCTTAATATTATATATCTAGATTAATCCCTCTTCTTATAATTAGCGCTATATAATAGCCGCCTATACCTATTATAGCTTTATTATATCCTATACCTTAGGTAAAAAGGAGTTATCTTTAATATCTTATAATATATTTTATAATATAGATAATACGAATATTATAGTATTTAGGCTTAATATCGCATTAACTTATTCCCTTCTTTAATACGTATATAATATATACTAGGCCTAGGCTAATAAGTTTAGGCTTATCTTTAACCTAGATAAGTATAAACTTATATACTTTACTTAATAATAGAATATTTTATAAAGGGAGAATAAATATACTAAAGGCTAAGTGTAACGATTATTATATAAGTCATAGAGTTAGTGCCTGCCTAAGAAGTTAGCTATTAGTTAGTAACACGAGTTATTATATAAGTTAATGCGCTAGTTAACGTATAAGATAAGACAGGTATCCCTGTATAAGTTAGAGCGACCGTTGCTATATAAGATTGGACGGCTATCTCGGTATAAGTTAGAATATCTATATAGTAGCGTATAGTCTATAAATTAACGCCTATATAAATAAGTCTTTGTATTATATAGTAGTAGTTATTAATTATCTAAGCCTGTTTAGTTTAGACTAGTTAGACTATATAATTTATCATCGTATCTCTCGGGGAAAACCTCTTCTAGGAAGAGTAAAACCCAAGCATCTCGTCTCAGAACTTCTTCATTTATAATACCTTCGAACCATAATCGATCTCATATACTTCTATTCCTGCTGAGTGTCCTCGTTCTAACATTGCCCTCATCGTATTATAAATGCCCTAGCTACTCACCTAGCCTAGGCGTATTTATAAGTAAGTAGCTAAATTAATAAGTTATGCCTATAAGTATAGTATAAGGTAAGTTATAAGGTTAGGCTAGTAGTAATATAGGATAAAGATAAAGGAGGCCTTAACTACTCTTATTAAGTAGCGAGCGAGTTTAATTACTTAATAATAGTAAACGAGCACTAAGTTACCCCCGATACCTAGAGCTATACCTAGGGCTAAGTGTAATACCGACTTAAACAAGTGTTCAATCGTGCAATAGATCAATCACCCATAGGGAGGTAGGATCGTTAGGCAGGAGCACGAGCACATTCCATTAAGTATGCAAGAGATGGTCTAACGCTTCCACCACGAGCTTGGCTCTAACGAGCCCGAGTGCTTGGCGTGGTTACACGACCAGCCTTCTTGCCACGACCGGCCTTCGGAGTTTCTTCGATACGAACCATGATAATACGGGCAGAATGATATCACAAGTGATATTCAGGCGAATCTAAGGCGTTTTGCTAGTGATAGATAGGAGGCTGAGAAGTTCCGAAAGTCTATGCAAAAAGAAGAGTGAGGAAGAGAAGAACATAAACAAACAACGGCGACCAACAATAATTGTTATTCACTAACAATACGGGTTGCACGTGTTGTCTCCGTGATAACCGCTTTTAAAGCAACCTATTCAGTCACTATAGAAACTTCACCTGTTCACCTCCGGTTCACTACACATTCGCTACCGAATTACCCCATACTTACTTGCCACTAATCGAGCCGATTGCTAAGAGAAGGGGGATAATTGTAAGGTTCAGGGGCATTAATACTAGGAAGCCAGGCTATGATAAGGAGCCAGGCCATGAGGTTAGGTGTGGCAGAATAACACCTGGGTCACGTGAATAGTTATAGTGACTTACGAGGTCCCAGGGGTATTTAGACTAGGTAGGCCGGGTACTAGTAGGGACTACTAGCTGCCTCAGGCCAACAGCCCAATGTACCGCAGCCTAGATTAAAGCCATCGTTATGTCTAGGGTAGCAATTAAATTGCAAGCTATAGCTACCTATCTAGTATTTCGTATGCATCCTATCGGCTGCAATAACGGCCTCGCAACGGGCCGGCATACTAGCAACTAGGTCTTGCAAATACCAGTCCGGCACAGCCTCCCAAGCCTCCCGTATAACGCGGCGCAGCGTATCATAGGGCATATGCTCCTCTAGATAGGTATCTTAGATCCAATTCTTCATCTTATTCCACACAGACTCAATTAGGTTGAGATCCGGGCTATAGGCAGGCCAGGTAGAGACCTGCACACCTCGGTCTTTGAAGTCGGTAGCTATTAGTTTCGAATGGTATGCTAGGGCGTTGTCTTGCATAAAGCGATAGCCTAGATTAAGACGAATCCAGCCATCAACTAAAGGCACAACGCGCTCGCAATAGCGTTCCGCGTTAATAGAGCCCCATTCCTTCTCCCAGAAGAGACAAGGTCCCTTGCTAGCCTACCCGGAAAAGCAGCCCCAAAATATCTATCCGGCCTTGCGCTAGACTTTCTCCATGATACAGGTTAGATCAAGCTCTTCGCCCGGCTACCGAGTTACCTAAGTCTTCGTATGCCTTCCCGCGGAGACCTAGGTCTCGTTAGACCAGAGCTCGCAAGCCCATTGCGCTAGGGTCTAGTCTCGGTATTCGTGTAACTATTCGAGCCGGGCTTGTCGGTTCTTTTTAGAGATTAGCGGCTTTAACTACGTAACATAGCGACGATAGCTAAGCTTCCGTAAGGTATAGCGAATATAGTATTCGCTAACGGCCTAGCCAAGGGCATCCGGGATCTTGCAATAGGGCATACGGCGCCCTTCCTTGCTAGCCTTAATAAATTCGAGTAGGTCTTCGATCTAGGCTTTGGTTAAGACGGGTCGGCGGCCGGAGCGTTTTTTTTAGCGTTGCTAGATACGAAGCCGCGTATTGAACTTAGCTAAGGGACAAGCCCATCCGCGTTGCAATCGCATCTTACTTAATACCAAGAGACTGCATTAATTGCATATCACGGCGTTAATCGCGGGTCGTATCGGACCGTCGGCCAGGCGTACGAGTAGAATCGTTGATAGCTTCTATAATGAATTAAATTGAATTGCAGAGTAGAAAAACGCGTCTCGCGATGCTTATTATAGTACTTAGGCCCCCCCTATAAGCCGCGTTATAGGGCCCTTTTGGTACCTAGCCCACCTTTGATAATTTCGCCTCCTACCTCGTAAGCGCGAGTCGGTGGCGAACTATTGCCCCGGCAAGCTTAAGTCTTGCATACTTAATAGAATGTGCTCGTGCTCCTGCCTAACGATCCTACCTCCCTATAGGTGATTGATCTATTGCACGATTGAATACTTGTTTAAGTCGGCATTATACTAAGTATCTTACTTTTAGATACGAAGAGATATATATAGATATTAGACTACTATAGCCCTAAGTACGAGTATCCCTCCGCGAGTAATAACTAAGGGGAAGAGTAAGGTAATAAGATAGTAGATATCTATAGCCCTTAGCGAGGTAGACTAATAATATCCTAACTTTAGAGTATATAAAAAGATAAATACTAGAGCTAGGGGTTATAAGTATCTATATAATAGAGGACTAATTATAGTTAGTAATATAGGATTTTAGGGGGAATTATTTAACTCCTTTCTTAAATAGTAATAAGACTAATCCTAGTTTAAAGATTATAAAGGATAACTTAGAGTTAAGATACTTAGGTTTTACTCTTTAGAGGTTTTCCTTAAGAAGTAAATAGTTAATTATATAGTCTAATTAAATAAGCTTAGATAATTAATAAATATATATATTAAAGATACCTTAAAAAAGTTATTTATCTTTATTAGTAATAATTAAAGATTAAAGAGATATTATACTTATTATCTATAATATTATAAATATAGCTAAAAAAGCCTTTCTTTAGGTAGTTAAAGTATAGCTAATAAAGAGCCTTAGACTTTATATAAAGAAAGGTATTATATATAATAAGTATTTTAGAAATAGTTAGAAATATATATAAAGCTAAGATTTATAAGAGGTTAGTATAATATTAAAATAAGGGTAGAATAAAAGGAAGGGGTAATATATATATATATATTTATTAATTATCCGAGCCTATCTAATTAGACTATATAATTAACCGTTAGCTTCTTAGGGAAAACCTCCGAAGAGTAAAACCTAAGCATCTCGACTCTAAGAAGGGGTAATATATAAGAGAGTAAGTAATAATATAAAAGGGAAAGAGAAGTTAATATAAGAGTAAGGGAAAGAGAGAGCTTTATATTTATAAATAAGTAATAAAATTAATAAGTTATACTTATAAATATAATATAAGGTAATTTATTAAGGGGGAACGAACATACTAAAGGCTAAGTGCAACGATCGTCGTGTAATTCGTAGAGTCGGTGCCTGCCTAAGAAGTTAGCTATTAGTTAGTAACATAAGTCGCCGTGTAAGTTAGTGCGCTACTTAACGCGTAAGACAAGACGGGTGGTCCCCGTGTAAGTCGGAGCGACTATTGCCGTGTAAGTTAGAGTAACCGTTGCTGTGTAAGTTAGAGCGACTGTCTCCGTGTAAGTCAGAACATTAGCATAGCGGCGTATAGTCTATAAATCAACGCCTATGTAAATAGGTCTTCGTGTCGTATAAGTTAAAGGTAAAGAGGTAAGGAGAGGCAACTACGGCTATCTTAAAAATATAGGAGGAATTAACTAGGATTTTTTATTATTAGAATCTCGAAAGCTTATAAACGTTATAACTTACGTCGATGCGTGCATAAGGGACTATCTATCTATAGGGATATAGACGTCTCTCTTATACCTACCGACTCGCTAAGCGTCCTAATATTCCTCTACTTTTTTATATTTTCTATTTTTCTAGTTAGGGGTCTATACTAATACCCTAATAAAGTAAGTTATAAAGTTAGGCTAATAATAATATAAGATAAAGATAAAGGAGACTTTAATTAAATAATATATAAGTCTAATTACTTAATAATAATAAATTAGTATTAAGTTTCCCCTAATACCTAGAGCTATACCTAAGGCTAAGTGTAACGGTTTAGGTTCCTAAGGGATAAACCAGAGGTTTATGTTAGCAGGTAGGTTAGGGCGTAGCCGTTAAATAGTCTTATTACGATAGTGATAGATCGAATATCCCGGATAGTAGATCGTAACTAAAGGGTTTAAAGTAATATAAGTATATCTATATTAGAATAATATATTAAAAGCTAGCGAGGTATCTATGCTATAGTAAGGAAATTAGGGGGTCCTATATACTAGCGATAGATCGCTGCCGCTCCTAGGGATTACTACGATCCCTTAGATCG
>JPHH03000146.1:0-17995 GCA_000750105.3 Tolypocladium sp. Sup5 PDA-1
CCCCCCCCCCCCACCCAATCAAGGGGCAACATGAATTTTTGGGGGTTTTTTTTTTTTCCCCCCCCCCCCCCCGCCAATAAGCTTGAGGAGCTCGAAAGCAGGAAGAGAGACAGGCTCTGTTCGCTCGCCAACTCTGCTCTCTTCTCCTGCAGCAAAGAGTTGCCATGGGCATCGGTCGCACCCCCCTCCGATACAGTGGAGGAACGGGAAGAGAACGAACAAACGGAGGATGAAGATAAAGAGAACGTTGAGCCCGTCAATGAGCATAGCGCAAACAATTAGCTTAGTTATACAGCAAGGTGCTCTCCTATAGACATTGAACTTGCCTAATGATGTAAGCAGCACGAAACACCAAAGGCCCCATCTACGCCGACGACACCCAACGTCCCTTAGAACAAGCCAGAGACAGGCCCTACTGGGGAGGAAGGGACTATCGCCGATACTGAGTAAAGGTCTTATATGTCGCAGTAGATGCCCGCCAGGTTCGGCTTGTGCATAGCATTGTGAAATATCATTATCACAAGAGGAAAGAGTGAATCAAAGAACATGGATTATGTCGATCTTACTAGCTATCCTCATACTCGCCATCCTCAGTCTCGCTATCCCCAGTCTCGCTATCCATGTCGAGGCAACCAGACATACGAATCTCCTCCTCCCACATAGCGCAATCAAAGCAATTCATCACCAACTTTTTAGCCTCTTTAAGCGCCGGCTTCCCACAAAGGTCCTTGAGGGTCACGTAGGAAGG
Source organism: Tolypocladium sp. Sup5 PDA-1 (assembly GCA_000750105.3). NCBI lineage: Eukaryota > Fungi > Ascomycota > Sordariomycetes > Hypocreales > Ophiocordycipitaceae > Tolypocladium > Tolypocladium sp. Sup5 PDA-1. Next base: position 749 of record JPHH03000146.1, read on the forward strand.
TCTCCAGATGACCTTGTACTTAATGGATCCATCTGATGCTTTTCGTACCCCTCCCAAACGCAAGAAGTCATATGCTTGACTTCCGCTAGTCGAAGCGCGTTTCTTCTGGACACGAGCAGAGCGTGGCGCAACATTTCTCCCCCGCTGGATCCGGCGGGTTTGGGTTATGAGCGTCTGCTGCTAGGGCTCGAGATTGCCTGTGAAGAGTTATGAGCGGTGCGTTGCACGTTGTAGGATAGGGACAAGTTACCATGATGTGACTCAGTCTGTTCTATGGTAGTAGCTAGAGATTCTTCGAGGCTCGGGGTCTCGATGAGCGGAGCGCCAGCGCAGAATTCGCAGGGACTTCCCGACTCGCTCCCGGTAATAGAGTAGCAGCTCCTCGTCAGGGACTACGAGTGATTCGGTCCATCTCAGGTCAATGTCGTTGCCGCGAACAAAATAGTAGAAGAGAATGGTTAGACAACGAGGAGAAAGTGGCGGACCCGTAGCCTTTTATATCTAGTGAGCTAAAGGCCAAGGGGGGAAACTTTGCCAAGCTCATCGCCTCCAACACTCTCCAACTCTGTTCCCACCCACCTTGGGTCAGAATCAGGCCATCGATTCCTTCACGAAGGCTAGTTCCTTCACTTCCCAGAGTTCACCTGCACCGCAACGCTGCTGCAGAAGAGGGGAGGGTGTGCCCATCCCGGTGCCCTCTGAACAAGCCGCTTATCCTGGCGAGACCACCAGGCTGCCTGACTCTCCAACACCCACCTTGGGATAACCAATCGTTAGACACGCGGGATAACGTGAGTCCGAGGTGGCAAATCTGAGGAGGGTAGCCGTGATCCCGTCGGCGAAAAATGATCCCTGCATGCGTGCCCGTACGGAGTAACTATTGTGAGCATGAGGCAGACTCGGCCACGTCTCCTAGACCAGCTGATGACACCATTGCGGGTTCAAGGATTGATGGAGGGTAGCAGAGACACAGGCGCGGCCAACGAAGCGGACACACGGAACGGGGCGACATCATGATCTCCGCTAAACATGCAGCGAGAAAGTGAGACGAATGAAGGGGTTATTGGGTCTAATGGCCCCCTGAGGGGGGGACGGACGGTGAGTGTGAAGAAAAAGGGGGTGGGAGGGTGTGGTCGGTCTGCACACTCCCCGGCAACCGGTCACCACGAAGGCACTGTCTTATATTGATCACAGGGCTTTCTCAAACTACAGCGGTTGCCTCCCAAGCAACACGACATGGGGAATGGGCCGTTTCAAGATGTCCTGTTATCGCTACGGGAGCCGGGAACTCTCTCAATTGGGTTTTGCGACATTCGTCGACCTCTTCGCTAGTCATCCTTGCATTCCCCTACGCATGGTGACGCGTCCAGTTCAGACGTTTTAAGCCAACATTAATAACAAGCCAAGTGCAAAAGTCTTGCTTTATGGCGCGACTACCTCCTAGGTATAAATGTCACTTGGCTGCCCGAGGTCTTCTATTTGTATGCTCTTTAGCCAACATATACAATCTTTTAGATCATGGCCTCCGCCAAAGAGCAAGTCCTGCCGTCTATTCGCCAGGTTGGTTAATCTGAAAAGCATTGTGAGTGGTCTACCTGCAGCTGAAATTGTGATAGCTACTTCCTGAATTTTTTAAGAGGCAACTGCCCGAGGAACCTGGAAATTACCGTAGCCCCGAGCGGCCCTCGCCTAATTTCGAGCCTCGCCCGGCACTCTCAGAGAGGAAAGGGCATCGCTTGCCTAAGGAGGTGGTTATTATACTACAGACATGGTTCAGAGAGCACAAGCGATGCCCTTTTCCTACGTATTACGAAAAACTAGAGGTATCATAGCAGACCGGACTCTGCAAACGTAGGTTCCGCCTCGGTCCTACTGTTTGAGCGGCATAATCTGACTTAGTGCGGATAGATCAAGTCTGCAAATGGTTCTTGATAACTAGGGGATCTGCCAAGCGAGTGCTCCTAAGCCCATATCCCCCTAGCACATCGAATATGATCTAGACACTCGGGTTGGCAGACTAGTGGAAGACGGAGAAAATGGCTGCAGACCCTCCTTTCTGGGTTATAAGGGAATAGAACGCGCTCATGTCCTGGTCATCACCGAATGTGTTAGAGCGTACTCGCCAGTGTCTTCTGCAGCTGCATCGCGCCTGTCCTCTTCATTCGGGTTCAGCAGCCCGACGTAACACAGATCAATTCACGAACCGGATGGCGAGTTGTCCCGGCAGGGTGTTCCTCTATATCGGAAAGTTTAGGTTACGGCAAGGAAATAGAACGCTCTTGTCGTCCAGGCCCACTAATGCAAGAAGGTAGCGGAACGGCTTCCCCTTTAGTCATCGCCAAACGTGATAGAGCGTACTCACCTGTGTCTTTGTTCTGCAGCTGCATCATGTCTGTCCTCATAATTCGCCATACACTTCAGCGTTAGTGTGGCAGGTGACCATCCCTCTAGCCCGCTGCCGGGTATAAAGCTACCGATCTCCCCCTCGATCACTGCTCTCGAACTCTCACCTCTATTATTCCATCAACTCATCCCACTTCATATTCTTAACACGCTACGCATTTCGTGAGTTATATCGTGTCTCACACTAACACGGATAAGGTATGGCTGAACACGGCGTACGGAGGTCTGCTCGCCTTCACCCCGAGATCGTCGACTTTGGATCATAACGTGGCTTGCAGAACGCAGACACAAGGAATTCGAGAAGTCCCACTAGACGAAAACGAAAGCTCGAGGAAGCGTCCTTCCATCAAGATACTCCAACGTTATCATCGCAGATTCGATAGAAGTGCGGCAGGAAGGCCATGGCATTTATAACATGGGATTCGGCCCCATCTATTCACGTCAGAACTTTTCGTACCTTCGCCATCATTCTCCGGCTATGCATTTCTCGGCGACAAATCTTTCAGTCAACATGCCATTTCCATTCGACCTGTTATACGAACTCCTCACTAAACTCAAAAGAAACCACACGAGGTCATCCTACATCAAGAAGATCCAGGAGTTCGAGACGCGCACTCTTGTTAGCTAGTTCGACGAGCACGATAGAGCCATCCCACGTCGAGGCCCAGAAGCTATAGCGTTCTTATCATGCCTCTTTCCCGAACGCAGGCCAGACCGGGTTTTCGGCTTATCAAATAGACAGCTCGAGAGGATTATCCAACGGGCACAATATCTTAGATCATCCCGAATAAAGGAACTACAGAGGTGGCAAACCAGCAAAGGCCCAGACTTCGCAACCTACGTTAAGCGGGTGATAGCTATAACGGACTATGAACCCAGGATAGGACCGAAAGTGACTCTAAGAGAACTTAACAACGTACTTGCTCGGATTGCAGCCTTATCACCGTTCTCATCCGCTAATCTACGAGAAGATATTAAAGAAAAACATTATCAGTCAAGCAATTCGGGCGATCTACTCTCCGGTATATTCCGAAGACTACGCAGCTCCGAGGCTAAATAGCTTATTCGCATGCTATCGAAAAAGTACAGCCCGGCATACGTCCCGGAAAGGTTAGCGATAAGCAGATTCCATCCTCTTCTACCCGACCTCCTTCGGTTTCAGAACTCAATCCCGGCTACCACAAGGGCCCTAGGGAGACTAGACGCTCGGGATATACCCCTCCAGGTCATAGGAAATCCTTAGGATAAACTAAGGGAAGTACTACGGCCACAGGTTAGAGTCATAATTAGGCGGCCAGCTTATAAGAAAGCAAGGAGCATTAGGCATTGCTACCACTTAGCTGGCTCAAGGCGAATAAGCATAGAGCAGAAATACGATAGAGAATATTGCCAAATCCATATCGACCTCAGCAAATCCAGAGCATACATCAAGTTATTCTCGAAGAGTAGGAGGGACTCTACCATCGACCGCATAGGCCTTCATCGCCCGTTACGAGACAGCCTCGAACTTAGCACGGCAGACTACAGGATCAAGAAACAATGCATACTAGAAGGAGAGCTACTAGTATGGAATAACGATAGTAGGAGAATCGAACCCTTCCACAAAATCCGCAAACACGCTAGACGATCAGGACAGCTTCTCGGAGCGGCCTAAGACTCCCCCGCCGATACGAATAAGTATCTTATAATTATATTCTACGATCTTCTATTACTAGATAACACGGTCTACGCTAGAGAAAGCTATGATAAGCGGCGACGGCTACTTCAGTCTCTGGTTCGTCGGATCCCTAGTCTCGCCGAGGTCGGATTCCGCGAGGTGGTTGCATTCTCCTCAGTTAATGCTACTAAGCAGCTCACTAAAGTATTCGCACGAGCCATTACACAACGGTAGGAGGGACTAGTATTAAAAGGTTACAACGACCCTTACTTCACCTCCGATTGCAGCAAATCATTCATCAAGCTCAAGAAAGACTACATTCCAGGCCTCGGTAACACTACCGACTTCAATATCGTCGGCGGAAACCATAGCGCGAAAGATAAGCAAGAGATAAGAATTAGCAAGCTCTAGTAGACTTCATTTTATATCGGATGCCTAGACAATAAAGATAAGGTCTACCGCTTTAATACTAAGCCAAAATTTCATATCATCGACATCATCAACAGACATAGCATCTCGAAAGACCACATGGTATATCTCAACCGACATGGATACTTCACGCAAATCCCGTTCGTTAAGTCCACGCTAGATTTTAACGTAGTCTTAGAGTCCAATCGCGGACTACACCCAAAGGCGTTATTTAACCATCCGTTTATAGTAGAACTTATCGGAGCTGGCTTCGATAAGCCAGCGAATGCTGGGTACTATACCCTATGGTTTCCGCGTGTATTAAAGATCCATGACGATCGGTCGTTCACGAGTACTACCAGCTTCGACGAATTGCAGGGCATGGCCCAAAAATGCTTACAGATACCTGACAGTTACGAAGGGGAAGAGAAAAGTTAGCTAAGTAGATTACGAAGTCACGGTCAAGTGGAACGAGGCGGTGGCAGGTCTGGTCAAGAAGAGGCCTGATATAGCCAGCGTTTTGTAAGAAATGCCGATTACGTTCCCATGGTTCCTTGCGTCAGCCGGCCATCAAAGATGCTCTTTAACACCTCGCACACTCGACCTTGTAATCCACGCACAACTAGCAACTGCCAGTGCTTCGCTTCCTCGAGCAACTCAGTTCCTCTACAGGCCCCGGTCGTCGTCTTTCAGGAGGGGGACGGATCTCCGCTCCCTGGGAGCACGCTGCAAGGGACCGAATCGTCATGGGCGGGTTTAAGTATTGCCAGACGGCCAAGACTTCGCCACTATCCCAATTGTTAGCCGGAGCAATATATACTATAGAGATGAAGGCGGATAGGCATGCCCATCTAACGCAGTTCCGATCTCCCAAGATGGTTATCCAGCGCTTGACATTGGCATTTTGGCGTCGTAGCAGATCGTTCGAAGGGCGCCATGACTCCTCCGAGTAGGTTACTCAAGCGCTTTCTTAAAAATATTAAAGAGCGCATCCGCGTTTCTAGCGTCAGTTAGCCGATACATGCAACAACGGTGGCTATAATATCTTGCGCAAACCAGCTCCACGATCTGTCGACTCTGTTCCTAAGGATGGTTGATTATCATCAGGCTTGGTCCCATCATGGCGGGACATAGTCGCCATGAAAATTGAAAGGTAGAGCAGGTGAGCGGGAGACTTTAAGAGAAATGATTATGGGCCGCGGCCACTTCCCGGCGTGGCCACTTCCTGTGTCTACTCCCGTGATGTGATGGTTGTCTATGCCGGTGATGGCTGTCTACCCCTGTGATGGCTGTCTACCCCTGTGATGGCTGTCTACCCCTGTGATGGCTGTCTACCCCTGTGATGGCTGTCTACCCCTGTGATGGTTACCTTACTATTGGCTGCGCCTATTTTGGCCGCGCCTATTTTGGCTCATTGTAGTGCGAAAATCCATCGAGTCCAGTCAACGAGGGCATTGTCATTTTCCTGTTAGTCAGCAGGGCAAATGACGTCAAAAGTGGCTGCCACCAGTGCCATCACAGGGGTGACTACCATCAGGGTATACTTTACCAGGGTGCGACTCAACAGGGCGATAAGACGAGGGTGGAAAGGGTGTGGCTGGGCCCACTGTTTCGTTCCGGCGTATGCGAGCAAGGGTTTGGCATGTTGTGCAGCCAAGACGTTGCTCCAAAATTGGCTCCAAGCCCTCGAAGTTGCTGTAGCGCATGACATTGCGGTTGTTAGACGGCGCCGGGGGAAAGCGCAACTATCCGCAAGAGCCATTGTGGCCGCGAGCAGGAGTGTTGTGGTCCTGCAAATGGCTATTGTTTCAAAAACTTCGTTCCCGCTATTTATTAAAGTTTTCCCCTGAGCCTGATGAAGGTGCTGGCACGATACGCAGAAAGACTGGACAGATTGCACGTGACGTGCAGGGAATAGGGTGAAGGTCTGGCTAGTTGGTGGGGAACCCCCGAGGCATTTCTAGCGCTTCGCACCACCCAATAGAACACGGTTTTAAACTTGGGGTGCAGTAGCCTTCACTCGTTCGTCAGGCAATCCGCGAGTGCGACTACTCCAGTCCAACCCACTGCTCCCGCAGAGCGTCATTCTAGGGTCATCCGCGTGCTCTTCATAATTGATGAAAGCTGTCTCAAGAAGCGCGCCATTGGTCTCCTACTATTAAGTTCCAGCCGGTGGTGTTTCAGGCAATCTTCAACGCTGAACAACGCCCTGCCTTTGAATTGGGCCACCCTATTCCCATATCGAAACACATCGCAACACATCGCGTCGTCATAAGCTCAGCATCAACAACACGCTCGCCCATGATCTTAGACGAGAATCGCGCCGACTGTCCGTTCACCGTAACCATGATCAACAGTCCGGGCGATGCAGAACGCGACCACACGACCAAGAAACGAAAACGCTACGGCCCAAACGATAACAAGCCGCAGCTAGTGCAGCCATCGCCATTTGATCTGAAGGGCAAGTTCAAGGCGAATCAAACGATGGACGTGGCTTACAACGTGGAGCCGCGCGAAAAGTGGCTAGGTATGTCGCGGTATAATAGCTTTATCCGTGAGTGATGTCGAGACGAGGAAAGGGGAACGACCCTTTAAGAGTACGTGAAAATTCTGACAAAGGTGTCACAGTCAATAAAGTCAAGTACATTAACGGAGACTTCGTTTACATCGCAAACAAATCGACAATTAAGCGACAAGCAATAACGACCACCGACTCAGAGAGCCACGGCTTGCTTCAGTCTACTAATTACTAGGTGGCGAAAATGCTCGAGATTAGGGCATTGGATGAGAATCACGTCTACACACGAGTTTATTGGATGTATTCGCCAGCCGAGCTCCCTCCGAACACCCTCGACGGCAAGAAGGTAGTATCAGGCCGCCAGTCGTACCATGGCCAAAATGAGCTAATAGCTTCCAATCACAGTGAGTTAATTACGCTCGGCCTCCTTCCGCTTCAGGCACGGAGTTAACTCTCCCCAGTGGATATCATCAACGTACACAGCGTCGCCATACACCCCGCTGTCAATCAATGGATAGAATCGGATGATGAGCAGGTGCAAGACGCTTTGTACTGGCGGCAGGCCTAAGTGCTTGGGAGTGCCGAAACTACTATGGGGGCCAAAAGGAATGTCCGCATTTTCACGTGAAAGACAAGGAGACCGGTCCCACCAATGCCTTGAGGAACGAACTAGAATTGGGCATGAGTTGCAGGGCAGCAATCAATCTGACTGCGAGCATCTAAGCCCCCTCGTTTCCTCGTCCGACAGTGCAACTACAACACACTTTTCTCAATCCTTAACACAATTTATCAAAATCCGATGACTCAAGCAAAGGCACACAATTAATAGTGCCTTACTCGATCCTGCAGCCGCAAACCAAGCATTTCGCATTTTCGGTCCAGATACGGTCACCACCTAAAGCGTTTTGCCTCAGGTCGGCAATCTCCCATACTGTTAGTACATGGTCAAGCTTGAGCTTTGCCTCGAAGAGTTTTTCATAGGGCTTGCTCCCCGCTGCCTTTTTGGACCGAGTCTTCTTTACCAACGACGATCTCGATTGCTTTTCGGCGGCCGTGACTAGTGTTCCGGGCGCAGGCGATTCGATCGGCTTAGGCGTGAAGTCGACGATCTGCCCCGCCGGGACTGAATCGCCGGTTGTGTCCTCCCCTGAAGCGATGGGGGATTGTGTTATATCGCCCTTCACTTCTGTCGGGGCTGCGATTTGTTTCTCGTCCATTTCTGCTTTTAACACAGGCTCGTCCGCCCTATGTGGCTTATCCGTCCCCAGATCCTTATATACTCCCGTGAGAACGGCGTCTAGAAGACATTCGTAGTGCAGCCATTGCCGGCAATGGGTACTCGAGCAGCCGACTAACATCCTGTCTGGGTTCGCCGGGGTCTTGCACTCACACACGAGGTCGATAATCTAGACTAGAGATGTCAGTTTCCACAATACGCCATACCTCAATAGAAATTATCGGCAACGTACAGAAAGTTCCGCTGTACGACAGTCAAACGCCTGCCGCTAGTATAGCGCACCCTGGACGTCTTCATCGTCTGACTCTATCTACTGGTTGACAACGACGCGCGAAACAATACTGACAACGCTGATAACATCCACTAAGTCTATGTAAGTTCCCATGCATACAAAAGGTGGAGCATTAGATGGGAGGAGTAAACCTACTGTGGTTGGAAGCTATCAACTCGTTCTGGCCATGGTAACGCTGTCGTCCTGACACTAGCTTGTTGTTGTCGAGGGTATTCGGAGGCAGCTCATCCGGTGAATACATCCAATAGACGCGCGCATAGACGTGGTGCTTATCTAATGCCCTGATTTCGAGGATCTTTGCTACCCAGTAGTCCGTAAGCTGCGGCGGCCTTTGGCGTTCAGGATCATTGTTGGTGGCTTGTTGTCGCTCGATGGTCCTATCATTGGCAACATAAACGTAATCCTCGATGCAATATTTAACACTATTAACTATGCAAAGGTCTCGTTAAGATCCCTCATTCGTGCAAACCGATGTGAAGCTTCCGGGGAGCACTTACGAACAAAGCTATTGTAGCGTTTCATGTCGAACCACTGCTTGCGCGGCTCGATGTCATAGGTCATGTCCATCGTCTGATGCGTCTTGAACTTGCCCTTAGGCACGAACGGCGACGCTTGTACCAACTCCTTCCTGTTGTGATCTGTGTCATCGCGCTTCCGCTTCTTGGCGGCATGGCCCCGTTCCTCACTAGAGGGGCCTGAGATTGTGGTCACGGTAAAGACACAATCAGCACGATCCTTATTCCTGATCGCGCGGGGCTGCTTCCTCGCTCTCGAAGTCATGGTCGAAACGACGATATTGCAGTCCGATAAAGGTTCGTGCGCCCCTTCGCGATGGCCACACGCGTACATTGTCGACATGTAGGCAACGGCGACGCGCTAGTGGACAAGTGGTGGGGCGACGCAGCGACAACAATGAGTTTTGATTAGGACAATCCCGGGCCAAGGGCTAAGATTAGCCGCGGTGTGCCAAATGAGTGGATGCGTGGGTGGCTTCCGCGTTTGGGTCTTTTTTACGGGTCCTGAGCGTGGCACAGGAATATGATCTGCCGCGGGCAGAGTTCAGGAAGGAAACCTCACCAGCAGCCACGCAATCACTTTAAGGTACTGTACGATAAGTTCGCAGAAGCCACCAGGCTGGCTGCTGTGGGAGATACTGCAACTATATGCCCCAGAAGAGACTTCCTCGCCGTCGGAAGAACTATGTCCCTGGCACCTTGTGCAGTTGCCATTTTGGGCCGTAAACGGCACTACGTGTCTTTTAGAGTATATTGTGTCTCTTTATAATGCTGGGAAGCAGCGGCCGTTTCTGGAGGCGCTATGTCTTAGCTATAACCCTACCTCCTTGCCCGCTTTTGCTGCACGCGCACACCTCTCCACACACAGACTCCCACCTCGTAGCCTCTAAAGGCTTGGTGTGAGAATAACATCAGCCAATCGGCTCCAGAAAGAGGGTCAATATCACGTGATGAAGAGTTAAAGTAGTAGGACTAGTCGGCAAAACTTGTACCCGTCCAGACTGTCTCCCTGTCCTTAAGCCATAGGTAGTGACTGTTGCGTGCCTTGATCATCAATTGTTAGCGGAACTTTCTTGACTATCCGCAGCTGTAGTGAAGCAGCCAACCTTTGGCATATGGTTAAGCGTTTCTAATGGGCTACATTTGAGGCACGCAATTCACTGTACAAGCCACATCCATTGATAGATATCTTACACCATTGTACCCCTCGCTACGTACACGCGCGTCACCGTCCCCAACTTAATGGGCAACGCAGAAGATCCCGGAGCTAGAAGCGGCCTATAGAGCAAGAGCAAGATGTGACCAAATGGAGCTGCGTTTCCGTGTGCTCGAGGTTTGTTGGCGCCAATTCTGGATCTGGAGGCAGTGAGATGGGAGTGTGTGTAACGCGTGAGAAGGTGAGATAATTGACTGGTAAAGACTCTTGATTTCTAGCTAAATGAGTGGAAAAGAGCTTCCTTTTATCTGTGCCGTTGAGGCCTGTGATGCCTTGTAATCCAACGTTGGCTGCGTGTTAGTCGTGTTGGTGGCGTTAGACTTCGCGATTGAGGCGTTTACAGCTTCAATTGAGTCCCGAGTCATCAATGCAACGAGGCTTCATTCATCAATGGAAGAAGGCAACGAGGCTTGATTCCTGAATGCACACACCGAGTCATCAATGTGATGTGGCGGTTGTGCGGTGGATGTGATAGTGTGGAGAGATAGCGTCGCCTCTAGAAATGGCTGCTGCAGGAGGTGCTGGCTGGGATCAAACGAGCGATTCCCGACCAATGTTTTGCCCGTGCGTTGGGGCCATATATGGCTATATTGTTAAGGCTACGTTCGCGTAGGCTCAGGCACTGCTCAGGCACTGCTCAGGCACTGCTCAGGCACTGCTCAGGCGCTGCTCAGTCACTGCTTGACTTGTATATGTAAATGAGGCATGGATGCTCAGTTCTCAGTGTCCCTGGCAATGCTAACATGCCGCGGTCTTTCATAGACGGACAACTTCTAGCTTTTTTACCTTTATGGCGCCTTCTCATCCGCGCTCGCTGCCACCTCCTCCGGCTTCTTTTCTTCTTCTCCCTTTAGTGAGAAACAGGTTTAGCTGCAGATTGATGACAATCTCGCCGATTGCGACAATTATCGGGAGGGCAATAGTCAGTAGAATAACTGCTCGAACCCGGCCCCCTTGAATGTTGACGAAATGGCGGTTTCCAAGTACGAATGGAAGCATGGACAACGCTACCACGGCTGACCGCCTTAATATAGTCCACCATGTTTATTACCGTGCGCGTAGCGATCGCCTCTTTCTTGTGCTAATTTACCTCGACCGAGAAGGCCGTTATAGCCGTGACGGGTTCACAGAGGGTGATAAAACCGAGATTGGAAAGAGTCTTGTGAAGCCCAACTATAGAATCTAGCATTGCTAAAGATAACGACACTACTCCTTCACTTAACTCATTTTACGCCATTGTTGCTTGACTACTAACACCGTCCGACCGAGTTTAGAAGTAATCCAGGACTCTGACTTACTCTCCTTCTTCCACGCTCGCAGTTTTTCTACTTCTACCTCAGACCACCGGAGGCGCTTGACGGACACACTCCTAACTCTAGTCTTAACGCTCAGGGAATCATCTTCGTCTTTATCGCTGCTAGAGATACTATCGTCATTACTCCGACTAGAATACTCGTCTAAGTAACCGAGAGAATCTTCGTCCGACTCTCTACAACCACTCTCAGAGGACGTAGATCGTTTACGTAGGTTATAACGCCGCCTCGAGACGTTGCTTACGGGCTAGTCATGCCATGCGTTGCTCGAAACTCCTTCGGACGATAGAGAGTATAGTAAGAACAGAGTTTCGAGGAGGGCTATACGGAAAATCAAGCATGATTTGCATTGCCTAGTTTGTCCCATCTCTTGCGCTCCCGGTACCGTTAGAAGGATCCGAGCCAGTAGCGATAGCAATATGCCGCTCTAAGGAGGTTGCCTTGTTATCGCGTCTCTATATAGACGGGAGGCGGATTGTCTTAAAGGTTGTCTTAGAGGCTATCTTAAAGGTTGCCTAACAGAGAAGGCTATCGCGTCTAAGGGATGGCTTGCGGGAGGACTAATGGGGCCGCTACTTTGAGCCGTGGCTGAATGCTAGCTGCGCGTGGGATAGCGGCCGTGTGCATTCGGGGCCAATCGATTGCTATCGCGGTTATGGTTATGGCTGCCCTTGATATAACGAGTCGGCAATAGTCGACGAGACGTGCCGTGAGTAGCAATTACATCGTCGACTAGTGCTAAAGTAACCTTGCAAACACCTAGCTAACGCAGCAAGGTGCCCCGTTTAGCAATAGAGGGCATTCTTCGTCGCTTCGCTTCCCGTTAATCATTAGTACTACTATCCTCCTAGCTATCTACTAGTAGTCGCTTCATCCGTTTAGAAATTAGCATAGTGTCTCGCTATTGACCTGCATCTAGCTAACGCTAAAAGCCCGTGTCACCATCGAGTAGGCTCTCCAGGGATGATCTCGTAGCGGTGCCAGCTCTGGACTAGGTCAACTCTGTCTAGATCGCAACATTATCGGCAACCTCTATAGTAGGATCCGAAATTAGTGCCGTGGAGGGTGAGGCCATTAGCCTCGAGGACATCTTATCAGCCCCCCTGTCCTCCTCCTCGATATCTTCCAGGCCAATAACAGACCCTAGATAATATTCCATTAGGTTCGCACCTTATATAATGCACTAGGAGGTGACTACCTTAATCCGGGCTATCATCTGGAACTGCCTCCGGCATATCTGCTGCTGTCTGAGGCGCAGGGCTTGATAAAAAGCTCGGATGCTCGTGGACTTCTTTGCCACCCGCATTGGAAGCAGGGTACCTGTCTAGGAGATGCGAGTCGGTCTATATATCGTCAAACCAACCGAAGCTGGTTGAATCGAGCGTTATCACGCCCGGGTCTCTGGCATGTTAGCTATAGCTGAAGTTTCGCAATAGGGACTTCTTTTTACGACGAACCATTTATCTCCAAGAAGCTTTCTGCGACGAATTGAGAGGGTTGTTCTTCACTATGAGCTCCCGGTAGTGTGACATCTTTATGATGTCTCTTAGGTGCAGGAGCTATGCGCTTTGGCTTTCGTCGTCTTTATGACACAGGAACATATGGTTTGAACTTTAGGGGAGCGGCTATGACGTAGAAAAACCGGATGTACGGTATCTTGGGCTAGGGGTTGAAAAAAGAAGAGGGAGATACTGAGAGGAATGGGAAGCCTTTTTATCTAGAGGCAATTCCCCCTCTCGTGGGGTGCCAGCCGCGGCCCCAGCTGCAGGAGTCTGCGAACCGACCTCGGAGTTGTCAAATTCACTATTCAAAGGTTCTTCCGCCGAGAGGAGGAAGCCGCAGGCTGCAGGCCAGCGTTATTAGCGGACCCCTTTGTCCCTCTCCCTCGAAGTTGCTAACCTTTACCCCTGAAATGCCTAGCCCTCTCAGAATGACATGGCTGAACCCACATCCTATTTCCAATGCAACACATAACCAACAGCGAAGTTTCCGCGACCTTGCAGCCATTTCGCCAGGCTAGGCCGGTGGAACTTATCCCTGCGGCGGTAAGGAGCGGGCTGATGATCCATCCATTGCGTAATGGAATCACAATCAGCGTGACCATACGTTCGACAGAGAGACAGGTTAATCGGGAGAGCACATCACTCGTTAGTCGAATCAACCGGGACCAACAAGTTCCATGCTTCTCGGCATGTCCCTGAGCCGAAGCAGCCCTCCATCCGTCGCATGGGGCTCGAGACCGACGTCAGACGAGGCCTCCTGCCCATCAGCCGACATTTCCCTGACTAGCAAGGCGTCGCCTTCCTTTCCCTTCTAGGTTGGTTCGCATCAACAGACCTTTCCGAGAACCCGGCAGAGCGCCCAGTGGTGTAACAAGTGTAGCAAATACGACATGCAGTAAGACCACGACGCCGCGGAAAACTGCCAGCCTGTCGGCGGCTGGCCCCTGAGTCCAAGCAGCCCTGCATCTATTGCACCGGGATCGAGACCAATGTCGACAGGACCGCCCTGCCCTTCTCGAATCCCCGTCCGTGTGCCCAACGTTGTGATAAGTGAGGCAGATACGACATGCAGGGGGATGTCAACGCTAGTGCATGAAGAAGGCGTCCGAGGTGCCTTTCCCCTCTTGCCTGTTGAGGGAAATCGAGACCATTGCTTGTGACAACGTTTTGCCTAGTTGAGTAATTTTGAAGAGCCCAGTGGATGGCTTCTGTGGATGTCACCAAGCCAAAGCAAGGTTGTTGCATCCAGCGGGCCTGCCGTGAGAGGTCCCAGATGGCTCACACGTGCTTGCATGGAGGTAGATATCAGGTCCGCGGCCACCCGGCCAAGGCCAGCTCCTGTCCGGTGTCCATGAAGCAAGCTGTGCTGGATGCATCGGGAGGATTCGTGCCGCGAAGAAGTGGCAGCCCAGTGGTAAGACGGCTGGACCATGACATGCACCTGTACCCCCCTTCATAGCCCTGCTTCCCGCGTATGAGAGTCAAATGTGATGGGCTAGACCCTGCGGATTTGTCGCTGTGCGGTATTCGCTCCCCGCCACGACTCAAAGATCGGCAGTCATCGCCTTGCTCCGTCATGCCCGCCTCCAGCGTGTTCGGGCGCAAGTCTGTGCATATCTGCCCTTGTTTTGCAAGGAAGGAACTGATAGGACGTCCGTTGCGTAATCATGTCGGAGTAGCTCGGAGTGGCCAACATGCCTCTCGGCGGAAAGCTGAAGGCGGCTGGATAAGGCGAGACAAGAGGGGTTTGTAAGCCAAAGACCATGGCCAACTGTCGAGTATGCGTCTCCGGGTCGCCCTTTAGCAAGCTGGCCGCCTTCCAACTGGCTGGTACCCCGAACCGCCCCTGAGATGCCTCTCCATCCGCGACACCACCATCGATGCAATGTCGGTAAGGCCTCCATGCCCCCGCACCGAACAATTGCCTAGGAAGCACGACGTTACCTTCGTTTCCCTCACCGGGTTCAGTCGGCACTGACAGACCTTTCCAAGTCCGGCAGAGCGCAGAGTGGTTGCCAGAAGGCAGACACAACATGCAGTGAGTTGTCAACTCGACTGCCTGAAACCAGCGCTCGCGAAGGCCATCCATCCTTCTCCGTGCAGGAGGACTGAAGCAGGAGGGCGAGACCTGCCGCGGAAAGCTGCCGGCCATTCGAGGATGGACAACGGGCAAGCGCCTCAGCTTGCTTCCCACCCCACCCCCTTTGTGATCGGCGCCCCAGGTTGGCCGAGTCTTGCGATCCCGCCGCGATAGCAATTTGCCAATGCGCCTTGCCGCGTCATGGCGGGCTGACAGTCCCTTCTTGCGTAATGGAATCTCGTTCGGCGTGATCATGCGTCCAATAGCAAGGCAGACGGACAGGGCATCGTTGCTGCCCCAACTCACGACCTGCAGATTCATGTCCGCCCGCAAGTCCGTATGAATCCGTCCTTGCCGCGTCGAGAGCGGGCTGATGATCCATCCATTGCGTAATGGAATCTCGGTTGGCGTGATCATGCGTTCGATGGTGAGGCAGACTGACCGGAAGAACACGTAACTCGTTGGTCGAATCAACACGGGACAAGTTCCGTGTCTGTTAGAAGGATTCTTGGCTGGCGAAGGATCCTATGCCGCCCCTAGAAATCGCGAGAGAAGCGTTTGTGTCCCATGCATCCCGCGGCTGTGTTCCAGGTGCGTCGTACTCTCGACTCTCCCTGGGCCGAAGCAGCCCTCCATCCGTCGCATCGGGGCCGATGTCGACGAGGCAGCTCTGCCCATGAGGCCGACATCCCCCTGGAACACAGCCGCGGGATGCAGGGGACATCAACGCCAATGCAGGAAACAGGCATCCGAGGTGCTCATCCCCGCTTGCCCGTAGAGGGAAATCGAGACCATTGCTTGCGACGCTTTTTGCCTCATTCAGGAATTTCGAACAGAGCCCAGCAAAAGGCATCCAATCGCATCGAGTCGGTCGCGGTCTTCCGTTCGCGAGACGTCGGGGTGTTGATTCCACAGTCGCCGAGGGAGGATGGTGGGGTGAACTTCATGCCAGCCCACGAGAGGTGAATAAGCCTCAGGCTGCTGGCAGCATCGTGGTAGGGATAACAAGACCGAAGGGTCCAGCCCTGAGCGTAGGTGCTGTCATGGTTTTTGTCTTGTTGCGATGGCCGTGCCAGTAGACGCCAGACGTGATGCGTAAATGGAAGGATGACTAAGTGTGGCGTGGGAACGAAGGGAGAAAACAGAGACTCGAGTGGTACATGGCAGGAGATGGAGGGGCGCCGCCGTTTTATGGGCGGCGCAAAAGCGGCGAGGGATGGAGGGGCCGAGAATTGCCCGATGAGGCAACCACCGGATGTGGTGGGCCAAGACCACCATTTCCGGAGGCGGACATGCCGTCGTAACTTTTACTCTTATAGAAATAGAAGACTAAACTATATAAACTTTATAATATTAAAGGAGAAATATTTAACTATAATAATAGAATTATTAATATAGAGATTAATTACCTTAATATCTTAATTTAAGGATATAGAGAAAGAGTTACCTTCGATATAATAGATATATTTAGATATAATCTTATCTTAGGATACCTATAGCTATAGAAAAGTAACTTAATAATTAACTAGAGGACTAGCTAACTATATTAGGATAAGAATATAGCCCCCTAGGATTAGAAGATTTAAAAAGAAGAAGCGAAATTTCGCGATAACTTAGCTACTAGAGAAGGAAAATAATAATACCCTCTATATAAGATATTATAAGTAATAAAGACCTAAGTAATAATTAATATAGCTCTATAACCTAGTATATAATATAAATAAAATAAAGGAAAGAAGAATAGAATCTAAAGAGTTATTATTACTCTAAGAAGAGACCTTAAATAAATTAATAAAAGTATCGAAGCTATAATAATAATAAGCCTATTAAAAGATAGAATAAAGAATATTCTATAGGAATACTATAAGTATAAATAACTATTCGTAGAAGAACTTAAAACTAAACTATTAAAATATAATTAATAGGATTATAGGATCTACCTTAAGGAAGGAACGATACCCTTATTTTATAAAATCTATAACCTTAATAAAAAGTAATTAAAAACGCTATATAATTATATCGATAAGAATCTAAAGAAAGGATATATTAGGCTATTAATATCTAAAGTAAGATATCTAGTTATATTTATCTTAAAAAAGAATAAAA
>JPHH03000147.1:0-17756 GCA_000750105.3 Tolypocladium sp. Sup5 PDA-1
AGTCGTGGGCTTAAGGCCTAGGGCTCTATACTATTCGGGTATAGATGCTTCCCACTAGGCTTTAAATACGTCTTTGGGCTACTATCTAGCGGCCTTGCGTAGATATACTAGTATCGGGAGAGCACCTATAGGCTCGGGTTAATAGGTTCCTGCCTTTGCTAAGGCGTCTGCCTACTCGTTGCCTTGGATATTGGTGTAGCCGGGGATCTAGTGGACCTCTATGGCATTATGTTCTGCGGCTAGAGCTTGGAATTCAAGGAAGACTTCCTAGGAGGAGTCGGATAGTATGCCTCTTAGGCACGTTGCGGCTGCGAGGTTATCGAGGCACACGATAATTCGTTCCGGGTCGGGGAGGCTCAGAGCGGCACGCAGTCCCTCTAAAGCGCCTTTTGCTTCGGCATCGAAGACCTTAGCAGGGCCGAGGCGGCCGCTACCGCTTAGGACGGTGAGTCCGTTTCGATATATAATATAGCCATATCCGGCGGCTCCCTCCGAGGAGAGCGATCTATCCAAATAGACGACCGGGGTCTATGGGCTCACTAACCGAAGCCAGTCTCGGAACTCTACCGCCGACTCGTCTTTAGAGGCGGTTTGAAGGGGCTATTGCTATCCGTCGCAGAATCTGCGTGGGAGTAGGGCGGGTCTCGCGCAACTGGGAAATAGCTCGTCGGCGCGCCGCAATCTAGTTCGGAAGCTTTATCGCGGTACTTAGTACTTCCGTTTAATCGTCCTATGTATGATAGGGGCTTTCGGCAGAACTATTTGCTTCGTAAGCGGGTAGGCTTTGTCTAGAGACTTAAGGCGGGCGGCGAAGCATATCCGACGCGCCTCGAGTAGTTACGGGACCGGTAGTATACCTACCTCACGGTATAGGGCGTTAAGAGGCGTCGTCCTCTAGACTAATAGAATAGCCCGCATAGATACGTTAAGCGACTTACTTATCCTCCGTATAAGTTATTATATCCTTAATAGACCCTCCTTAGTCGGCTATATCTATCGCGGGTAGGTTATACTAGGGTACTATGCCTCTACTCTATAGAGTAGTACTAGTTCGATATAAGCACGGACGGCTCTTCGCACGGCGCTCGGGAGAGGGCTATATTTAGTATTTGCTAATCCTCTAAGGTAATAGGCCACGGCTTACGCTTTAGCCGTCTACTTCTCGACATAGATCTTAAAAGTTAATGTACTATCTAGCTAGATACCTAGCTACCGCATACTACGTTTAGGTCGCTTTTCTATATCGCTATAAAAGACCGGCGGCGCGGCTTTAGGGGTGGTTCGGGAGAAGTATATAACTTTAGTCTTCTTTAGGTCGAAAGCTATCCCGTTCGCCGCGCCCTATATTACGAGTTCGTGGACGTAGTATAAAGCTTTAATAGCGGTCTTATCTAGAGTTTTGCCTATATATAAGATACTAGTGTCGTCTATATAGCCAAAGCGTCCCTTTAAGTTACCTAGGCGGTAGATCGGCTCCGTATATAGTAAGAAGAGTATAAGCGAGACCGGCGATCCTTAAGGTAGGCCGCACTATAGGGGTAATAAAGGTATTATAATATCCTAGTAGCGCACGCGGGCCGACCGGTCGTATATAAAAGATCTAACCTATCGAGCAAGGTTTAGAGGCTATCCCTGCTCTCGGAGCCAGAGGATAAGCCTATTGCGGAGAACTATATCGAAAGCGCCTTAGATATCCATAGTCACTAACGTAGCGACTTATTTACGGGCGAAGGCCTCTTCGATATCGTATATTAGGGCGGCAACGAGGTCGACGGCGGACTATTTTAGCAATACTCTAGCTTACTACAGGTATAGTACGCTATAGTAGATAGAAGCCTATGCTAGGCGACGCGCGATTAGCTATTCGAGGCCCTTACTAAGGCAGGATAGAAGGGAGATAGGCCGCTAAGCGCGGGGCATCGAGAGGTCTCTCTATCCTAGCTTTGCGATTATAACCACTTCTACTTCTCTAAATAGCTTCGGGTAGTAGCCGGTAGTAAGGCAGCCCTTATATAGCCGGTAGATAAGATATCTAATCGCGTGCTAGACGGCATAGAGCATTTTAACCGTAATATTATTAAAGCCCGGGGAAGTATTTCCCATACGTAGGGTAGCGTCGCGGACTTCTTCCTATAAGATATACTATATAAAAGGGATTATCCTTTCCGTATCGATAGGTATCTACGGATCTATTATATTATCTTCTACGGTACGGCGTTCGAGCGTCGCCTATCGTAAGGCGTTAGCTTTATCTAGCTACGTCTTATAGACTATATCGTCTACTTATAGAGGAGGTAGTTAGAAAGCACCCGGTAACCTTAGCTAACGGACTGCTTTAAAAACAGAGGCGCTATTAGTAAAGCTATTAATTAGGTTACGCTAGTAGAGCCGTTTAGCTCGGCGCATAACTTTCTAGAAGTCTCTCTTTATAATCTAAACCTCTTAATTAAATCCGAGAGGGTATACCCTCCTAAACGCGCGGTATTCTACTACGCTAAGTGCGTATTCTTCCGTCTACTAAGGCGCACTATATATTCCCTTACGAATAGGTCGGCCGGCGGCCTTAGCTATAGATTAAAGAAGACCCACGAGCGCCGAGGCCAGGGCATCTAGCTTATAGGGGGTCGCTACTATAGCCAGGATAGCCGCTACCCTAGATTCGACTATTTTAACGAAGCGCTTTAAGTTATCGTCGGAGCTAAGGCGGACTTTCCCTATTAACGAGGGGATAGGAATAAGCTCCGGTAGTATAACGCTAAGCGTAAAGTAGTTAGAGCTAGTAGCTAAATAGTCTTCTACGATAGTATTAGCTAGAGGTATATTAGAGAAGGCGAGGTCTATCGTATTACTATATAGATTTATCGGGATATCGATAGGATTAAGCAAGCTTAGACTATTATCTAATGCCCACGAGGCTATATCTTCGCCACGGCCCTCGAGCTAGCTAGTCTGCTAATTATAGTACTTAGCGTTAAAGTCGCCTACTACTAGGCACTTATCTAGCGGAGCCTACTAAAGTAGTATATCTAGTGCTTTATTATAGAATAGTTACCGGTAGAAGTTTACTATTATAATATTATTAATAGTAAGCTAGAGAATGTCATAGGTTACCGCAGGCCTCTTTTAGTCTACTATTAGACTAGGTCTATATCGAATATAGGTTATAACTCTTAGCTAGGTACTATTATTGACCTAGCTATCGACTAGGGAGAAGGTATTGTAGGTAAGATAGGTTTTAGTAATATATCGTCCATCCTTAGTTTCGGTCTATAGCTCCTATAGTAAGACTATATTATATTATTTAGAGTTAGCGAGGGCAAGGGCATAGTTATATACTAGCGAAATCTTGCCTACGTTAGCTTAGAAGACTCGCAGGGTCTTCTTATCGCTTTAGTTTACGCGGGGGTATCTTATTATAGAGATAGCGTTATAGGGCTAATACGTCGCTTCTTTAAGGGAAAGGCGGGTCTAGGTTCGTCGTCCTTGCTTTAGGGCTAAGGTATCGTAGCTACTATAATATATAACAGGGACATAGTTCTAGTTAAGCTTAGGACCGAGGTTACGCTTTCGCCTCGTGACCTATCGTCTTAATACTCTATTTCCGGGTCGTCGGGCTAAGTAGTGCTAGTTGCCTTAGAGTTAGTGCTATTATCGTAGAGGCGTTCCTCTACTTCGGGAGAATACGACCTAATACACCCGGGGGGACGGGGTAGCGATCCGGCGGGATATCGCTTAGGCTATTTAGGCTACGCGCCAGGCTCAGCCCGCTTGCTCTACTACGCAAATAGCTAGGCACCTAACTATTAGACGAGGATTTTCTCTTCCCTAGTAAGGCGGCGGAATATACTATAGGATCGCTTCGGACGCGCAGGGCATTTCGAGAAGTCTATAGCATAAGGGCCGAGGTAGTTTACGCACTACTTAGGGACCGTGTAGGCTTCGCTACTATAGCTATTCTTTCTATAGCGCTTATAGGATGGTTATCGGTCGTAGCTATATCGAGCATGAAAGTCCTAGCACTTATCGCACTAGCTAGGCATGCTTGGTTTATCGATATATCGGGCGAGTTAGCTAGAGCTAAAGAGTCTCTACGGTCTCTGCGTAGGTTCGAGGAAGGATATAATAAGTGTCTTACTTAGAAGGTCATTCGTATCGTACCGGCTAGCGCGGATGCTAATAGGTATGCACCTGGTCTAGCAGGCAATCTCGTCTTTAACGGCTATATCGTAGTTAACTTCGTTCCCCTATAGGTCTATAAGTCTGCGGGGGCAGTTAGATACGATATACGTGAACTATTTCTAGCCAACTTCCACGGACGCCGCATCTAGATCTTCCGACCATTCTGACTATCGCTAGACGATAAGGTCTCTTATAGCAGCATCCGTTATCCGGATAGCCTATCCCGAATTTACCTTAAAGGTAGCCAGAACCCGGTATAGGTCGATACTAACTTTAGCGGCGATATAGGTCCGGATTATATAGCTACTATAGTCTCTCGCCGGTACTCTAGCCTCGAGTCGCACGAAGACCTAGAGGTCTTCCTTTAGTAGGGCGGGGATCGGTCGTCCCTAGAGACGGGAAGTTAATTATTATAGTCGTTATTACTGCGGGGCTATAGTAGCAGCGGTCGTATAGCCCCCGGGGGGGTAGTTTATTATACGGCCGGCGGCGATGCTACTATACGTTGGCGCGGGCGCTGACTTAAGGTCAGAGAGTGCTTGGCTCTAAAAGTTAAGAAAGCTACTAGAGAATTAACCTACAAAGCTATATTCGAGTCCGGACGTGAATTATTTCGCAGTCTATTTAAATAATTCGTAGAAGGCTCGGAAGACCGTTAATTTCGCATTATAGGCCTCTGTTTATTCACGGGCGAGCCTATTAGCCGCTTCATAAATAGAGACCGGCTAGAGGTTAACGGACTCGGCGGAGACGGGCTAGATCGGGGTAGCTTCACACTACGCTCCTTCCGTAGCGGCAGCTTTAGAGAGTCAAACGAGGGGCGAGGACGGCGTCTACGCAGGCCGCCGAAGCGCATATAAGACACCAATAGGACGGCTCACAACCGGGGAACTATTTCGGAGCAGGGATACACGAGCTAGCCTAGCGAGATTAGGCGGGGTATAGATACCTAGATCAAAGGGATCTAAAGAGGCATGCGAGCTAGTCGTGGCAGATGCCATGGCCGCTGCCGGAGCCTGCGCAAAGCGCGGCCGCAACGATTTAAGGTGCACTTGTTAGTTAAATTAGTGTAAAATTAAGCTACTTTCTTAACAATCGCATGCCAAGAAAGTAAGAATACAAGGAAGGATGAGGTCGACGCCGCTAGCGACACTCGATCCAAGTCTAGGGTAAGTTACGCACCCCTCTATAATCCTATATCGCAACCCCCTGGCTCCTTCCCTATAGCTATAACCCGAGTAGGCGACCAGTCACAGCCACCGCTTATGCCTCGCCTAGCCATAGTTAGGTTCGGCGGCATTCCGCCACTTTCGAAAAGGGGAACCCCGTAGCGCCGAACTATAGACCTACTCCTCCGACCGAGCGGGCTAATCGACTTACTCGATTCGGCGCTCATATATTGCGTGTGACGTAGGATAATAAGATAATCGTTTAGTTTTGGCTAATTTAGCGTGCGCTATAGACTTTTGACGAGAAGGACTACAAGCCTGAGGATCTCCCCGTCTAGAACTTTAACGGCTCCTCTACCGACCAGGCTCCCGGCGATAACTCCGACGTCCACCTACGCCCCCGCGCCGTCTACCCCGATCCCTTCCGTAGTTCTCCTAACATCATTATCCTTGCCCAGTATTAGGACGCTAATAGCACTCCTAACAAGTTTAACTTCCGCCATAAGTGCAACAAGGTGATAGAGGCCTACGCCGACCACGAGCCGTAGTTCGGCCTCGAGCAGGAGTATACTCTTCTAGATTACGACGAGCGGCCTTTCGGCTAGCCTACTAGCGGTTTCCCTACTCCATGAGTTACCCCGCGTCGTTTTCAATATCAAAGCTATGCGCGCCCGAACGGTTCCCGCTAACCCCTACAAAGTCAGGGCCC
Organism: Tolypocladium sp. Sup5 PDA-1; assembly: GCA_000750105.3. NCBI lineage: Eukaryota > Fungi > Ascomycota > Sordariomycetes > Hypocreales > Ophiocordycipitaceae > Tolypocladium > Tolypocladium sp. Sup5 PDA-1. Next base: position 6,058 of record JPHH03000147.1, read on the forward strand.
TTACTACTATAGTATCGGCAGCGGCAAGGTCATTATGCGCGACATTATCGAGTCTCATTACAAGGCTTGCTTATATAAGTATCTTATGCATCCTTGCTTATATAAATACGCAATTACTAATTAGGTCTCGTAGATGCTAGCGTTAATATCTCCGGCACTAACGCCGAGGTCATGCCCGGCTAGTGGGAATTCTAGGTCGGTCCTTGCGAGGGTATTAAGAGTCGGTCCTTCCTAATCGTTTATAACTTACCGCGAGTTGTTCGGGTTATGGTTAATGCATAATGCTAACTCAAAGTTAGTAGGTGACGAACTCTGGATCGCACGCTTCTTCCTCGCTCGCGTCGCCGAGGACTTCGGCGTTAAGGTTTCCTAGCATCCCAAACCTATCTATGGGGACTGGAATGGCGCTGGTCTTCACAGCAACTTCTTAACGAAAGAAATACGCGTTAAGGGGGGCATGAAGCACATCGAGGACGCCCTAAAGAAGTTAGAGCCTTACTACCTTGAGTGCATTAAGGAGTACGGCGAGGATAACGACCAGCGCCTCACCGGACGCCACGAGATAGGTTCTATTGACTAGTTCACCTATAGTATTGCTAACCGTAGCACGTCGATCCGCATTCCTCGGGAAACGGCTGCTAAGGGCTACGGTTACTTCGAGGACCGCTGACCTACGTCCAACGCGGATCCTTACTATATAACCAAGATTCTAATATCGTCGGTCTTTAGCAAGTTATAAAATTAGCGAGTTTTGGGTTACTAGCAAATCAAGTGTCAGAGATATCTTAGCTTAGCGGCATAGGATATAATTTAGCCTTTTATCCATCGACTTCACCTAGGGTAACTCTAGGAATAACGAGAAATGTATGCCTGAAGATACTCACGTTGCGGTGCCCTGTCTAATATACTATATATTCTATACTTAGTTACTATAAATTACTAATTAAGTGCCTGTGGCCGCGTTATGGAAACGAAATCAATATTCTGCTCACTTGCCGCAGGAGGAGTCGCATAGGCATGCGGCCCGGGCGCGGTTTTTTTTCGGCTAACTACTAAAAGTACTCCGCTTCCGTGCCGCGCCATGCCGTGAAGCTGCTTCTTGTAACGGTATAAGAGCACGAACGAGGTTAAGTATAGCTTAGGTAAAATAATTATTTACAACGAGAGAAAGAGATTCCTAAGGAAAACTCTAACTTAAGCTATTTATATAATATTCATAAAATAAGGCCATTCATAAAGTATGAAAGTCACATAATCGTTCCCTCACACTTCTCCTTCCTGCCTATTTAACTAGCGAAATGGCAAAATAATAAATCTACTACACTTTAACGAAAATACACTGCTCTAACATATCATCCGCCGAGTGCAAAGCCACTTATTCCCTACTATCCTTTTCTATCCTTCGCTAGATTTCTTTCACACCCCTTCTCTTGCTTACTAAAGGATTATCTCCTATCTCCTCCGCGACCTGGGCTTTAATACGCTCATCCTCTACTTTGCTCTAATCCAAATACGCTATCATTTCTTCTTTTATCCATTCTCTTGACCCTATCGAAGTGACACAGGGCTTGGACATCTATTTATAGTCTAGACACCACTCCTAGCTCCGCTTATCATATCTTTACGGAAGCCCCACCGCCTTGCGATATTGCTAATTAGTCTTGATACTGCCGGCGGGCTGCACCGCGTACCATGCCCCTCTTGCAGCGACGTATCTTCTATATATAGCCTCTAGGGAGTTATACCGCGGTAATAATTACAAGGAGACCTCGCATAAGTAAGGCGGCTCTTCGACTAGAGGTTCGTCGTAGACAGACCCTAGCGGGGTACCGGCTAGGCAGTCTATTGCGACAGGCGAGTAAGGAGCAACAGGTGGATATAGCATAGGAGGAGGGGAGCGAATAAGTAACGTAGGTGTAGCAGAGGGAGAGTACTAATCCGCTTCTGTAGGGGCATCCACTATTGTATCGCGCAAAGGTACTTGCGGTATTATCGAAGCTATTTCCGCTAGATTAGTTAAAATAGGAACTGGAGCTAGTCCTAGAGTCGTGCTCGACTGCGGAACTAGATCTAAGACCTACGCTACTTATGTAGGCAGCTTCTTGAACCCCAGTGGACAGTCCCTTAAGGTCTTGATATGTGTAAGGGGCCGGGCCCCGGAACTAGAGATCCGGCGCAGCCGGATCTCATGCGTAAGTATGGGGTACGCGCGCGCATAGGGCACGCCGCACTCTCACATGCGGTAGCCCCCTGCAAGAAATAGCGAGCTCTAGAGCAGATTTAGAACTAGCTGCCGTCTCGTCAGACCTCGGAATAGAAGAAGACATATAAGAGAAGCTTAAAGACTATCTAGGAAGAGAAGTATAAGAATAAGGCTTATGGGGCAGATACTGATGCCGCTTTAGCAGCGGGGACTACTAGTGCCTTGGACTATATTAAACGCCGACTAGCGTTTAGTCGGTCATTAACTAGTCCTAACTCTCAAGGGCGGCAAAGCAAACGACAATAGTCAGCGGCGATGCCACCACAGGACGAGCTTAATCAGTATCTATCAGAGCCACCGGTTAACAATATCGCATACAAAGCTAACCCGATTGCTTGGTGGAGGGATATCGGTGTTGTGCGCTTTCCTCGGCTGTCATATATGGCTATTGACTTTCTTACTATCGCTTCGTCGTCAGCAGAAACGGAGAGAGACTTCAGCAGCTGCGGGAGGATGATAACACCACTCAGATCTCGCCTACGACGCTATATTATAGCCATGGCTCAGTGCCTTCGTTCCTAGAGTAAAGCTAGCATTTATTAACCGACTCTTCCTCTTAGTCTCCTTAAAGGGGATAATTAGAGGCAAGTTCTTCAATTGGTGGGCAGGATCACTGTAGATAGGGATAATGAGGACTAGCATTAATCGATTTCAACTTGTGATCGATCGATATAAATCGATCGATTAGGGCTCCGAAATCGATCGATACGATCGATTTCTAACTCTGGTCCCGACCTACATGGGCACCGTTGTTGTGTATATAGCTAGGACCTTCGTCCCCTTGACTTAGGCAGTGGTTAAGGCTAATTGACTCTCTACAACCCTTACATATATAGTATCTTTCCATTTATATTTAGCACACGAAGCTACGAGTATAAACTATCGAATCATACCTTTAAAGACGAACCAAGGTATTAAATATTAGTCTTATTAGCGTGATGTCGGCCGCTAGTGGATGGAACTTAAAGGACCAAAGTTTAAAGGGTTTTCGTTTACGCTCGGTATAAGATCGGAATAAAACCCGTTCTCCGGGGAGCTGGCGGCCATGGCGTACGCGCTCAAGCGTCTGCCAGAGCTAAGGTACCGCAGTATAGTAATGCTAACAAGCAACAAAGCAGCCGTGCTCATAGTACACACTGCGAAATCCCCGCCAACAATCCGGACAAGAGTACGTTAGATGCATATACGACGCTATCGATGCATTAAAAGACAAAGGAAATGCGGTAGCGACCGTATAGTTACCCACCAGCGCCGAACATGAACTCCTAAAGGCGGCTAAAAAAGAGGCGCGAGATGCTACCCAGCAGGGCGCTATTCCGGCTATAAAGTTTCCCAGAATGCGGTCGACGACACTCAACAGGGCACGATGAGTCGATGCTACATTACCAGGCAAATACACTCTACAGCTGTACGACAGATTGTCATGGAAAGAAGCGAGCGTCCTGGCCTAGCTCAAGACGGGCATGGCGTGGTTGAACAGCTACCTCTACAATATAAAAGCATCAGAGACCCAGCAGTGCGCATGCGGGCACGCAGGTCGAGCACTTCCTGTTCCGGTGTAGGAAATGGACAGCACACCGGGCCGAGATATTACAATGCACCGAGACACAGAGAGGAAACTTATCGTTCTACCTTAGTGGAAAAGCACCATCCGACGATGCAAAATAGACGCCAAACAGGGAAGCAGTCCGCGCGACGATACGATTCGCGATAGTCACAGGTCGATAAGAAAGGGTCGCGACCTTACCCGCCCTTCTTTACTAACCCACCTCACTTCAAACACCTATCACGGGGCAGACCTAGGATGCCAGGGAAGATCTATGTTATGCTGTGAAGAGGGCAACCGAAGCGGCATGTCCAGGGCCCTCTAGACAGCGTGGATCGGCTCGACGGGTCGGATCTGCCAGAAACGTCCGGGGAGCCGACCGAGCCAAGCCAGCGCGGCAGCATAAAGCTATACCCCCCGGCATCGGCGGCCCAGCAGCGTAGTTCACCCCCCCCGACATCGGGACGCAGCCGCGCAACTCTCAGCGAGAGCATCAGCGACTTCGACCAGGGGCTTGCCTCCAAGCACTCGGTCAGCCGGCAACTCTAGAGTCCTAAGGATAACGTGCGACCCAAGACGCCCCAGCTCGCGGCGGCAAGCAATCCAAGGCAGTCACCACAAACAAGAAACCATCGCCCGCCCCAACCAAACCATAGAGCACCATCTCCGCCCTCTAAGAGCTCTTCAGTATCAGAGATAATCCAGCAGCCAGAGACCAGGCCAATCTCCCAAGAGCAACTCGTCGCCGAGGTCAAGGGGATTTACGCCGGCCTCGTCATAATAGAGAGCAAGTGCATCGAATACGACAGCTCGCAGGAGGCGAACCAACTTAGCCAAGAACAATATCACGCTTTAATTACTCTCTATCGCTCAGTACTCCACGAGCACCATAACTTCTTCCTCGCAAGCCAGCACCCTTCTACGAGTAAGGCTCTCCGCCGCCTAGCTTCGAAATATACTATGCCGGCACGGATATAGCGGCACGGCATACATTCTTTCCTAGAGCTCCTTCGGCACAAGCTACCGGCCTCGCTAGAGCATATGCTCACCTTCATCTATATCGCTTATAGCATAATAGCGCTCCTCTACGAGACAGTGCCTAAGTTTAAAGATTCTTAGATAGAGTGCCTTAGAGATTTAAGTAGATATCGCATAGCAATCGAGGACGATAATATTAGGGATCGGGAGATATAGACAGGGGTATCTCGGCACTAGTACAGCAAGGCTTCCGATAAATCCCCCACGACAGGCCGTCTATACCATCACCTAGCGATCCTAGCGCGGCCCAACGCATTACAACAGCTATATTATTATACCAAGTCGCTCTACGTACCCATTCCTTTTCTAAGCGCTCGAGACAGCGTCATAACTCTATTTAACCCGCTATTAACCTCGAATTCGCACCAGCGGCTAGAGCCCGTTAATACCGCATTTATCCAAGTCCACGGTATTCTATTTTCTAGAAAATCAAAGGACCAGCTAGAGGCGTCAATAAACGAGTTCCTAGACTTATTAGACAGGGGGATTAGAAGCGCACACTCCAACTAGCTGGAGGCAGGGTTCGTTAACCCTAGCCAAGTCTATGCCCCGCGATATCAGCTAACAGGTTTCTAGGTACTATATAGGCATTTACCTAAGTTACTCCCTATTAGGGTTTGGCGCAGAGTCCAACATACTTATACAAGCCATATCGAGGCGGACGGACGAATCTAACGCAGGCATAGACAATAGTTCCGTCGCCGAGGCAGAGGCGGAAGCGGGAGAGACCTTTAAGTAGGCTCTATCGTTTACGGTTCGAACTTACGAAATCGTTCTCCAGCGATAGGGCGATAGGAACATCCTATCTTACCTCCACACAACTATAGTATTCATTTACTATATATCCCGATACCCGGCTACTATAGCGCACCTCGAGGGTCAGTACCCCTAGAAACTAACGTCAATTATGCTTAACTACTTGCTTAAGATAAGCAAGTTCAAGCCGACGATTAATAATAACGAGTTCCCAGAACCAGAAAGGGGCGAGCCGCCTTACCCTTTACCCGAAGACTACGCCATACGCGGGCTCGTCTACGTCAAAGACTTCTTCCCAGAGGGCTAGTTCGACAACCACATAATCAACGAGGACGATAGATACCTTAAGCCCGCGTCTAAGGCTAGAGAGCGGCGGGAGCGAATCCTATAGCTCGGCCGAAGGATAGCGAGCTTAGGTAGGTGGCTACAGTAGGACGATAAGGCTCGCCAATTCTCAGTCTCGGAAAGGTATAACGTAGTCCTAGACGGGCTCCCTAAAGACGACAACGTTATCGAGATATCTAAACTAGACATAGAGCTCGGCTAGGACGCGTAAAGGGGGATAGGACTAAAGTCCTTATCCCCGGGGAAGCCAGATTTATTATAACGAGCACACGAAAGGCATCAGTGCCTATACTCAGGCAATCAGCGGACTCTTTACAGTCCAAATACGGAGGGATTCCCAAGTTAACTTAGCCCCAGGTCCCGCGCGCAAATCAATCGACTTCAACACCCAGTCGAGTTCGTTTAAGGTTACATTTCTTAATTTTAGAAGGACACTATATACATATTCACTTATTTAAGCGGCATAACCTAACTTAATGCGGATAGATCAAGTCTCTCTAGTTCGTCAATACTAGGCGACGGGTCGCAGATTACCATAATAGTAACGGCTTCGATCCGCCTAGATAAATAATCTCTAACTTATCTAGGAGAGGAGGATTAACCTAAAGCCTAAGTTCAAATCCGGGACCCCGACCCCACGCCCACAGAAGACAGTTCCAGTAGATTAGGGTTATCATAATTAGGATTATTAGCCGTACTAGCTATGTAGCCTAGAGATCAGTACTTTCCCTCTTAGCCCCCTCGCTCGCCTCACGTACCTCTTCATTAATAATAGGGTTTAACGCGGGCGGGAGCCGGCGGGAATAGCTGCGGACCCTCTTAGCATAGCTCCATATCGGAAAGGTTAGGTTACGGCAAGGAAATATAACGCGCTCATATTATCCAGGTCTACTAACGCAAGGTAGCTTCCCCCTAGTCATTGCCGAACGTAATAGAGCGTAGTCTCCTATATCTTAGTTCTACAGCTACACCATATCTATCCTCCTAATTCGCCATACACTTCTACGTTAGTATAGCAGGTGACCATCCATCTAGCCCGCTATCAGGTATACACTACAGGCTAAGAGTAGCGGGGCTTATCCAACCAAAGACTCCATGTTTCATCTACGGTTAACTATCAAGCCCAATCAGATTCCCAACCTTTGTTATTATATATCTCGCCGCATAAGCCAACTCCTAGGATTAAGCCGAGAAGAGAGATAACTCAACTTTACAGCCTCACCGTTTATCCGCTCTCACGCCGCGGGCCCTATCTACGCCCTCTCCTATTTCCTCACATATCTCTCCTTGTAAGGGGATGGTCACAGAATACCTCCAGTTAGGTATCGAAGATGGGAGAGTACAACGGCTTGGCATTCAGTGCTGTCTATCCTCTCTGTCCTGCAGAGACTCTCAGAGACTGAATCTTGCAGAGGGAAGATTCCCTCTGCAGAGTCGAAGGGGGAGTCCCCCATGACTACGTGGCGAGTCCCGACCGTCTGGTCGGTGAAACGCGAATGACACACTGGTACCTGGTACCTTTGACCCCTGCCAGCCTGTACCTCCTGGCCACGCTTCTCACACTCCTCATCCAATCATACAGGCATATTACCAGCTTCCTCCTCAGCAGCCCCCTTCTTCGCCGCGCCGCAATCTAGGCATCTCACGGCCAGGTAGGTCTCACCTAAGAGGGAAGCACCTTAAGCGTCAATAACATAGGCCTTATTACTAAGGCCCCTAACACGTTGCCCAAGTTACCGTCCTCAACCATCATACTAAGCCTAGCCGTCTCACATAAAGGCATGCCTTAGTCGCAAGTAATACGACTAGGTAGTTTATATCAATTACTAGGGCATGCTTCCCTAGGCACGGTATAATAGCCCCTTCCAACGGCGTTAAAGTAAGGCGGACCATCTACTACTCGTAATAACGTGCGTTCGGGGCTAGATCGCAAGGAAACTCGACAATAGGCAAAGCACGGCAATAATATTTACCAAGGTCGCATCTCGAATAAAGCATTAGCGCGAGGCGCTATAAGTTCGTTAGGTTAAATAGCGTAATATATTCTCGCTCTAGCCATATATATTCCGGTCCCACAGAGGCGGCGTCTAGCCCGAAGCCGCCGGCGGACCCTAAGGCCCGTCGCAGAGCGAGGGGCAAGGGCAATCGGGCGGACCAGTTCTAGGGTAAAAGAGTATTTACCGAGGTACATTGCGAAGTTAGAGGAGCTAGTAGGGATAAAGGAAGAGTAAGTGCGTGGATTTTTTACTTCACTTAACAGGGTGCGAGGGTAGCGATCAACACAAATTAAGCGAGTTAACTACTTAATAAGCTTTTCCCCCGGTTATAAGGGTAAGCCACTTTTAATCCATACTACTTCAACCGAGCAGGTAGCTCAACGATCCCTCTATCTACCATAGTATCCCGGGAGATAAGATACTATAATACCAAGGGCTACAAGCAATACGGCCAAGTTTCGCCATATCAGAGTAGTAAAGGGTACATGCGCTTCCCAACCGCCACACTTCAAGGCTCCAATATACCATACTTTAACTCCGTGGGAACGTAATAGGCATTTTCTACAACGCTAGCCATATCAGGCCTCTCCTTACCCAGACCTACCACCGCCTCGTTCCACTTAACCATAACTTCGTATTCTACTCAGCCAACTTTTCTCTTCCCCTTCGCAACTATCAGGTATCTATAAGCATTTTTAGGCCATGCCCTACAGTTCGTCGAAGCTAGTAATACCTATAAACGACCGATCGTCATAGATCTTCAACACACGCGGAAACCATAGGGTATAGTACCCAGCATTCGCGGGCTTATCGAAGCCAGCTCCCACAAGTTCTACTATAAACAGATATTTAAATAACACCTTTAGGCGCAGTCCGCAATTAGACTCCAAGACCACGTCAAAATCTAGCGTAGACTTAACGAAGGGAATTTACGTAAAGTATCCATATTAGTTAAGATATACCATATAGTCTTTCGAGATATCATATCTATCGATAATATCGATAATACGAAATTTTAGCTTAGCATTAAAGCAGCAGACCTCATCTTTATTATCCAGGCATCCGATATAAAATAAAGTCCACTAGAGCTTGCCAATTCTTATCTTTTGCTTATCTTCCGCGCTATAGCTTCCGCCGACGATATTAAAGTCGGCACTATCACCAAGGCCTAGAATATAGTCTTTCTTAAGCTTAATAAATAATTTACTACAACCGGAGGTAAAGTAAGGGTCGTTGCAACCTTTTAGCACCAGTCCCTCCTACCGTTATATAATAACTCATGCGAATACTTTAGTGAGCTACTCAGCAGCATTAACTAAGGAGAATGCAACCACCTCGCGGAATCCGACCTCGGCGAGACCAGGGATCCGACGAACCAGAGACTAAAGTAATCGTCGCCGCGTATCATAGCTATCTCTAGCGTAGACCGTGTCATCCAGTAACAGAAGATCGTAGAACATAATCATAAGATATTCATTCGCATCGGCGGGGGAGTCTTAGGCCGCTCCGAGAAGCCGTCCTAATCGTCTAACGTATTTGCGGATTTTATGGAAGGGTTCGATTCTCCCACTATCGTCGTTCCATACTAGCAGCTCTCCTTCCAGTATACATTATTTCTTAATCCTATAGTCTGCCGTGCTAAGTTCGAGGCTATCTCGTAACGGGCGATAAAGGCCTATGCGGTCGATAGTAGAGTCCCTCCCACTCTTCGAGAATATCTTAATGCATGCTCCGGATTTGCTAAGGTCGATATAGATTTAGCAATATTCTCTATCGTATTTCTACTCTATACTCATTCGCCTTAAGCCAGCTAAGTAGCAGCAATGCCTAATACTCCTTGCTTTCTCATAAGCTAGCCGCCCAATTATAACTCCAACCTATAGCTATAGTACTTCCCTTAGTTCATCCCAAGGATTTCCTATAACCTAGATAGGTATATCCCAAGCGTCCAGTCTCCCTAGGGCCCTTATAGCAGCCAGGATTAAGTTTTAAAACCAAAGGAGGTCGGACAGAAGAGGATAGAATCTACTCATCGCTAGCCTTTCCGGGACGCATGCCGGGCTATACTTTTTCGATAGCATGCAAACAAGCCATTTAGCCTCGGAGCTGCGCAGTCTTCGGAATACACCTAAGAGCAGATCGCCCGAATTACTTAACTAACAATGTTTTCCTTTAATATATTCTCGTAGATCAGCGGATAAGAACGGTAATAAGGCTGCAATCCGATCAAGCACGTCGTCAAGTTCTCTCAGAGTCACTTTCGGTCCTATCCTCGGTTCATAGTCTATTCTAGCCATCACCCGCTTAACGCAGGTTGCGAAGTCTAGGCCATCGCTAGTTTACCACCTCTACAGTTCCTTCATTCGGGATAATCCAAGACATTGTGCCCGTTAAATCCCCTCGAGCTATCTATTTAACAAGCCAAAAACCCGGTCTAGCTTGCGTTCGGGAAAGAGGCATGACAAGAACGCCACGGCTTCTGGGCCTCGACGTGGGATGGCTCCATCGTGCTCGTCGAACCAGGCAACAAGAGTACGCGTCTCGAACTCCTAGATCTTCTTAATACAGGATAACCTCGTGTGGTTTCTTTCGAGTTCAGTAAGGAGTTCGCATAACAGGTCGAATGGAAATGGCATGTTGAAAATGCACAGCCGGAGAATGATAGCGAAGGTACGAAAAGTTCTGTCTAACGTGAATAGATGGGGCCGAATCCCATGTTATAAATGCCATGGCCTTCCTGCCGCACTTCCATCGAATCTATCCTCTGAAGGGACTCAACTCGGACTAATAGCACGCTGATTGGCTCCTCCATTTGATGACGGCGTCATGATTCTCGTCGTTGCGCCCTTGCGACAAAGGCACCCATTCTGCCTCGCCATTAGTTGTGGCTGAATTCAGCATCCTTCTGGTTTGAAGCAAACTTCGCCCAGCATATCACGCCCCCGTAAGCAGGTGCACTGAGGAGGAAGTCGGCGATAGAGGGGGCGTGAAGTAGAGGGGTGGACGGTGAGGCTAGATTTTAGCCTTTAGATGCATCTCATCACCTCTCATCTAGCCCGAAACGTCGCCAAGGCACGATTGGATGAGAAGAGACATGTGAGAAAACTAGACAAGGCGCGGCCGGCCCCTCGACCTAAGCTGTGATGTGATTGTAGGTCAACGACCGGACATTCGTCAAGTTGCAGCTTTCCGTATTCGGTTTCGCGGTATCTAGACACGCTCATGAGTCATATTTCCTCCCTCCCTCCCTCCCTCTCTCCCTCCCTCCCTCTCTCTCTCCCTCTCTCTCTCTCTCCCTCCCTCCCTCCCTCTCATCCCCCGACAAGGCAGACGCGCGTGATGCCAAGGAGGAGAGAGGTCGTAGGTCGTGGGCCAATGTCATCGGGCATACATGGCCGGCGAAAGGCTGGTTCAGCCGGCCGTCAGCAAGTTCGCGCGCCTAACACGTAGCCCCTTGCTCCGAATATGGAAACGATGAAGTAAGAAGAACGTCGAAAACTGGGGACAGAAGAATACCGAACCGCCTCACTGCACCATGGTCTGCACAGCCGGCCCATCCCGTGGCCCGTCAGCCTGGGGGTGCTGGCTGAGATCGCACAAGTGATTCCTGACCAACGGCTTACCGTTTGCGTAGGCTTACATAAATCATGCCTTGAGGAACGAAGTTCCGAGAGGACTTTGCCTTGAGGAACGAAGTGAGGAACGAACGAAGAGACGAGAGGATTCTGCCCCGCTTCGCGCCCCCCTCAAACTC
>JPHH03000148.1:0-15062 GCA_000750105.3 Tolypocladium sp. Sup5 PDA-1
ATCATGGGTGGGGCGCAGGTTTGTATGGTAAAGATTTCAAGGTCTACCTTGCCTTTGCCTCGCAGCTATGATAGGTCAGTACTTCTAATCGGCCTTCGGTCGCACTTAGCGTATACTAGTCGTCTTCGGAGCTCGTATCGTTAATGCTCCCTTTGTCTAAATTGTTTAGTTGCTTGCTTATCTAGGCAAGTATTGCGGCTGCTTCTTTATCCTTAAAGTATTATCTTGCCTATGCGAATAGTCGCTTTCTTTCTTACTCGTTCGTTTCGCGGGTAAGGCGGCTTCGCTATCTTTCTTAGTCGTATTCTCGTATCTTCTCCTAGTATTCTTCGCTATATTATTAGATCTATTTCTCGGTAGATCCTCCTAGATAGGCGAATTTAGGTCTATCGTTTAGTTCGACTAATTCTCTTAATCGGTTACGTAGCTTAGGTTCCTCCCGTTATTACTTAAGTCTACGTCTATCTATTACGCCTCGTAACCTAGATACTCCTCGTCGTCTAGTTATAGCGAGAGTCTTTATTATTAGTTCTCTCGGGAACTATCCGCTATTCTATTTATCTAATAGGTGCGTGTTGCAATTGTCGTTATAGCACGCTATCTAGTTCATGTGGTTATGGCTGGCTAATTCCTTATTAATAGCGTTAAGGTATTTCTTACCTCCCAGTGCTAGCTTCTAACCAGGCCTTTTTAGTTATTTATATTCGCGGGCGAAGTATCTAAACTTCCCGTAGTTATAGTACTTCTTGCCTTCCTTAGGCTAGTCCTTCTATGCTATGTCTAGATCTATTCGTCTAGGGTTCTAGGTATAGGCCTATACGGTATTCTCTATGCGCTTCTTTCGCTAGTTTACGCGGGGGTTATTATTATAAGGAGAGTTCTAGTAACCTCTTCCCTATTTCTTTTCTTAGCGTCGCTATAATAGTTTAGGTTCCCAAGGGATAAACCAGAGGTTTATATTAGCAGGTAGGTTAGGGCGTAGCCGTTAAATAGTCTTATTACGATAGTAATAGATCGGATATCCTAGATAGTAGATCGTAACTAAAGGGTTTGAAGTAATATAAGTGTGTCTATATTAGAATAATATATTAAAAGCTAGCGAGGTATCTATGCTATAGTAAGGAAATTAGGGGGTCCTATATACTAGGTGTTATTCCTAGATTATTGAGAGCCCTTAATAATCCATTGCCTAGATTACTTAGATTATTGCCCGATCGTAGTAATCTAGCTCACCTAGATCACCTACCGATCCTAATAATCCAATATCGCTATGCTACCATTGGCCCGTCGTTCCGACCATTGTTCCGTGCAGCCCGCAGTAGCGCCTGCACAGCCGGCCCATCCCGTGGCCCGTCAGCCTGGGTCGTAACAGGCGGCCCTTATATTATCGACCTAGTAGCTCGCTATCTACTCCTAGGTAGAGATACTAAAGTAGCCCCGGCTAATAGCTATCTTACTCTAGCGGGTAATTATATTCTTTTATCTTCTATTATTCTATAAGGTAATTAAGCGTCTAATAGGGAACTAACGAGTAGCTTATAGTTATAAAATATTAATTATTTAGCTCTCTACCTCGTCTTTCTTCCCGTAGAATAGCTAGCTATCTTACTAGGACGCTATAATTAGTTATATCTAGATCTAGCTATAGCTATCTAGTAATAATAGGATACTATAGTTTACGCGTAGCTTAGTACTAAGCGTTACTAGGAGTATTTCTAGTAGTAGGTAAGTGGCTACCGATATCCGCTATTGCAATTATACTTATATTCCCTTACCTCTATTATAGAACTCGTAGGTCTACTAGAGATTATCGTTGCCGGAACCGGTCTACTTAATATACTCTTTTAGTATAGCTACCTAGTGCTACCCCGCTATAAGCTCTAGCTATTTATCCTCGTTTACCTCCCGCTAGTCTTTAAATAAGAGCGGCTTATTAACGCGGTTGCCGGGCCGTATAGGCTACCGTTTCGACTCTAAATACTACTTTATCTAGCTTATAGCTTACGGGCTATAGAGCACGAGTAGGTGGTTTTCCGCTGAATTCCGCGCTAACCCCCCCTTTTTAAAGGCATAGCAGAGGCTTAGGATATACTAGCGATCTAGCTACCTATTTTAGCCGATTCTTTATATAGAAGTAAGAGCTTCTACTAGAAGTTTAGCTATCGCGAGAAGGTATAGTCGTGCTTGCTCCCGAAGAGACTCGGCGTCTTTTAAACCGCTATATAAGGCATTACTCTTATTATCGTCTTTCGTAGGTTTACGCGGCCGCTTTCTCGCCGGCGTACTATATATAGTTTTGCTCGAGGTACGCTTTATCTTATTTATAATATACTAGATAACCCTATATCGTGTCCTAGATTCTAACGCAAGTGTTCGGGTAGGAGACTAAGTAAGTTAAGTCCCGCGGGAAAAAAAACACGACTAGAATATAGGCTAACTAACGCCTAATATAATCTCCCGGGGAGATATCTCGTTGCGATACCTAGTTATGCCGGGGGCCCCTAGTCCCTGCGTATGCTAAGCTAAATTAGTAGTATGCTATACCACGTCGATAACCTTAGAACCTAGGTAATAGGGGGAGAACTTGTAAAAACATTTTGCCTAAAGGGGTAAGAGCTCTAGCGAACCCTAGTCCCTTATACTACCTTACGTTTCGCCCCTAGGGGCGAAAATTCAGTAACGTTTAGTTAGTACTCCTAGCTCCTCTATATCGAAGAGGTTATAGTTTCGCCCCTGGGGGCTAAACTATACTCTTATACTAGTTTCTACTCTCCCTCTGCATTTTCGCCCCTAGGGGCGAAACTATATATACTCGCTCTATACTCTACTATCCTTTATATTTCGCCCCCGGGGGCGAAATAACATATACTCTCTCTACCCTCTACTATCCTTTACATTTCGCCCCTAGGGGCGAAACTACATATACTTACTCTACACGCTACTGTCCTTTATATTTCGCCCCCGGGGGCGAAACTAGCTAACGGTGACCTTGCGCCCTATGCTTTACTATATAGCTTTATAATAGTTAATAGTAATACTTAATAATAATAATGCTTGATAATAATAATAGATGCGAACTATAAATAGATATAGCGAATAGATTAGACAATTCTATTATAATATAAGCTTAAGCGTGATAATAATAATTTCTACGTAAACCGTGACCGAGTTTCGCCCCCGGGGGCCAAACTCTGCCCCTCCTCTGCTAAGCCTACCCGGAACCCTAAACACCGGAACGCCCCCAACAATGCCGGGGGGTAGAGTTCACCGGAATAATTGGCTCTAAAGTCGAAACGGGCCCCGTTTCGGGACGCAATACTAGAGAGGAAACGCATGTATCTTATCTATCGACACATTAGTTTCTGCCACGCTAGAAAATTCTAGGAGGCTCTCTTTCTCTTCGACGGGGATAGAAATTATGCTAGGGGAGACGTGGGTGATGGATTGGTCGGCTGAGCCGCCGAGGAAGGCGCAAACACGGCATCCAAGCTCGGTCGATTATAGAATGTCCACGTATCCGGGACGACGATGAAGACAAGATCGCGATCTAACTATGGCGGGTGAACCATGGTTTCGTGGTTAAGGAACCCGACTACTTTGCCCGTACTAACGAACAAGGGATAGGGCTAGAATTTAGTATCGCGCCTCTTAACTATCTTATAGCAAAGGGAGGCCCACCGATTAGCATAGATTAGGAAGAGGACGAAAACCTAGAAAGGATAAAATCCACCGAAGGGGGTTTTAGCTAGATTCCCGGGAATTTCGAAGCTCGATAACTGCACGAAGCCGCAGCACTTAAGCTAGTCCTCTCCTAGTTTCGCAATCGGGCCGCTGCGAAGAAAGGAGCGGCCGGAGCCTAGAATAGGGCCGGAAAAGCAGGCGACTGGCGACATTGTGGGGAAGAACTCGTCGCTAGTGGTCTATTGCGCTAGTAAGAAAGGTAACAACATCCTCGCAGAGAGCCGGCTCATACTAACGCCTAAAAGCCGAAGTCGCGGATACTAAGAGCGGGGGCGCGGTACTCGATAGGCTCTTTAATAGGCCCGCGATATAGGTCCTCGTCGAGATCCTAGGTAAGGATATATAGATAGACGCGGCCCTGTATAAGGAAGTATCTGCCTTACTACTCGGACGCGATAATTTCTTTATTATATAAAGATATATTGAGACTGAAGAAGGCTTGGCTAAAGGCGTCGTCGTCGCCTTCGGCGGTACGTAAGAGACTTCGATACCGTTAGTCGTCCGCGTGAGCTAAGGAGGCTTAGGGAACATGACCCTAGCGGTAGTCTCCGCGTCGAGGCCCCTGATTAATTGGTAGTCACGAACCGTAGACTTAGCGGATAGATCGCTGTTAGTCGTGACGAAGAATATCAAAGTCATGTCACTGCCGAGGTCCCTCTGGTATTCGTAAGGTCTGCGATGAGGAGTATCGTTCTGGGCATCTGGACAAGCAGGGCTCGAGGAATCCCACGGAGAGATGGAAAACGATGAGACAAGGCTAGTAGTGGACACTGCATGGGCTGTTAGGAGATCATGACAAAGCTTGGGAAATGTAATGTAGATCATCAATAGTTGCCCTTTCGGCTTAGCCGCCGGGCGTAATCAATTGTGTGTGTGTAACGATCACTAGAAACGATGGTGGTTACGCACGTTTCCTGTCGGCCAGAACTCTGGCAGGAGACGGCTTATCTCGGGCTCGATTCTTAATGGTCAGATTAAGATCTGAGACCTAACCCGAGGCTCGTGTCTACATACGTTCGATGGCCACGACGATTCTATATTGTCGATCGCTTTGTCTATGGATGGTCCTACGTAGGATTCCCTTTTCTTTTAGAGGTTTACGTTATACCGTTGCTTCGCGTGTGCATCGGGAATCCGAGAGCCCCCTTTAACTGTGTGTGCATCGTGTGTGAGGCGCTATCTCGAACCTGCTGCGCTTGATACATACCAAATGAAACACGCCATTTTTACGACAATTTGCTATTTGTTATTTGCTATTTGTTATTTGCTATTTGTTATTTGCTATTTGCTATTTGCTATTTGTTATTTGCTATTTGTTATTTGCTATTTGCTATTTGTAACTCCTTCTCGTGCTGTATCATAGCGGCAGAATGCACTACTGAATGTACCAGTGTTGCGTAGTAGACGCTAATGCGCCCTTTTGATTAACCGCAAATTGCAGTGGCCGATCGCAAGGGGGACTCGATCTCAGACAGCAAACCATTGCCCTGCACCTGACCACACCACTACTCTTGGACGGGCTGTTTGCATCTGTGAGCATGCAGCTTGTTTCTAGCTCTTCCAGACTGCGCTAATTGAGCATGTCGACAAGTGTGTGATATGTCTAGATCCGCATGCAGGACGTCTGTCAGGTCACCGGGGCATGGCAAAAAGCAAGCTTAAGCCAACATTGTTCGTGTTGGTCGTGTCATGAGCATGTAGTATGTTGGCAGCTTTGCAAGAAGCTACTGGAGAGAAAGGCGCGCGGGATGGAATGGTATAAATGCACTCGTCTCATCCTTCCTATCTTGTTCCTTTCCAATTCATCAACACAAGTTCAAGATTCAAGACTCAGTAATTAGAAACTTCACGACAACCAATATCCGCATTTTGACCGGACAGATCTCTTCTTTCTCTCAATACACTACTCTCAGTAGGTATATTTCAAACCTTTTGTTCGTTGGGGCTTCACTGACAGTACTGGGCAGACCACAACTACCTCAAAATGCCAACCTGCGTCGACACTAGCTGCCCTAATGGAGGAACAGTCAATTCTGTCTGTAGGCACTGCGACCGTTGCCCCAGATGCTGCGACTGTTAGTCGGCGTCGGTCAACTAAGAGCGCCGGCGCTCCGATGGCCTTCAAGGGCTGAGATGTGGTCAAAATCACGCATTGATTCACCTCGGGGTCATTCTTATACCGGCGGGATTTTACAACAATGTTGAACACGAGTAGGACTGAGGGAATGGTGAAAATTTCTTATTTTCTATCTATTACACTCATTTAGAAGCTATTAGACACCTAGAATGGGACTTCATGAACCCCGATTATAAGTGGCCGTATTCAAGTATTCGTTATTCCTTCGCTTTATCTCTCGTGCGGAGGAAATCTCCCACTCTTAGCATATTTGCTGCATACAATACCACATTTAAGGTATCAACGCAGTCAGTCAGAAGAGAATGCTCTGGTGTTATCACATGCGGCGGAGCCATAATTAGGGCTTTAATCGTGACTCAGAAGACTGAGCTTTAGCGTTCTTGTAAACAGATAGCAGAAATATCTAGGGCGATGTAGTCTTGGAAAATACTGTCAATCTGTGCATGTTACCCATTATTGGGACTTCTTCGGGTGGGACGGGGAATTCAGAGCCCTCGTAGCCTTGCCACATCTCCCTTGTTCGAGGAGACTCTGGATTTGATGATGGTCGCCTAGGAACAGTATAAATTAGTACTCAATTGTTCTCCTGGCTGCCTAACAGATACAGCGGCTTGGGCTGCTTACCAATCTTCGTCCAAATCCTCGTTGCAGCGATAGGTGATAAATAAAGCCGGTCGAGCAATATCAGCGATGATTTGCGCGACGGGCGCTAGGGCGAAGGGCGAAAACACCACGGACTCGTCGTCAACTTCTGCAAAGCCCCCAGCCCCGTATTGTCCTACAATCTCGAACCCTTTCAACCTTAAGATCTCTTTCGTTTCGTCTGTGTACTGAGGGTCCTGGGTGAGTAGTCTGACTGTGTTCCCGGTTTCGGAGCGAACTATATCTGCCAACGTCAAAGCGGCCCAATGCTGCATCATGCTGCCTTCCACGAAGCCTAATTCTGGTTCCTTATTCACGGACTTGTTGTTTTGGATCCTCCACCAACAGGGAGGTCTGGCAGTTAGGTCACCAAGCCCGAAACAAACGACCTTGTTGACTTTGCGGGCGCCCAGCAGTTCTCGAACCACTACTTTGAACGCTTGGCAAGTAATGCTCTCGTTCCAAAGCTGCCACTTCTCCTCGAGAGCCACCTCGTAGCCTTCAATAAGCGTCTCAAACTGTCGGTGCGCCTGGTTTCTCCAGTCCACGAGATACGAGCAGTGATACGTTCCGGTAATGCCATCAGGTTCTGCATGGACAAGACTCCAATATTCCTGGAACTTGACACGTGGCTTCCTAGCGGGAGGTATAACGAGTTAGCTCTGAATATCACCTGCTTCATATGTAGAGGCTGGTAAGAGGCACCACACCAGATCGGTCTTGCTACTCCGCACATCGGGTTTGGAATTTGGACTGTGGTACCATCTACACGTCGAACTGTAAAGTTCTTGGTAGTATAGCACTCAGAGAGTTGTCGTTCGATGTCTTCAAGATCACTTTTCCTCCAGAGCTTGGCCCCTAAATTGTACAAGTCTGTCGCACGCTGGCTGCTCCTCATCCATGGTAGGCGACCGTACTCGAGCAGTGGCTGTGCGGGAAGCCCTTGATCCTCCTGAACCGACTCTCCCAGATCGGATGAGTATTTGACATCCGACATGATGTAAGGATCACAGCAAATGATCTGGTCGCCAAGGGAGAGAAAAGTATTCAGGTATGGCTTTGAAAGCTCTAGGTCCAAATTCGATCCGTTCCCGACGTTGGTGCGGGGTTACGCAGGCAAGGCAGGGGTTGAAGATGACACGACCCGGAACGGAATAACTATTCGTCCTCTTGACTTGGGCAGTGGGCAAGGCCAATTGACTCCTCATGCATGGCATCCTCCTGTTCACTTTTGACATCAAGATCAGGTCGCTCACTCACACAGAAAGTCAATAGCATCGCTGCCTAACAGGCTACAACCAGTCATGCTACTGCTGCCTTGCAGGCAGCAGTATCTCCATCGAGTATTTAGTTCGGTTCAATTTCGCTCCTTAGATAGAAAATCAAGAGTCTTTCGTTGCCCGATTCACAGGGGATCTTCCGCCCGATCGTTGTCCAGTTATCCAATCAATCGTGTTGTGCGATAGGGCCCGTGATTTCTTCCCCTTTTCCCATAATGTCCTCGGAGCTGCAATGCAGCGGAGGGTAGAGAGGCACAGACGAGTGGGGGATTCAGTCCGTCGAAAGGGTAGCCGGCGCCTGCCATTCCGTCAGCACATACCCTCGTGCTTGCCGCTCAAAGGCACAGGGGGACTGACTGGCACAATGGACAGTTGAAATGTCCTTTCAGAAACCATTTATAAATCCTCACCATGCTAGACCTTGGGGGAGAGGTAAATTTGTCAAGAAAGAAAGGTTCATTGGAGAGGGTTGGCGTGAGGACATTTAGCAAAGACCGGGAGAGCGAAACACTTACCTGGCTGCGCAAACTGCGACATTGCAATATCGTCGCCACCATTGAAGTATTTGCCACTGAAGGTGCATTATACGTCGTTAATGAGGAGATGCATCTACCGCTGGAACATATCGTGAGGTCCACTGCCTTTCCAGGCAGCAAGGAAATCGCGACAATTGCAGGGCAGGTGTGGGCAACCAAGAAAGTCACTTTTTTGACGGCACGCTTATAAATATAGGTTCTGGACGGTCTTGCCTACCTAGAAGCTCATGGGCTTACCCATGGATCACTCAATTGTGAGAACGTCCTTGTTCATGAGACAGGCTCTGTCAAAATTGGTGCGTATCAGGCTTTCTAACCATACGCGTATGGTTTAGTTAAACCATATATATCAGGAGGCGAGCCCTCCCTTTGTGTCTCTCGTACAAATAACTCCCTTGTGATCCCTGTTTTTGTTTTTCCGAGTGTTTTTTGTTTTTCCGTATTGGGCCGGGGTCTACATCTTTGACCCAACAAAGTGACTTGCCCATTATATCTTTATTGAAAACAAGAAAGTTGATAGGACGTTTCCACCTCCGAGCAATCTTCTTCCTCAACTATGTCTCCCGTCTGCAGTCTGAGCTCAATTCTCCAATCCTCCCTTAAAGGCCTTGGGGAGGTCGCATCCGCCGAAATACACGTTATTATTAGCGGCGATTTCGGTTTCAACCAAGACTGGGGATCCAGATCTACCTGCACGCGTCACCTTCATCCAGAGGTGCTTGGAAAACAAGACAGTAGCGTTGTGCGGCGGCACGTCAAACGTCTCAACCACCTCCTTCGCACTGTACTCGGTGAATGACGTAGAACTGGAGTAGGTGAACTGGTAGTTGAGGCTAACGCCAAACCCGACAAGCTTAGTGCCCTTCTTGGCCGAGACCTCGATGCCGGCTTCGTGTCTCATTTCCTCCATTTGCTCACTGGACACGCCGCATGTAATCGTCCGGGAACGATTGAAGCTGCCCCCCGCGTCGTTTACCTAGACGCCCTCGGTGTACTAGGCAATGGATCTGCTCACGGAGTAGAAGGGATTATCTATTGATTTGAGGCTCTTCGTGTCCGTGGGATCGAAGAATGCGATGAAGGGCAGCGTGACGCGGCACTGCTCCATAGAACCGAACTGGTCCCCTTTGCTAGGGATTGTATCTGGACTTATCTTTGGCAATTTGGCGATAAACCTCTTAAAGTCCTTCGGGATCTGTAGAACGGGAACGTGGGCGAATGTTTTAGGCCTGGAGTAGTCCTGGCTTGCCCGGAAGGTATTAGCCAGGATGGGAATCCTTTCGGAGCTATTAACGCCGACGGAATCCGGGAGGACGCCCCAGCAGGACAAATCCCACTGTCCATGTCCTTTACCTCTCTCGTCCCAAAAGCTATTCGCCGAGTAGTTGGCGTCCGTAACGAGGTCGTCTCGCACGCACCAGATCTTGTTTATATCGGGCGCGCTGTACCCGGACGCGACAACGTCGCCCAACGATATGTAACTAGCCGGGGCTTTGGGGCGCTAGAAGGAACCTTGGCGATTCCCGTGATTATTAGCCCAGATGTGATCGTATCCGGTAGGGCTAGCAACGGCCGGTTTTCCTCCGGACGGTGGCTCGTTTGGGTTCGCTCCCACCAAGAGTGTGGCTCTCGTCCCGTTAAAAATGGCCGGGTAGTCGCCGATGCCGACACTGCCCAGGGGACGCAGGTCTCCCTGGGACTTTGGTTGAAAGAAGGTGCCGCTTCTATTGCCCCCGGTGCCAGTGTCGTTCCAGACCCAGTCATAGTCAGAAGTCAAACTAACCCTGAGGTCGCCATAATCACGGGTCTGGTTTGGCATCTTGGTTAACGATGTATGGATAGGAATAAAAGATGTGTTTGAGAGCTGTTTGGGAGTCTGTTGGCTGTTGTGTTCGCTGATCAGAGGTGAGCGTAGGGAAAGACGAAACTTGGACGTGGTAGCTTACCAGACATATATATACATAGATATGAATGTATGTACAGTATTGTATGTTGTCTAGGCGTTTCGCTTGAACGGAACGGTCGACGGATGGCGCGTGACAGCGACCTCTAGGAAGATCACCATGAGATGCGTGGCGTGAAACTCGTGAAGTGAGAGTAATAGCTGGAATGTCTATGAGTTTACTTTTTCGGAAGCTGTCACATGCCGGGAGATGCAATCCAGTTCCGGATGCGGATCTACAAATCATGTCAGGACAAGCAAGGCCCGATACGGACTGCTTCTGAACTGTAATTGCATAGTAACATACACCCCACCCAGGGAGACATACGACTAGAATATAATGTTCTTAAACTATAGTGGCGTTAGCAATACTGGCGGCGTTAGCAATACTGACGGTGTTAGTAATACTGGCGGCGGTATGGTTGAAACAGCATAAAAGGTATTTCGTTATGTACCCCTCTTGTTAATTCAACCGGTCGTTATTATGATGCTTTCAAGATCTAAATATATTGCAGATAAGTCTACTGTAAGCAGGACTATTGCTTCTAACACCTAATACTTCATTCCGGTTTAGCTATCGTCATCATATTATCACTCTCGGTTGTGCCGCGTCGCGCAGCCGCCCCCAAAAATATAAGGTCTTCTCGCTCGCCAACTCTGCTCCTACCAGCAAACATCCAAGGCGCGTCAAGATCACATCTACACACTAGCGCCTCCGAGTTTCATACCTCCCTCTGACTTCTGGTCGCAGCGAAGTCTTTGCTACGTGCAATGGGAACCCGTGGCTTAGAGATTGTGCGCTTCCGCAGGCGCTACTACATTCGATATCAAAAGCAGAGAATGCAGCCGAGCATCAACATGAGGCATGACGCAGCGGCGATTGATGACTCTTCATCAATCTCGGAAGAATGATTTTCCATTAACAGGCAACTAAATGAAGACCGCTGACCCTGACTGGACCAACATGCAATATCTAAAAAACAACATCAACAGCGAGAACGAAACACTCCACGCCCCCTCCATTGCTAGCTTCCTCCTCAGTACCACTCTTCTTCCCGGTGTGACGATAGATGCAGTGATCGACCAGGTTTTGCTGGAAATTACGATCGTACGGGCCCGTGCTCTTCGTTGTGGTCGTATTCGGTGTCCCACTACTCTTGACCGGGGACTGAGAGCCTCCATCGATCTTCTGCGGAGAGTCTTGCGTTAGAAACAATTGCTTAATATGGAATCCGGGGCCAAAATTCATCACTGTGAAATGCAATTCCTCGTTACTTGCACTTTTAAAACTGAATCTGAATCGCTGACCGTCTAGGAATTGGTTTGCGTGTAGCGCAAGACCAGTTGGATTTAGTGTGATTTTGAAAGGTGGTGGCTCATGAGATGCTTTAGTTCGAAGGTTGAGTATCTGCTGAAACCGGGCAAGGTGCGTGAGCGCGATAGCTACCTCCGGCGCAAGCTATGACGCATTGCCGCCGTTGAGTTGTAGGTCTACCTTGCCTTTGCCTCGCAGCTATGATAGGGTTACGGATAGCGTTCTGTCTCGGTAACCCGGACTCTCCTCTTTACTTCTTTCCCTCGTTAAACAAAGTAGCCTTTACGAGTCTTTCTACCCTCGGTTCCTGGCCTTTTTCTGCGCCCCACCTTGTAGCCGTTGAAAGTATCGTTTGTAAGGTAGAAAGCTAACTCTGGCTACAAAGAAAACGCTGATATAGCACTAACAGGAATGACCGTAACCCTACGCGTGCGTGTGCCACTTCACTGCTAGCTAGAACTTGCGTTACCGTTCACTCACGCTTTTCTAACCGCGGCCTGTCTTCTGTTGTATGTTGCTCTCCCGTTGACGTTGCTAAAAAGCCACCTTTAGACTAGCGAGAACGGTTGCCCTAGAAGCTAGAACTCGCTCGATACCCAAGACTCGCCCGATATCTAAGACTCGCCCGATATCTAAGGCTTGCTAACCGCCGTCGGGCTTAGACCTTATCGCCTGCTATCGAAGAAATTAAGTATTAAAGTATGCCTTTAATTAGGCTACGCTACCCGCTACGTAAGCTCGGCTAAGACGAGCGCCGCGACGTAGTTTGCCTAGGTATATGGCTCGCCCCCGAGAGAGGCTATACCGCTAAGCCAGAGCATATAGGGCTCGACCTAATAGAACGTCTAACTAAAGTACTTCTCGAACTACTTCGTGCGCCCTAGCCGGCGGAAGGCGCCGTAGCAGAGCGGCATGACTCTATCGGGGAACCGATACGCCGTTAACCCTTCCGCCTTAGCCGCCTCCTAGTCCGCTAGCTAGTAGATCGACTACGGCTAGTAGCACTTCTAGTAGGCGGCGTAGTCCTCTATCTACGGCTTCTTCTCCGCCTTGCGTATCTATAGCGCCGTCGTCTTCGCCCTAATCTAGTGCTAGCGCCGCGAGTATGCCGTTGGCGCGTGCTCGAACGGCCTCCCCTCCGCCTAGTAGTAGAGTGTTACGACCCAGGCTAACGGGCCACGGGATGGGCCGGCTGTGCAGGCGCTAATGCGGGCTACACGGAATAATGGTCGAAACGATTAACTAATAAACGGTGGATCGGTGCGATCCACGGGATAGATCATGCGATCTATAAGATAGATTATTAACGATCTATAAATTATTAGAGATCTATGGATTATAGCGATCTAAGGGATTATAAGTAATCCCTAGGAGCGGTAGCGATCTATCGCTAGTATATAAGACCCCTTAATTTCCTTACTATAGTATAGATACCTCGCTAGCTTTTAATAATACTCTTTAGTTATAATCTATTATCTAGGATATTCGATCTATTACTATCGTAATAAGACTAGCCTAGTACTATGCCCTAACCTTACTTACTAATATAAACCTACTAGTTTATCCCTTAGGAACCTAAACTATTATATAGAGGCAGTTTGTTGAGGGGGAACGAACACACCAAAGGCCGAGTGCAACGATCGTCGTGTAAGTCGTAGAGTCGGTCCCTGCCCAAGAAGTCAGCTATTAGTCAGTGACACGAGTCGTCGTGTAAGTCAGTGCGCTGCTTGACGCGTAAGACAAGACGGGTATCCCCGTGTAAGTCGGAGCGACCGTTGCCGTGTAAGTCGGAGCGACTGTCTCCGTGTAAGTCAGAACATCAGCTCAGCGGCGTGTAGTCTGCAAATCAGCGCCTGTATGAACAGGTCTTTGTGTCGTGTAAGTCAAAGGTAAAGAGGCAAGGAGAGGCAAACACGGCCATCTCAAAAAATGTGGGAGGAATTAACCAGGATTTTTCATTGTCAGAATCTCGAAATCTCATGAACGTTACGACTTGCGTCGATGCGTGCATGAGGGACCATCTGTTTATAGGGACACAGACGTCTCTCTTATACCTATAGACTCGCTGGGCGTCCCAATGTTCCTCTACTTTTTTGTGTTTTCCGTTTTTCTGGTCAGGGGTCTGCACCAACACCCCAACAAAATATATATATAAGGGTAGCCTTGGCTCGGTCGAATATATCGTTAACGGCACGTATTAAAAGCTATAGCTATGCCTTAGCTATAGCGGAACTCCGAAGCGGGATACCTCGCTAGACCCCGAGTAGGTAGTCCTCGTTATCCCTATTAGGGCCTTGAGTAGGCTACCTCGTAGAGGCTATAATAATATCGAGCGGTCGGTTCTAGAATAACTACGGCTACCTTATATACTAAAGCCACGGCGTCGTCTCGTTATCTTTAGCGTATAAGCGTTCTTAGCTATCCCGCTATATCTACTTAGCTTTAGCGCGTAAGTAATTATCCTTAGCCGCCTCTTACGCGAGTAAGATATCTTCTTCGTATTAGCGTTAGTGCGTTTGCGTTAACTCTCTAATTAGGTATTCCTTATATAGCGACGAGCAAGGGCTCGTAGAAGGCGGAGTTACTAGATAGATAGGCGGAGGCTAGTGCGGAGGCTATAGTAGGCCTAGCCGAAGAGTAGGCAGGGATATAGTGGATTCGTAGATAAAATATAGATAGATAAAGGGGAAGCGAGTAAGAGGGAGAGCGTGTCTAGAGGGGATAATAAGAGTAAAAAGATACGAGTTACAAGCACGGAGAAGATATATTTCGAAATAACGCGGAGTTCATGTATTATAGCGCCTCGGCTATTCGCGACACGCCCTTTATTCACTTTCCTTCTTCTTCTACGCGTCTCTCTATTCCGGGGGTTCGGTCGCGGTTAAGGGTCCTAGCCTATTAGTAGGATAGCTCCGTGTTCCGCGGGGGACCCCGGGCCCCTGTATTTGCGGAGGTAGCGGTATTGTCGATTAGGAAACGGGCGCATTCTTTACGTGAAAAAGGAAGTTACGGGGTTATAGATCGTATAACGACGAATAGGTAGCAGGTATGGCGACTAGGGCATGCCCTTTTAGTAAAAAGGGGCGGTTGCAAACATACAGTAGTCTAAATAATCTTTATGGCAAAGAATAATAAGGGCGAAGTTTGCTTTCATTATATTAACAGAGTGTTTAAAACACCAAGGCTTGGACTAAGAGTGCTATGCTTAGTGTTGTTAAAAGAGACTTATCGCTATGAGCGTGGCCCGAATCCCAATGAATGCGTGATTAATTGATGTATCTTGTATGACTCTCTTAGCTGCTCAGGGAGCCTGGAAAAAGGATTCCTTTTATCCTTGTAGCTATAGTCCCTGTGACTCCTATCCAGCTATTGCCCCTATCCAGCGTTGGCTATGTGTGTAGGTTAGTAGCGTCTGACTTTAATTGTAGCCCCTAGCGGCCCCTAGCAGCCCCTATTGACCTCGAGTCAT
>JPHH03000149.1:0-14245 GCA_000750105.3 Tolypocladium sp. Sup5 PDA-1
ATATAGAAATATAAGACTATATCGAAGTTATAGATAATAATAAATATAAAGTTAAATAAATATTAGATACTAGGAAATATAATAAAATCTAATAATAATTAATTAAGTAGAAAGGATATAGATATAAAAAAAATACCTAAGAACTTACTAAATATCTTAAGAATTACTAGCTATTACTAAGGTAATTCTACTAGACTTATAAATAAATACTAGAGGACTTATATCTATAAGATTTTACCTAGACTAAGGGATAACTAGTTAAACTTATTAAGAACGCTTAATAACTAAAGGTTATTTACTACCTAGCGCTCGTAAGATTCTAGTATAGGGATAAGTCTATCCTCCTTATCTAGCTTAGCTATACCTTACTAAAATAACTTAGTACTCTTCTCTTTTACCTTCTTCTTAATATAATAAATATAAGTAAGATAATTTAATGCCTTAGATAATTATAATTAAAGCTTTTCTAGTAGCTCCCTAGCCTTCTCTTCCTTAGTATTTAACTTTCTTTATTAATCTATTAAATATATTACTAAGAGAATTAGTAAATAAAAGATATACGTAGGGAAGCGAGATAAATAAGATAACGCTACTAAAATACTATTATAATTTAAATAACCTTATTTTATATACTTATAGTAGTAGGAAGAGCCCCTTATTATATTATAAGTTAACTTTTACTTAAAATAAAAAGTATAAGGTATATCTATAGCGCTACCTTTAGCTAAGATAAGGGAAGCTAGATAATCGCGTTTAAAGGATTTATAAGATTTTAGTTTTTTAATATAACTTAATATAGTATTAATATAATATCTTAGAATAATTATAAAAATAAGTTATTATATTTATAAATATAGGTATAGATAGGGTATTTATATATTAGTTATAGGTATTATAAGGCTAGGTCTTAGGGATAAGACTATTAAGAGAGGGGATATTATATTATAACCTAGGCTAACGGGCTATAGGATAGGCTAGCTATATAGGCGCTAATATAGGCTATATAAAATAATAATTAAAACGATTAACTAATAAATAATAGATTAATGCAATCTATAAGATAGATTATATAATCTATAGGATAGATTATTAATAATCTATAGATTATAGCGATCTAAGGGATCGTAGTAATCCCTAAGAGCGGTAGCGATCTATCGCTAGTATATAAGACCCCCTAATTTCCTTACTATAGCATAGATACCTCGCTAGCTTTTAATAATACTCTTTAGTTACGATCTACTATCCGGGATATTCGATCTATTACTATCGTAATAAGACTAGCCTAGTGCTACGCCCTGACCTCACCTGCTAACATAAACCTGCCGGTTTATCCCTTGGGAACCCAAACCGTCACAGGCTATCTTTAGTATCGGAAGAGAGATAATTTTCCTCTCTTGTCAACGATATACACCCTTTTATAGGAGGTCTGCTTAATCAGAGCAAAACTTCGATTTCGGCGTTAATTGCACCACTCCCTCATGCGGCTCGCTAGTGTGGGGTGCTCTTAAGTTGTGTGTGTGGTTGCAATTAAACAGGCAGTACGAGTCATAGCAATACGGAACTTAGCTAAAAATTGGAAGACTGCGAGTGTCGTAAGTGAATATCCCAGGGTTTAAATTTAAAGTCAACCATTTTCAAATTGACGATGTTAGCCTGTGTATGGGCGAAAGGGGCGATTTCCGCAGCGAATATCAGTGCAAGCCGCCCCAAAAGTTGTTGGTGCAATGAACCGACCGGCAATAATGGCACGTGTACCACGAGCCACAGGTTCCCAGAAATTAGGTGAAAATAGGGCCATAACTAAATTGGAAGTATCTCAATACGACGTTTTAATCTTATGCTAATTAGGCTTAAATTGGCGGTGCTGTTTTACACAGAAATCAGAAAAGTTGGATACGCAATCGACGCAGATACCGGTTTTGTCGCCCCCTCTCCAAGGGAGAGGGGCAGCCTAAGCTCCCAGCGCAGCGTGTGCTTAGTCATAGCCGCCGGGTAACTGTATTGTACAGTATTGATTGGACTGTACTTACTGTACCGTACTGTCCCGTACCTATGGCGCAACGACAAAGAAGAAAACGGGATCCAAGCGGTTCATTCATGGTCAGTGCTGCTTGCGCCTTCCCCTATTGTGGCAGTTCCATGTTCAGGCCGCACAAATGCAACGACGTCTCGTCGATCTGTATCGTACCAAGTGGCCTTCAGGGTGGTCCGTGAGCGATGAGGCCCCTCTCTGGACAGCCCCAGGTTTCCCGTCACCACCGCCCCCTGTGGTGAGGTGGACCCTGCCATTGGCAGGCGGCTGCCATTTCCACAACACACGCAAGAGGTGCAGTGCCCACGACTATATCAATGCAAGGGCTCTCCCTTGCCTGAACCAGCAGCGCCAGCGACATTTGACTGGGGATTTCTGTGCAAACTTCATAAATGTGCTCGGTTAGACGGTTGCAGTAGGTCTTGGTAAATTGTTGGCTCGACCCTCTTTGGAAGGCACAGTGTCATATTTTACGTGACTTGACGGACATCTTTTCGAGTCTACGACCCGAAGCCAGGTGTTCGGTCCTGGCCAGCTGGCCCCACTCCTTGACACTTAACAAGTGCAAGTTGGGAGGTTCAGTATCCTGGGTTGGATTCAGCCAAACTGAAGCCAGTAGCACTTCCAGTCACCAGTCCAGGATCAGTGTGTTCGGCAATCTGGTTGCTAGTGTCAGCCTTAAGCCTTTGGCTCCATTGATGGCATGGTCAACGACCAAGATATCCCATGCATTTGAGGGTAGGAAAGGCGGGCAGGTTTCGCTTGCAGGTATGGCAGCTGCGGTCCGCTTGGGGTATGACGTCCTCCATCTGGGTGTGAATCCCTAGATATCGTTCGGGCAGGAAGGCTTTGCGCCAATTTCACATGGCTGCGATAAATTCGAGGGAGAAGGGCAATCTGCCGCCATGTAGGTGGTGTAAGGGCCACAGGATTTATTTAGCCAGAAAATTGTTTGCTTGAGAGAAAGAAGAATTGAAAGCTCTCACAGAGCTGGCTAACAGTTGCTTTGTCAACGGTCAGGGGTTTGCATCGAGACTTTCTTTTAGTGGCGTTGTCCGACCAATTCAAGCACGAGTTGAGCACAGGGAATGCCAATTAACCAATCAGAAGAGGTTTTATGCTCTTCTTTCTGACTGAATAAAACGCCCTTCGGGCTGAATTAACTAAGACGCATTCATGGTAGCATCTTTGTCCGTATAGGGAACGTGGCTACAGCCTCATACTTTGATGTCATCGCCGGCCAATGAATATATGACACGACTTGGTCGTTGGGAAGCGATCGTATGTAGTGACTAACCCTCAATGGAGAGATCTCCATCCACACTGCTACACGGGTCGGCCCTTCCCGGTGGAGACAGCCTCGTTCTGGGTGCCACTGCTCTCTAACGTCTCGCTAGATTGCGGAGACGGAGACGGTACGGAAATAAGGCTAAGCCTATCTGACCGAGTCAAGTTAACATGTTGCAGTGTCTCGTCATATGGGGAATATTCCCGAAAGTTAGTTGGGATGATGCCGTCAATCAGCTGGGGCACGAGGCAGCATTCCCTTGATTGGTTATCCGCAACTTGAGCTCTTTGAATTTGACGGCAAACCACTCTTTGCGGTTTGGTCTCTATCCCTCCATACTCTAGATTTCTGGTGCTCACCCGAGAGCGAAGGGCGAAGTAGCATACTGCATAGTAATTCGCCTACAGAAACAAAGACTCCAGTGCAGAAACGACCGTCCGAAGCCTTTCCCGCACCCAGCCTTCAACAGATGGTAATTGGAGCCACGACCTCATGCTGCCTTCCTTGCTGCATGCTTACGGCGTCAGATAGCTGAAAGAAACAAAGGAGTTTGAGAACAAGTGTGGTGCGCTATGGCCATTGTGGCTTGGTTGTTGCTCGGTTGGGCCAACAATCTCTGTCACAATGCAAACGGCATGTGATACTACCTTCCTAATGAGAGGGAACATCGTGTTCGGCCCGCCGCGAGGCGTTGCAGCTCGAGGGAGCCGTGAGCGACCGACGCTGTACAAATGCACACACTGTTGTAGAGGGGAACTAGAACTACTAATGTAGTGGTGTGGGTCAGCCTCTGTACGACGGTAAGAATCCCGTCGCTCTCTTTCAATCAGGAAAATGTTCGCTTATCCAGACGGGTATTGGAAATCGACAGAACAGGCCAGTGACTGACGCGCAGTGGGCGCCATCGCGTAGAACATATGCCTATTACTATGTCTGCTAGAGAGATTTCAACAGTAACGCGTGAGAAGGTGAGATAATTGACTGGTAAAGACTCTTGATTTCTAGCTAAATGAGTGGAAAAGAGCTTCCTTTTATCTGTGCCGTTGAGGCCTGTGATGCCTTGTAATCCAACGTTGGCTGCGTGTTAGTCGTGTTGGTGGCGTTAGACTTCGCGATTGAGGCGTTTACAGCTTCAATTGAGTCCCGAGTCATCAATGCAACGAGGCTTCATTCATCAATGGAAGAAGGCAACGAGGCTTGATTCCTGAATGCACACACCGAGTCATCAATGTGATGTGGCGGTTGTGCGGTGGATGTGACAAACAGCCTACACTTTTGCTCTTTTTAGCGCAACAGATGCAAATTTCGCAATGGTTTGGCTACAATTAACATCGTACTTTATTAAGCTTAAAATCAATATTTAGCTCCATAAAGCATGGGGGGTGATGATCCCGATATAATGTTGGTGTGATCCTGCATATAATGTTGGTGATAATCGTGCATAAGATTTTGGCGATAAGCCAGTTAGGTTCGCTTGTTTTGGGGTTCATAGTGTTGGTGCAACGGTCCAACAGTATGTGTATGTGTGTAACCCAAATCGAGGCAATAGTCGAATCAGTCTTGACAGGTCACCACCAAACCACGGTGCCACGAAAAGGCTGCCGCACCTCCCGGTTTCAGCGCTTCAATTTCACAGTTTAATTGGACAAGTTACATTTAGCCGCCGCATGGCGAGAATACAGCAGCCCATTATCACAGGCCATGCTTGAGTGAGATGTTAACCAACATGCTGCAATCATTGCTACCTACTCCACCGATGTATGATCTTTCAGAAGTTTGGGATCAGTCATATGTAAAGGCAACGCGGCTAGCCCACTGGCGCTTAGGCGCAGTCGAACGAGCACACCTCGCCTAATAAACCCGTTCTCATGATCACATCCTCGTCGCATCTGATCCTTTACTGTTGGCTTGTCGGCCAATCAATCTGGCGGCTGGCACTTGTCTTGTCAGAGGGTGAACCAGCTGAACGGCAGACGAGGGGGTCTGAACGTTTCGTGCCTGGTCCACCATTGACAGCAGCGGTTGGCTTTTAGTACGGGCCGTGGGTTTTCGTGTAACATACTGGACGACCAGGACCAAGCTGAATCGATACTGTGGAGACGAAACTGGTTGGCATTATGACTTCTCCCATACCGCCACACAATCCGCCACACAATTTCACTCGCCCAGAAAGACTTCAACGTGAATTTGCGTATATATTAACATTAATTATTATACTCCCTTTATTATACTAGCTCAGCGGTATAGCTAGCCGGCTATAATTACTTTACATTACTATCTAAGCATGACTGGATTATAGACCTTGACTTTTTTTCTTCGGCATGGTGTGCATGCCGCGGTGACGGCCCGCTTCTTTAGACGTAAATCTGATATATCTCCTGAGCCATATCTCGGCCCGCTGCTTTCCCCTGGCCAGGGCAGCAACGGACGGAACAGGCGAGAGGACTCAGCTGGCCGCCGGGAAGAAGTCGACTGCTGCGGTATTGAGCTCATTATTCGAGAATACTTTGAGCGTCAACACATGCTTATGGCTGAGTCTGTATAATGCCAGACGGAGTCTATTCAAGGTGTTTGTATGGCCAGGACCGGGAGGAGAAAAACTCCGCACGATGACGCCTCCTAATTGGACGCCATGATAATACATATCACCGATAGCCATCTCGATCGTGTTACAATATTTACTATAGTAAAATTATTAAAGATTTAATAAGTAATTAAAATAAATCGACTAAGTCTTGAGCATTACTTATAATACTATATCTTAAGGCTTTTATAGTTTAGCTAAGACATCTTAAAGAAGAAGTAATGACCATCGGCTTGCAGTCGTCGCCGGCGAATAAGGAACGCATCAATGAATTTTTGCGAAGATTCAGTGTGTGTGGATTAGAGGGATTTAGGAGAGGGAGGTTGCATTTCCTTTGTTCATGCTTGGACCTATGGAGCTTCGAATTTCTCACCTGTAAATCTACCCGAGGGCTAGGATTACCGACTCTTTGACCTTGGAAACTATCCTCTCAATGTCATGCTTTGTGCTCGTGTAAGCAGGTCCTATCCACGCGTGATCTCCAGTCACACCGTCCTTGGTACCTATTCCCGGGTAGAAGCTGATGCCTACATCGTTGAGCGCTGCCAAATGAACTTTCTTCGCGATTCCTGCTGATGGCGGGAACGGCTCTTTCGTCTTCTTGCAGGCCACGAATTCCAGCTTCATATGTGTCAGCTTACATCTTCCAACCTGCAACAGTTTCTGACTGGGTGGTCAACTCACCGACCAGAAGAAGCCTCTGCCTCTAACGTTACCGACGTAGGGGTGGCCGTCCAGTTGCTCATGCAGAAGCTTGCCCAGATATTCGCCGTTCTCGCGAACATTCTCAACGAGGTTGTCTTCTCTTATGATTCGCTGAACTTCTAGTGCAGCAGCACATCCCACGGGGTGTCCTTGATAAGTATGTGCGTGTGAGAAAACGCTAGTGCGGACGTTAGTTTGAGAGTTCAGGATATACAGACCATCGCGACTTACCCAGTTCCAGCTATCAACGCATCTGACACACGATGGTTGATAAACATGCCAGCCATTGGTGCGAATCCACCTGCTAGACCTTTGGCAATGGTCTGAATATCGGGGACGACGCCCTCTTGCTCCCACTCATGAAGTGATCCACAACGACCCATCCCGGACATGACCTCTGTTCATGATCAGTCATCTTGAATAGGGCTCAAGTCTTATCAGTACTGACCGTCCAAAATGAGGAGCGCCCCGTACTTGTCGCATACTTTCTTCATAGCTTTGAAATAGCCAGCAGGCGCAGGGACTGTGCCAAGGGTCTTTCATGCAACGAAATCAGCCAAGAACATGAACATCCGGAGAATGAATACTTACCGCCCCAACAACAGGCTCACTAACAAATGCAGAAACAGTATCAGGTCCAATCTCCTGGAACTTTCGATCCAGCTCATCTGCCAATTGCTGCACGTAATCCTCCGTTGTCTGGCCATCAGCCTTTCCCCGATACTCGTTGGCGGCTGAGACACGGTGAACGTTGTCGAACAGCATGCCCTCGAAGAGTTTCCGCCGTCCGACATGACCACTCATCGAAAGCGACCCAAGAGTTGAGCCGTGGAAAGACCCTTCGCGCGCAATGAAGTTCGTACGCTGGGGCTGTTTTGGGTTCAGCTCCATGTAATACTGTCTTGCCATCTTCATGGCTGCCTCCATGGCTTCAGCTCCTAAGACTTGTTAGACGTCACGTCTGACTTCGAACAAGAATGTGATAACGTACCAGAGCACATCAGGTACACCTTGGACATCTCCCCGTTAGTCCCCCTGATGAGCTCCGCAGCCAGTTCTTCGCCAATTTGATGCCCATAAAACATTGAATTTGAATAAGAAAAATTATCCATTTGCTTAATCATGGCAGTTTTGACCCTCTCATTATCGTAGCCAATGCAGGCTACTGCTGCACCACAAGTCGTATCCTCGATCTTTTTGCCATTGGAGAACGCCACAGTTGTACCCTTGGCCGCCACAATGTTAAGAGGCGCTGGCTTTAGAGTCGGATGAAGAACAGCACTGGGCTCACTGGCATTGCCCAGCAGCGATTGCTCTAGGTTGCGGGTTATGGCAGAAGTGCTGAAGGCTGCAGCGGGAGCTTGTCGGGTGCTGCAGCATGGTACCGCTTGAAGCTTATAAGAAATTGATGGAAATGCTAAAGCAGACTTCCTGACACGACGCAGGAGCACTTGAAAGTGCCTAGATGAGTTTGTGGCGGACATTGGTGAAGTCAATAGTTGGATGTCTCGTCGAAAGCCTCAAACTTCAAGGAGCTCGACAGCAACAGTACTGAAATAGAGCGAGCGAACTATTCATCAGACATTAGATTCTCGGACTCTTTCTGCCACATCCCGGTTTCGCATGTTGGAGGAGTGTACGAGTACTCGTAGACTCGAAGGATCATGTGGATCCCCTAGTGGTGGCTGCATTGCAGTTTACATCCCATGCGACTTCTCGGACTCCGTTGAAGACGTGATCCTTGTCCTGGTAAGGGTCGTGTCGAAAACTGCG
Organism: Tolypocladium sp. Sup5 PDA-1; assembly: GCA_000750105.3. Classification (NCBI taxonomy): domain Eukaryota; kingdom Fungi; phylum Ascomycota; class Sordariomycetes; order Hypocreales; family Ophiocordycipitaceae; genus Tolypocladium; species Tolypocladium sp. Sup5 PDA-1. Next base: position 8,383 of record JPHH03000149.1, read on the forward strand.
CCCACCCCCCTGACAGACATACTCGTAACACCCAGGGTTTTAGCGCTTACGTGATCCTTGTCCTGGTAAGGGTCGTGTCGAAAACTGCGCCCACCCCCCTGACAGATATAACACCCAGGGTTTTAGCGCTTACGAGTAAATGTAGTCCATGGACTACCACTGCTTGCATGTGTGTGGTGCATATACGGAATGCATATTATATTCGCCTACCATGAATAGGAAGGTTGGAGAGACATGGATCACGGCAGTGTGAACGTAGTATTTAGTGGCCGTAGTCGCTCGCTTGTATAGTGACATCGGGTACATATTCCTTCGAAAGCAAGATAGCGACAGGGTGGGGTGTCGCGGATGAGTTGTCCTGCATCTTCGTTGCGATAGCCGTTCGCCCGCTGGTTCGAGCAAACGGCGATGCCTGGTTGCGGAGATGTCGAAGCAATTAGTGAAACAGAATAGGAATACATTGCATCTACTAACCGCTGATTCATTACTAATTGGGGGGACATCCCACGCAATCTAGATGGTCCACTTGGAAGGACTTAGAACGTTCAACTCAGCATCGCCATCGACCATTTTGACAGCTATCATCTTCTTCTTCACGTTTATGAACAAGTTCGGACTTTTCTCACTAACCAAGTCTATCCCACCGATATTGAATCACAATGTTTGCGCTTACAAGGTCCTCACGTGGCCTTCAACCGTTGACCACTATTGCGAAGAACGGATTCAATGGACACAGCCGCAGCTACGTAAGCGTAGCTGATCGTGTGCACCGTGTGACGATGTTCAAGATGCCGAAGGCTGAGGATCAGAAAAAGTTTTTGGAGCAGTGTCGGAAGATGGCTGTTGACAATCAGAGGGTATAATTACTCCCCTACCTTAGCCCTACTTACGTTCATTTCCACGGGTCCCAATCTCACTGAGGCCACGAAAACACCTATGTCTGCTTCAGAGTTAAATACTCACGGGTATACTAGAATGGTACGCCTTACATACTCAGTATGGTTGCCGGTCCTGTCGAAGAAGGCCTCCGCACTGAAGGCTACACCTTCGTCAACAAGACCGAGTTCGCCAGCATGGACGACATGAAGTACTACGAGAGCGAGTGTCCTGCTCATGGAGAAGTGAAGAAAGTCTTAGGTGAGATTACCATAGACGGGATGATGACCGTCTTCTTCAAGCCGCAGGCTACTGGAGGCACATAGTGTTTGGGATAACTTTAAGGAAGAGGGCGATACAAATACAAATGAGGCTTGTGACTTCATGTGTGGGAGAGCAATAGGTTAAGAGAGAGTATTTGCTGAGAACACTAAGAAGGGCAACCTACAGGACGTTTAGAAGTGTCTAGCGATTATCTTTAATAGTAGCTATTCAAATCAACAAATAACCTATGTTGTCTTAATACAATTATATATACACACTATTAGTCACAGTATAACTTATTTAGTAATAGTGTGAGCAAGAAACACCACCCCTAGAAGGGCTTAACTTCTAGTAGGTCTCGGTATAGTGTGTGCGTGTTCGTGGGTTTGTGAGTCGTGATATTGTTTAGTAGGTTCGATACTACCTAGGTAATAATAGGCATAATTAGCGAGAAAAAGATTAACGTGAGTGCATAGCGGGGTAGCCAACATAGCGAGAGAGCCACTCGCACTCACATGTAACGGGCTGAGCCCGCGGTGGCTCGGCTTGCGCTCTCGCCTATGCCCCGGCCTGACGGGCCGGGACACCGATAACCGAGATTAGCTGCGTTGAGCTCAGGAGCTTAAGAGCTCCTCGAGCTCTCTGCTTCTTGTTCCTTTTCTCTTTCTTCTTTACCGTTAGATATTCGTTAAAATCATCTAGTCAGTTATTAATATACTTACTAGACTGTTATATCACACTAAAAAGGTACTTTTTATATCCTCTTAAAAGCTATAAAAACTAGATTAAAATGACTCCTATTTAATTAGCTGGTTTTGAGCTGAATAAAGCACTATAAATTCTGGATTTATAAGAGCTATAGTCGCCTAGATCTTAAGCTATATAGAAAAATGTTATAAACTAATAAGGCGGCCTATATATAGGTTAGCTATAACCGATATAGGCATAGCCGTAAGATAGGCTAGGCGGCGTACCTATATTACGACCACGGACCGCGAGACGGGCCGATACGAGGTTACGTAACTTGCTTTAAGTTTTAGCACTAAAAGTAGGTCCGGGCTAACTAAGGATTTTAACGACTCTTACTACGGGAGCTATAGGTATAGCCCGCGGTATAGCCTAATAAGTTAATAGGCGCGACCTAAAGAGCGGCTTATATAATACCTAATAGAAAATAGATTATTAAATCATAGCTATGATTTAGGTAAGCTAGATTACGCTAGATTATATAGTAAGTGTAACGGTTTAGGTTCTTAAGGGATAAACCGGAGGTTTATATTAGTAGGTAGGTTAGGGCGTAGCCGTTAAATAGTCTTATTACGATAGTAATAGATCGGATATCCTAGATAGTAGATCGTAACTAAAGGGTTTGAAGTAATATAAGTGTGTCTATATTAGAATAATATATTAAAAGCTAGCGAGGTATCTATGCTATAGTAAGGAAATTAGGGGGTCCTATATACTGGTCGTGATCCCTTAGATTACCGAGGATCGCTTAGATTATAACCATGATCTAGTCGCGATTAATGAGCCGGATCGTATGGGCTTACCTAGATTATCTATATAATCCTAGTGATCCTGTCGCTCCTGCGCCTATTAGTCCGTCGTGCCGACCATTATTCCGTGCAGCCTATAGTAGCGCCTGCATAGCCGGCCCATCCCGTGGCCCGTTAGCCTGGGTCGTAATAATAGAGCGAATACGACGAAAATTCGATTTTTCCGGAATAAAGGAAACTATTAAAGAGGTAATCGGTAAGTACGCCCTTTGCGCACAAAGCAAAGCCTCACGATATAAACCTTATGGAGAACTAAAACCGCTACTGGTTCTAGTTAAACTATAGGACTCGATCGCATTCGACTATATTACGAAGCTACTATTATTAAAGGAACCTATAACGAAGGTAGAATACGATAGCATCTTCGTAGTCACGGATCGACTCACTAAGTATAGGTACTTTATCCTATATAAAGAAGCAAGTAATATAGAAGACCTCGCATATATATTCCTAAGGACGATCGCATACAATCACGGACTACCGAACGAGATTATCTCTAATAGAGGAACTATATTTACTATAAACTTCTAGCAAGTATTAATAGCTTAGCTTAGCACGAAATATAAGCTTAGCATAGCCTACTACCCTTAGACGGATAGGCAGACCGAACGGTTAAACTAAATACTTAAATAGTACCTTCGTTATTATATTAACTACGGATAGGATAACTAGGTTAAATAGTTACTAATAGCATAATTAGCTTATAATAGCTTAATTACGGAAGCTACGAAGGTTTTACTATCGTACGCTAACTTCGGGTATAACCCTAAAGTATATCGAGTTATACGACAAGGACTATAGGCAGAACGAGCTATACTCTAAGCGGATAAACTAAAGGAACTTTACGAAGAAATAAAGAAAGAACTCGAATATATTAGATAAAGGATATCGATATACGCTAATAAGAAAAGATTAAAGGGACTAATCTTTTAGGAGGGAGATATAGTTTACTTACTTTAACGAAATATTAAAATAAAGCGACTAAGTATAACGGTTTAGGTTCCTAAGGGATAAACTAGTAGGTTTATATTAGTAAGTAAGGTTAGGGCGTAGTACTAGGCTAGTCTTATTACGATAGTAATAGATCGAATATCCTAGATAGTAGATCGTAACTAAAGAGTATTATTAAAAGCTAGCGAGGTATCTATACTATAGTAAGGAAATTAGGGGGTCCTATATACTAGTAATAGATCGCTACTGCTCCTAGGGATTACTATAATCCCTTAGATTATTAATAATCCATCTTATAGATCGCACGATCTATCCCGTGGATCGCACTAATCTACTATTTATTAGTTAATCGTTCTAACTATTATTCTATATAGCCCGCATTAGCGCCTGCACCGCTGGCCTATCCCATAGCCCGTTAGCCTAGGTCGTAATAGTCTCCCTCCTAAAAGTTTAGTCCCTTTAATCTTTTCTTATTAATATATATCGATATCCTTTATCTAATATATTCGAGTTCTTTCTTTATTTCTTTATAAAGTTTCTTTAGTTTATCTACTTAGAGCATAGCTTATTCTACCTATAGTCCTTATTATATAACTTAATATACTTTAGGGTTATACCTAAAGTTAGCGTATAATAGTAAAACCCTTATAGCTTCTATAATTAAGCTATTATAAGCTAATTATACTATTAATAACTATTTAACTTAGTTATCCTATCTATAGTTAATATAATAACGAAGGTACTATTTAAGTATTTAATTTAATTATTTAGTTTACTTATTTATCTAAGGGTAGTAAGCTATACTAAGCTTATATTTCGTGCTAAGCTAAGCTATTAATACTTACTAAAAGTTTACTATAAATATAGTTCTTTTATTAGAGATAATCTTATTTAGTAGTCTATAATTATATATAATTATCCTTAAGAATATATATATAAGATCTTTTATATTACTTACTTCCTTATATAAGATAAAGTACTTATATTTAGTAAGTTAATCTATAACTATAAAGATACTATTATATTTTACCTTTATTATAAGTTCTCTTAATAATAATAGCTTCGTAATATAGTTAAAAGCGATCGAGTCCTATAGTTTAACTAGAACTAATAGTAGTTTTAGTTCTCTATAAGGTTTATATTATAAGGCTTTGCTTTATATATAAAGGGCGTACTTATTAATTACCTCTTTAATAGTTTCCTTTATTCTAGAAAAATCGAATTTTTGTTATATTTACTCTATCGTTTTCCTAATTCCTTAATATCTATATATTAAGTATTCGTAGAATTCCCTAATAGTCTTTTCTTATAATAGCGGTAGTAGCTATATTTTATTATTATATATAGGTATATTATAATACTTTATATAGTATCCTTTTAGTACTTCTTAGATATATATAATATTTTCTTTTATCTATTTCTTAATTTTCTAGAGTATTAGGTTATTATCTTATACCTTAAATACTATATTTAACTATTTTTATTAATAGTTATTACTTTTATTAAGTTCTAGGAGTTATCCTAATTTATAGGAGACTCTTATATTATAGTCGCTTCTTTTACTAAGAGCGTTTACTTATCTATTCTTAGATCCTTTCTAATAGGTAATTTCATAGTCGAATTCTAAAAGGTATTTAGCCTATTAAATTTATTATCTATTAAGCTATTAAGTTATTATAAAATAAGCGATATTCTTATAATCTATATATACCTTAACCTTATATTTACTTCTAAGGAAGTAATATCGAAATTCCTTAAAGGTATTAATAATCGCGAGGAATTCTTTATTATAGATAAGGTAGTTAAGTTCTACGCTATATAGCTTCTTCGAGTAGAAGGCTACTAGTTTAAGTTTCCTATCTTCGTCGCGTTATCTAATTTATACCTTAAGCGCGAAATTAAAGGTATTTATTTTAAGTTTAATTTATTTTTCTAGATCGAAGATTACTAAAACTAGTTCTAAAGTAATTAAGTCCTTAATTTATTAAAAAGCCGCTTAGGCTTCTTTACTCTATTTAAAGGTTATATCCTTCTTAATAAGTTTATATAATAGAGTTATAGTTTTCCCATAATCCTTAATAAATTATTAATAATAGTTAGCGAATCCGAGGAAACTTTAAATATCCTTAATATTTATTAGGTTTAGCTAATCCTTAATTAATATAATTTTTTCTTTTTATATATATATTTCTCCTAGTATAATTATATATCCTAGG
>JPHH03000150.1:0-13871 GCA_000750105.3 Tolypocladium sp. Sup5 PDA-1
AAGCTTAGTATAGCCTACTACCCTTAGATAAATAAGCAGACCGAATAGTTAAATTAAATACTTAAATAATACCTTCGTTATTATATTAATTATAGATAGGATAACTAGGTTAAATAATTACTAATAGTATAATTAGCTTATAATAGCTTAATTATAGAAGCTACGAAGGTTTTACTATTATACGCTAACTTTAGGTATAACCCTAAAGTATATCGAGTTATATAATAAGGACTATAAGTAAAACGAGCTATACTTTAAGCGGATAAACTAAAGGAACTTTATAAAGAAATAAAGAAAGAACTTAAATATATTAGATAAAGGATATTAATATACGCTAATAAGAAAAGATTAAAGGGACTAATCTTTCGGGAGGGAGATATAGTCTACCTACTTTAACGAAATATTAAAATAAAGCGACTAAGCGATAAATTAGATTTTAAGAAACTTAGACTATTTCTAGTTAAGAAAGTTATTTTAATAATTAACTATAAACTTTTACTACCTAAAATAATAAAGATATACCTTATCTTTTATATTTCGCTACTCGAGATAGTACTATAAGATATAGAAATATAAGACTATATCGAAGTTATAAACGATAATAAATATAAAGTTAAATAAATACTAGATACTAGGAAATATAATAAAATCTAATAATAATTAATTAAGTAGAAAGGATATAGATACGAAGAAAATACCTAGGAACCCGCTAAATATCTTAAGAACTACTAGCTATTACTAAGGCAATTCCGCTAGACTTATAAATAGATACTAGAGGACCTATATCTATAAGGTCCTCGCCTAGACTAAGGGATAATTAGTCGAACTCGTTAGGAACGCCTAGTAACTAAAGGTTATCTACTACCTAACGTTTATAGGACTCTAGCGTAAGAATAAGCCTATCTTCCTTATCTAGCTTAGCTATACCCCGCTAGAATAACTTAGTACTCTTCTCTTTCGCCTTCCTCTTAATATAGCGAATATAAGTAAGACGATTTAACGCCTTAGATAATTATAGTTAGAGCTTCTTTAATAGCTCCCTAGCCTCCTCCTCCTTAGTATTTAATTTTCTTTATTAATCTATTAAGCGCGTTACTAAGAAAATTAATAAATAATAGAAAGAAATATATAAGGAAGCGAGATAAATAGGATAACGCTATTAAAATACTATTATAATTCGAACGACCCCGTCTTATATACTTATAGTAGCGGGAAGAGCCCCCTACTATATTATAAGTTAACTTCCGCTTAAAATAAAAAGTATAAGGCATATCTATAGCGCTACCTTTAGCTAAGATAAGGGAAGCTAGATAGTCGCGTTTAAAGGATTTATAAGATTTTAGTTTTTTAATATAACCTAATATAGTATTAGTATAATATCTTAGAATAATTATAAGAATAGGTTACTATACCTATAAATATAGGCATAGATAGGGTATTTATATATTAGTTATAGGTATTATAAGGCTAGGTCTTAGGGATAAGACTATTAAGAGAGGGGATATTGTATTATAACCTAGGCTAACGGGCTACGGGATAGGCTAGCTATATAGGCGCTAATATAGGCTATAAAGAATAATAATCGGAATAATAGGCTAATAAATAATAGATTAGTGCGATCTATAGGATAGATTATGCGATCTATAAGATAGATTATTAACGATCTATAGATTATTAGTAATCTATAGATTATAGCGATCTAAGGGATTATAGCGATCCCTAGGAGCGGTAGTAATCTATCGCTAGTATATAGGACCCCCTAATTTCCTTACTATAGTATAGATACCTCGCTAGCTTTTAATACTTATTATTACTCACCCTAATATTCTTAAGTACGATCTACTATCCGGGATAGCCGATCTATCACTATCGTAATAAGACTATTCAACGGCTACGCCCTAACCTACCTGCTAACATAAACCTCCGGTTTATCCCTTGGGAACCCAAACCGTCACACGAAGGAGGACTCCTAGGCGAACGAGGGGTTAATGAGTAGGTAGCGCCTAGAGATAATTAGGGAATGTGGATTAGATGGTTCACGTGCTTAATACGCTAGTTCGGTCAGGCTCTTTTAGATTTACTCTATATATAGTACCACGCTTTATATAAGAAGTTTATAAATTATCTCTCCCCTCGGCGAATAGCTATAACCACTTTATTCCACTAATCTCCTTTACTATGCAGCCCTTGTATACCTGGCGGACCCTGGTTACTATAGGGGCCTTGTATTCTAGAGAGGCCGGGATCTCCTCGGCATCCGTGGTGTCCCGGGGGTCCTGGGTGACCCGGTGGCCCACGCGGTCTTTCTGGCCCGAGACGACCGTCTCTGCTATCCTGCCCGTCCTTACTAGGATACCCATCCCGACCATCTCGCCTATCGCGGGCATCCCGTCTATTCCGTCTATCTTGACCAGGCGGACCGATATTGCCCGGAGGCCCGCGATCCCCTTAAGGCCCTGAATTCCCTGCCGGACCTAGTAGGCCCACCTAGTGGACCCGGTGGACCAGGTAACCCAGGTTCGCCTCGAGGACTAGGCACGCCATGACGACGACGGATATTATACTCGACATTGCATTGCTTTGCACTGCTATGCTTTAGCCCCCCTTGCTAGTAGATCTAAGCGATCCCGAATCCTACAAAAATAATACCTAGAAGAACGCCCATAAGAATGGCGATCTTATCGTTACTTAAATCTTGATAGATAATGTCTAGGCCGACTTGCTGGGTTAGGAGTGTCGCAGCGGTTGGAGTTACCACAACGTCTATAGCACGTGTGCCTCCTAAGCGTATCGTCTAGATCTTAGTGTAGTGCTCTCTAGTGATAGTGAGAGTAACGAAGTGGCCCGTTAGAGACAACGCTCTCTTGCTATCTTCGTCTGCTTGGAGTATTAAAGAGGATGCAAGTGACTAGGGAATAACTATTGCGACTAGCATAACTTAGTGTAGAATAGTTTAGAAGCTTGTAAATTTGCGGTCCTTACTTGAGTGCCAATGGGACTGGAACTAATGGTATATAATGGAGTACATAACGCATCGGCCTAATACTATTGACTGCATGTTTATGACAATTATGAGCCGTGGAAAATTCCGATTAGATGGCGACCTGCTTGTGGCTACCGCGGCCTGGCGCAAATGAGAATCGGATCATCAACTAGAGAGCTCCATATGCGGCAAGGCGCAGTAGGAAATATAGACGCGCTGCCTAAGTCAACCGCTCTATCCAACAACTTAACCCAACGACAGAAGGAGAATAACATTGGCTACGTGATTAAGACGGGCAGAGTGCTATTTGAGATAGAAGAATGCTTTAGCTAGGGGTCATTGGTAGCTAGGCTGCCCTAATTCTACTGAGTCTGGCGTCCGTCGGATTCTATGGCAGACTATTGGCCATGGTCTGCCCTCGGACAACGAAGACGAATTTTTACGAGCGAAATAAGCTTCTATACCATCAGTCTTGAGTTTCTAGTCGTCCTGAGCCATATAAATCTCAGGCCGGACCAATATTTTAGTCATTACTATAACCAATCGCAGAGTAGGTTCGTCCTCCTAGGTATCTTCTGCATCACCCTGTGCCGACCGACACTGCCTACCACAGGCACCTGGATGACCTCTGTGCAGGCTTATGCCCCGTGGACAGACATAAACCTTCTTTGTCGCCCACGAAGGATGGAATTCCATCGTCGTGTCCGTGGATGAGGTTTTATAATACGGGAGGATGGACCCTGCATCCTCATTATGCGTCTCAAAAGTGCGCTCTGCTTAAACAGCCTCAACATATCGCTTCTTCTCGAGCCACTCCTTGGGTATACGGAGTGGCGAAGAACTCAATGAGGCTCGCTTGAACCGGAACGCTCCAACCGTGCAGGAGGTGTACCGGTCTCCGTAGCTAGTCGAGCTGTGCAGAGACGCGTACGACTCCTAGAAAAGCGACCCCCCCCGGATGACGGGGGGGGACTGAGGGACTGTCTGTGACGCTTCGAGCGAATCGCGCCAGCGCTACAGCCCGAAGTGAAGCTTGACACAAAGCTCACAGACGGGTCGTCATGGTCCAATAACGTCGATCCTTGGCTCGGGTTACGTGAGTTGTCCTCTGTGTCTAGACACGGTAATATAGCGTTTGTCTCGCTACTATCTTGGGAACCGTTGTCGCAGGTGTTAGCAATTTGTTGTTGAAGCATATCATGGGCGTCCTGCCACGCCGTGAAATCGGGAGCCTTATCTTCGTTTGCCCTACTCACGTCGTCTTGAGTAGCCGAGGCCACCCTAAGGGCTCTGGCGTTTGCAGTCTGAATGAAACTGTCCCGATGACGCTTTGCTAAGTCCCTGGTATTTCTGAATGCAGCGGCTCCCCGTCGAAAAGTTTCGATATTACCAGTCATTCCCTAGGTATTAATCTGGGTCATGTGGTACTCTGGCCGCCCCCTAGATGTGGCAGGCGCTGTGACGTGGTGGGCGTATAGTTTGAGCGAGCCATCGTGGTAAGTTGAGCTATAGGTGTAGGCATTCCCATCGTATGCTGGCTCAGACTCTCTATAGGTTTGTAGAGCGTGCATGGCGCGAGCTCCGTATGTCCCGTCGAAGCATGCCTGCCTCTGTGCCACCGACGAATGTCCATCCGGTCCCTTGACCTCCAGGAAAAGGTTTGGCGCCACTGGGATGCTTGGGTGTTTCGTGGGAATAACCGTTGATCTCAGGGCCTGGTCGTGTCTAATATCCTCGCTGATATCTCGCAGGAGTGCACCGTCGAAGAAGTCTGGTTTCGGCCTCACTGCGTCCTTGTTCGTGACAGGTTCTAGCTCGGTGAAGAGAACATTCTGCTTGCTGGGAATGTCCATATTTCCACAAATGACCGGGATGACTGTGGTCATAACGTCGGCCTCGAAAACCACGTCCTCGTTCTTCCTCTAGAAGATTTCGAATGCGCGTTCGGAGAACTTGGATAGGGATAAAGATGCTCTCTCGTGTGCTAGTTCTGACTGGATCTCCGTCGTATTTCCCGGCTTTGACCGTCGGTTGTTCATGTGCACGCCATGGTCGGTAAGGTGTTGTTCAAACTCCCTTCCGTAAGCGGATGATCTGCCGCTTCTGGCGGCAACGCTTGTTGCCTTCGTCGATTGCGTCCGTCGACTTCGAGATGATGAGGAGGATGGAGTGGAATCCATGATGTCTGTGGCTCGTTTCGGTCCGGGACACTTACAATCGTCAGACAGAAATCTTATGAGAACAAGGCAGAGGCGTCTTACCCCTCGAAGATGACGAAGATCTGGACCTCCTTGTCTTGCAAATCGAGCAAGATTCGTAGAGACCACCCCAACTGGAACTGTGGACTTTGTGGGAGGTTGTGCGTTGTTTCGCCGATCGCGTTCTCGCAAGGCACGAGGCGTGAGCCAAACTCTCGATAAGTTATCCCAAAATGACGGTGAGAAGTTGGACGCACGGCGGAGGCCACTTGTCGACTTGAACCTCTTCGCTGGAGGATTGTCTTGCGAGAGGTCGTCTGCGTTCCGTCTCTTTCGATTCTGCAAACTCGCCATGGGCGGCTATCGTTGAGAACTGCGATTAAGAAGGGGCATTTGAGGGTGTTCAGGTCGCGGTCAGCGGCCGCCTCGCATCGAGCGCCTAGAGAATCATGCACCGAGAAAGGAACGATTGGGCAAGAACGCGTCGGTTGCATAGGCGCGGGTCGGGTGACTCGTTCTTTCGGGACGCTATTAGCTAACCATTAGCCGCTCGATTTGCAACTGAGGGGTGGATAATAGTCACAAGCCGCACCATTATAGGAATCAAAGGCGGGTCGGTAGTGGTACTCGGCTGAGCGCGTCGGCCGTGAATGATATCTTGAGGAGCGTGACTCACGCGACGAGAATGGCGGCACGCCCGTCACGCAATGGGGCTCGCCTGCGGGGCGATTGCCAAGCTCAAGGGGTGCGGGGTGCCTACACAGACCTTCTAGCCGAAACCCGGCGCCTGTCCTCCCTTTTAGTATGCCGCTGCCACCTCCTCCTGTTCTCACTCTATTATTAGCTTTGCTAAACAACGACGGCTCTGCTAACTTAAGATAAAGGTATAAATCGTTGTAAATTGCAAATAGAAAGGGCGGTTGTCTCACTTGCGATTCCTAGTAGGATATTATCATTAACGAGAGATACTATGTCAACTATAGAATTAGCGAAGGAGGCTTCGGTCTCGTCTACGCTAGTATATATTTGGAGCTCGCCGCGCCGAATTAAGGCTAACCTAGCCAGGGACCGATATCGAGTCGAACGAGGAGATCGCGATAAAGCTTATATATGCTAAAGACGGCCCTCGAGAGCGAGGCGGATACGTATAAGGCGCTATTTTGTTGGGGTGTTGGTGCAGACCCCTGACCAGAAAAACGGAAAACATAAAAAAGTAGAGGAATATTAGGACGCCTAGCGAGTCTATAGGTATAAGAGAGACGTCTATGTCCCTATGAATAGATAGTCCCCTATGCATGCATCGACGTAAGTCGTAACGTTTATGAGCTTTTGAGATTCTAATAATAAAAAATCCTAGTTAATTCCTCTTATATTTTTAAGATAGCCGTGGTTGCCTCTCCTTGCCTCTTTACCTTTAACTTATATAATATAAAGACCTATTTATATAGGCGCTAATTTATAGACTATACGCCGCTATGCTAATATTCTAACTTATACGGAGATAGTCGCTCTAACTTATACGGTAACGGTCGCTCTAACTTATACGGTAACGGTCGCTCTAACTTATACGGGGATACCTATCTTATCTTACGCGTTAAGTAGCGCATTAACTTATACGACGACTCGTGTTACTAACTAATAGCTAACTTCTTAGGCAGGGACTAACTCTATAACTTATATAACAATCGTTATACTCGGCCTTTAGTATATTCATTCCCCCTTAATAAAACTAGTCTCTAAGGCGTGAATAACTTATCTTAATCGATAAGAGTACCTTTTAGCTACTACGAGAACTTTACTAATAAAAGAGGGGAACGAAAACTCTATACTACGATAAGCCTATTATAATAGAGGCCTAAAATTAGGGTATTATAGAATAATACGACTACTATTTATATAAAGACAATACTAGGAAATAACGCCCCGCTTAGCTACTAAGACGCGAGGAAGAGCTTTAGGTATAAAGTAAATATAGGGAGAAAGCGGGCTATTTTAGTAAAGAAGCCTCGTAGCGAGTTATAAAATTACCTACTAGGAAATCCTTTATACCTCGATAACGAAGTCTATAAGAGGGCTAGACTATCTTACTTAATAGATATATCGCCTCTTCTAACTAAGAATAGATAGTTCCTCGATTATAATAGGTAGGATTTTCTCCTAGTCCTTATAAGCTAGGCCTTAGTTTAGTAGATATTATAGAGTATTATTCTCTTAGTAGGGCTAGTAGCAACTTATACCTCGTTCTATAGGATAATATAAGAACTAAGAGCTATTAGAGTAAAGGATAAGAAATAAGGATAATATAAAGGCGACTAAGATAAAGAAGGAGTAAGGATAGAAAAAGAGGAAGACTAAGATATTAGCTTAACCTTATCTTTTTAAGTTACCCTTTATATACTACCTTTAAAGAGACTAGAATAGATAATAGCGCTAGTAAGACTAAAGTTAATAGACTTTACTAACCCTACTAATAGTAATATAATAGGACCCTTCGCGGGAATAGACCTAGAACGCTTTAGAAGAGTTATTAAAGATACTATTGCTATAGGGTAGATCTAACGCCCTATAGTTAGGACCTTTACTAGTAAGGATATTACCGAGTTCTTTCGTAAGTTCGAGAGAGAGATATTAGCCTACTATATTAGGGATAACGAAAAGGTCGCCTAGCTTAAGGGCTATATCTCTCTAGAAGAAGTAGCTTATATAAAGGTCCTCGTTAACGGTCTTAGCTAGGAAGAAGCTAAAGATACCTTAGTAAAGGAATACTATACCTAAGATATAGACTAACGCGAGACTACCTAGACTTAGCTTACCTATTATAATACTAAATATCCTAGAACCGTAGAAGAGGTAAAGGACTAGCTTAAGTAATATGCCTACCTCTAGCGTAAGGTTAAGCTAGTTAACTAGAAGAAGAGCGATTCATAGTCTCGAGATATATACTATGCTATGCCTAAGGAGCTTAATATCGCTATTATAGAAAAGTATAGTTATACCTTAGACTAGATAATTACGATAGGGTATGCTTAGCTTATAGATTATATTTAGAGCTACCTTAAGCCTTGCCTAGATATAGAACGTATAGATATAACCGCTCTCGTACCTATAAACCTAGGAAGTATAATTTATAAGGAATGCTATAATACCTTTATACCCTCTAAATTAAAGATAACTTTTAGGCAAGGATATACGAAGCCTATAGTAGTAATAGGGACGAGACTATCGGATCTATAGACTTAGGTTAAAGACCTAACCTCCTAGCTTACGGATATAAAAATAAACCTTACTAAGGAGTTTATAAAAGCTATAGATAAGATAAGGAACCTACTTATATAAGATAGTTATTAAGTAAAGGAGGATTATGCGAGTAGTAGCGCCCGAGCCCTAAATAGAGGCTAGATTACTAATTCCTATATCTAATTCTAGGAATTATTTAATTATAACTAATAAGATAAGCCCTATGTTAATATAGTCTCTAGTAATTACTAGAAGAGGGAATAGTATTATTAATACTATACTAGCTTTAATAGCTACCTTCCTCCTACTTACCCTAAATATAGGCATAATTCTAGTATTAAGCTATATATTTTTAATATAGAGATAATAATTATAAGTATCGGCTATATAGATAGGGTAAATATAATCATTCTAGTACTAGTTTAGTAGTTTATCGCTTATAGTACTTATATTTAATAACTAGTAATCTACTAGATTAAGGCCTACCTAGAGTACTTTACCTCTCCCCTTATCTTATAGGCTAAGTAGCTACCCTTAAGTTAGTAGCTAGACTAAGAGCTAACCTTTAAAGAAAAAGAGATCCTTAATAAGTTTATAATAGGCTATTTAAGGGCTATATAAAGCCCTAAACTACTCAAAACCGCTAATATTGCCTCTTAGCCTAAGTAAGATATAGGGGCGAGTAAGACCTCTATAATTATCTTTAAGAAGGACCTAGAATTAGTCTAAGATAAGGGGGAAGCTATCTATACCGCTACTATTAGCGTAGATACTATAAAGTATAATCGAAAGAGATAAAGATAAGAGGGCGAAGAAGCTTATAAATAGATAGTACTACCGGCTTATATAGTCCTAACCCTAAACTTATTATTTATCCCTAACTTAGAAGTACTATAAGGGACCGAAAAGATAGATAGTACTAATAAGATAGGGAGGGTACTTATATACTTTAAACCTTACTTTAACCTAGAGTTAAAGTATAAACGCTTCCTCGAGAGTATCGTACGAGAAGTTATATATAAGAAGGTCCCGATACCGCTTAACGACCTAGTTAAGTATATACTATAACTTAGATAGATAATTAGAGACTCTTATATTAATAGGGCTAAAGGGGTAGAAGAAGTTTAGTAAGAAACTAAGGAAAAGGGCAAGATAAAGCCTAGTAGGATTATTACTATAGCCTTTATCCCTTAAAACGCTAACTATATAGGGTCCTTGCTAGACGAGTTAAGGGAGAGGCTTAATATCTCTATCTATAACGCTATAATAGCTTACGTAGAGAGGTAATTATTTAATATTAACCTAAGCTCTATAAGAGACGAAGAAGAAACCTATTTCTATAAACCTATAAAGATAGTATATTTAATCTATAGTACTAAATTTTTAGGGATAGCCGAATATATCTATAAAAGCTAAGAGGCTATAGGGCCTAAGGTAAATATAGTCCTAGTACCTCTAGTAATTATAGCTATATTATAAAGATACTTATTAAAGTATATATAGGACTTACTAAGGATATAAGTTAGGTTAAGATTATCCTTAGCGCTACCGCTAAGTATATTAGTTAACTCTAGCTCTAAGGGAAACCTAATTAATAAGAGATATATAGAAGTATATAGTCTTAAGATTACGTTAATTACCGCGTCTATAAGGTTATACTCTAGCGACCCTATTAAGATATATAGAGAAGTAATAACGAACCTATATATAAGTAGCGCCTAGATACTTATCTACCTCTATATCTTACCTAATAGCATGCTAATGCCTCTAATCTTAGGAATACTATTTATCTACGTAACTTAACTAACGTTCGATTACTCGCTAAGGAATAGGGATATGTATATTCGTTATTAGATAGGGATAATCTAGATTATTACTCTAGTAGTAAGACCTATTAGGTAGTAATATAATAATAAGCTCTTACGAGAAAACCCTAGTAAAGCTAATATAGTTAAATTCCTAAAAGAAGGAAGGAAGCCTATAGTAATAGAACCGCTAGTCTTAGATATAGCTAGTTAAGAGATCCTCGTAAGGGATATCCCGCTCGAAAGGGATAACTAAATCGTACTATTAGTTAGGTATAAAGCCACGCGAGATATCTCGAGCTTACTAATTAAAAGCGCTATCTAGTAATATTAGGTAACCCTAAAGGAAAAGAGAGACGAGCTAATTAGTTTATAATAATCCGTTAAGAGAGACTAGGTTAGAAAGACTATAATAGATAGTCCTATAGTTAATATACTCTTTAAAAGGAAGGGAGTTAAAGTTTATCCTAAAGATAACGTCCCTTCTAATAGCTCTATTCTTAAGGGAGACCCCTATTAGAAGATAAAGAAGTAGGAATCTATAAAAGCCTGCCTTAATACTAAAGGACTATTTATAGAATACCTAGTTAGTAAATTCTTAGCTATAGAAAAGGGAATATAACTATATAGAGAGTAGATTACTAATATTATAGGCTAAGTTAATAGGTTCTTCTAACTAAAAGAGAAGGAAATCCTACTCGAACTCTTATTTAACTAAGAGGCTGCCCTCGCCTAGGACTTCGTAGAATACGGAAAGGTTAATCTAGCTATAGCCCCTCTATAAGTTATTAAGACTGTGGACTATAAGGTATAGTAGGTAGGGAATATCCCTATCCCTCGGGGCTTAGAGGCGAAAGTTATTAAGCTTCTAAAGTCTTGTCTTAATAAAGGGATACTAGAAGAATCTTATAGCCCCTACTATAACCCCTACTTTCTAGTTATTAAAAAGGATAGAGGGCTTAGACTAATTAATTCTATAACCTAGTTAAACGGAGTTATAATTAGAGACGCCTTTATCCTATTAAGTATAGACGAATTTAGCAATAACTTCTTAATATATAAGATCTTATCCTTACTAGATTTCTTCTCTAGATATAACTAGGTTCCCTTAGACTAGATAAGTTAGGACCTTATAACCTTCTCTATACCCCTAGGTCTATTATAGATATATATACTCCCTTAAGGAGGAACGAATTCGGTAGCCTAGTTTATAAGGGTTATAATTTATATCCTCTTTAACCTAATTCTATATATCTACTAAGCTTTTCTAGATAATATAGTAGTTAGGGGGCCTAACGAGATATATAATAATAAGGAAACCTTATTAAGGGTCCGTAAATATATCTTAGAATACCTTACTAACCTCGATAAAGTTCTCTTAAATATTAAACTTACTAGATATATAATTTCTACTATAAAATCACGGTTTTATTAATAAGCTACTAAGATTATAGGGTATCTCTATAGTATAAGCGGCAGGAGCCCCGTAGAATCTAAGGTTAAGAAGATCCTCGAGTAAATAAGCTACTAAGATATTATAAAAGTAAGGTTTTTTCTTAAGATTATTAGATATTATTAAATATAGATTAGATACTTTATATAACTAGCGAGGCTACTTACCCTCTTACTTAAGAAGAGCGTAGACTAGGTCTAGGCTAAGGAATAATAAGCGGCGATAGATATATTAAAAAAGGCTATTAGCGAGCCCTTAATCCTAATCTACCTATACCTTAGGGAAGGATATAGGGAGGTGATTCTAATATATAATACTAGCCTAAAGGGATAGGGAGCTATACTTATATAGGTTATCGAAGGGAAAAGGTATCCTATTAGATTTAAAAGTAGCTATTAGTCTAAGTTAGAAAGTAGCTATAATACGATAAAGAGGGAATGCAAGGCTATCTTATATGCCCTACGGAGGCTATAGAGCTATTTATATAGAGTCTATTTTACCCTTAAAACTAATGCCTAGGTTCTTATAGATTAATTAAAGGGAGCTATTAAGGATATGCTAGGAGCCCTCGTTACCCGCTAGGTTAGCTATATCTTCCTTTTTAACTTTATAGTCCGCTATATAGCTAGGACTAAGAATAGTATAATAGATAGGCTCTCTCGTATACTAGAAGGACCTTCCGATATAGTAGATAAGGTAGCTAAAGGAGATATCGAGGAGTTCGTTAACTTTTACCTTAATTCGGTTACTAATACTAAGTTAGAAGGAATTTACTCTAATAAGTCTCGAAGAATAGCTAATTACCTCTAGATACTATAGAAACTATCTAGTATAAATAGCATAGAGTATAGAGCCTTATAGAAGAGATATAGAAAGTTCTTTATAGAAGGACGAAAATTATAGGCATACCTAAGCTAAGAGGGATAAGGACTAGGACTTATCGTTAATAATATAAGAGAATAAACCTAACTAATATAAAGCTACTACTCTTAGCTTAGTTATAAAGGATAAGAAGTTATATACTAGTTCTTAAGGGATAGGTACTAGTAATAGACCTTATAGAATAATATCTTAGCGGTTATTGCAATATACGAGCTATACTAGAAATTTACCCCTTAGAGGCTATAGGAGCTTATAGTACTAACTATTCTAGGATATCCTATAAGTAAGGTATACTTCGATTATTAATACGTTCCCTTTAATAATAGGATCCTTTACTTAATAGAAGCTTACTATAACCTTATAGGGTAAGTTAAGGTTAAACTAGTGCCTAAGCTATTAATAAGGGCAATAATTAAGTTCGCGCTATCTATCGTCTATAAGTATAGTATTATAGTATAAGCTATTATAGATAAGGGGCCTAAGATAAAGTTAAACTTTAGGACTATCCTTAAGGGCCTTAGTATAAAGGTTATCCCGATCTCGGTATATAATCCTAAAGTAAACTTATAAGTTAAGGTTAGGCACTAGATTTTAGTCTCTTCTATAGCTAAAATAGTCGCGATATAAAGGTAGAAGGGGAAATAGCTTTGTCTACTTAATTAAGTAGTCCTCGCTAACTATATAATAGTCCGCTACTTATATAGAATATCCCCCTTTTACCTAATATATAGATAGGAGCTAATTTTACTATTAGAAGTAGAAAATCCTACGTAATATCTTATTAACTAGGATAAGGTTATATTATTAATAGATCTCTTTAAAGCATGCGTATAGATACTAGCCCGCAAGGCTAAAGATATTAAAAAGGCCCGTATAAAAGTAATAGCCTTCTATAAGTAGCTTATAGACTAGATTAATAAGCAGAATCGTTATACTATTAGAAAAGACGCCTTAAACCTAGGGGACCTTATCCTAGTATATAATATAAGGAGATTAAATAATCTCTTACGAGTAGTAAAGCTATAGATACGCTAGACTAGCCCCTTTTATATTATATCTCGAGCCCCTTTTTCTAGCGCGTATAGACTATAGACGCTTAATAAGATTAAACTTAATAAAATAATTATAGGGGAATATATTAAGAAGTTTATTAAAGGGCCTAATAGCTAGTAGTTATTAGATATAGACGATTAGCTATTATAGGATAAACTCGCTATATTAGCAAGGACCCCCTAGGGGAGTAATTAAACTATAGTTAATAACTTACTTATAACCCTAGCTTAAGAAGGGTTAGATAAGATAGTCTTATAAAG
>JPHH03000151.1:0-12607 GCA_000750105.3 Tolypocladium sp. Sup5 PDA-1
CCAGGACCGGAATTGGCCATAGCGGGGAGCGGGCCTCCTTCAGTTGCGCTTCCATCACCGTTCATGCCAAGGCCACCCGAGTGCGTCGGTCGCTACGTCTTTCCAGAAATTTTTGGAGTAAGGCCAGAGCAGCTCAAACGGACGCCGTGGCCCAGCAACAAGGACACGGGCGACTACTTGTCAACAATAGAGCTGTCGAGCCGGCGCAAGGTGGCATCCCGCCATTGCCCGCGCTGCAACGGTCACTGTGTTGCGCGCGGGCAGGTGGACTTGGTGCCCGCTCGATCGTCACTTTACTGCTAGGTGGTCGACTCATTGTCATTGTCGGTCGTGATGTTCCAGCAAAGCCCTTCAATTAACTCGTAGTATCTCCTCCAGGAAGCCAGTCTGCTTCGCGCAGCCAGTGCAATAGAACAAGCCGGCTCCAATCATCACGTATCCATCGTAGGCAATGTCGTCGGTTGACATCAACTCCGTCCCCTTGTGACACCCAAACCCAAAACACCGAACCTGCACCACGAGTGCTTCTACCTCCATCGTGAGATCACGAAACGTAGATGAATGACAGTAGTTCGACCTTCGGGTAGTTTGCGTCTGCGTATCTCTGGCTTCCGGCCCCGAATCTGGGTGGCAGCTTGGCTTTATATAGTCATTTCCAGAGAGCCTCCGGCGGGTCGGCGTATTCCAGCCGCCTGTGTCGACGTCAGGGACACTGGCAAGAATTGTTCCATCGCAGATCAGTTTCTAATGCGCCGGCGCCCTCAGCCACCACACTGGCCGCCCTTTCTCTGCCATGCCCCTACATCCGGACTGAACGTTGACAGTCCCAACCGTCCATGCAGTATCCTTCCCGTGAGGCCTCCTGCAAGTAGGGCAACCATTGGCGGTAGCATCATGCTCTTCGATGCATGGTTGGTGAAAGACGTGGCCTGGACGTGTCAGTAACCGCCGCGAACGACATAGAGGCACAACTGACCACAGGGGAGGCATACGGTGCGCCTTTGGGAAAGAGTCACGTAGCAGATGCTGCAGTCCTCGCCCAGTCCAAATGTCTCCCTCCCGTCGTGGTTTCCTTGACGCCAGTGCTGGCGGATGTTGCAGGCAAAGTCCCGCCTGTTCCAACGCCGCGTGGCGTTGGCAGTGCATGCCCAACAGTACAGCTGCGTTTGTCAGTACCATGAGCTCGACAAGCAAGCAAAGACTTACGCAGCCGCAGATTCGCACGACCGGTCGGGGACCAATTGGACCGTTACACGCTGCGCAGTAGAAGCCGGAGAACTCCTGCTGCTCCTCACTACTCTGATTGGCAGTGAGGACGCCCGTGTCTTTTCCCACGTCGCCAGCTATCTCAGGCCGGCTGGCTCCATCTCGAACTCCCTCATCGGCTGTAAGGTCGATACTTTCCAGGGCGCTGTGAGGGCCAGGACTGGTCAAGTCGATGAATACCCGGTGACCATGTCCTGCGTGCCGGTGTTGAGGGGACTCCCTGCGTTGACGGCCAGTCCGACCGAAGCACTCCATCTCGGGAATGTCTACGAAGCCAGCGCGGCATAAGCTCAGTAAACAGACGAAGAAAAGAAGGGATCTGCGAAAGAAGAGGAAAGAACAAGGGGGTGCGAGGTCAAGGAGCTAAGAAATGGTTGGATGGTGGAACCTTGGGCTGACCGGGACAAGGGCATCTGATGCAAAAGTGGCGGATGCGAGGGCTAAATGGAGGACTCTCCGTCAGTTTAATTCGATATGCATGTAATAAAAACTTTTTAAACGAGGAGGGAGCGATAGAACGGATGGAAAACCGTGAACGTGATGGTGAGGTGGTGGGTGTAGGGTAGGTGCACGAAAACGCCAACTGAAGACCGAGGTGAGCCGTAAACTCCAGACTAACATCATGAATGCAGGAGGACTGCTGTGGACGCTTATACGCCCGGAATGACCGATTCGTGGACTGTGAAGACGCAATGTGGACAAAGACGTAGCATTTCACTGATGTGCTTACTGCGCTCAACAATGTCATTTCTAGCTGCGGCGCCTCCCCCGGCACGCCCTTGGCCTGAGTCGAACAAATGGCTGATCCGAGTCTGTGTCTTCGTTCGACCGGTGTGCCGGGGTATGCTCGTCGGCCAATGCCCCGGAGCATTCGCATTGCCAGTGGCCCCTGCCCGTAGACCTCGAGTCGTCACGACTGCCATGACGAAGCTCTGAGCGGGCACTGCGAGTATCCCGGTGGTGGCAATCGGGGTAGGTATCACGTTGCCTCCGCACCCCAGCCCACGAGTCCATCTCGCTCCTCAGAATTCTAAGACTACGCGAGAAATCGTCAATGGCAGGGATCGCATCCTCCAAATACTCCGCGAACAGATAAGGGTTGAAGCGCCGAGGCGGGCGGAAGCTTGCGCCACCACACGGGTGCGAAGCGCAACCAATTGCATCGCACAAGGCCTTGCTACAATCGACAGCTCTCTCCGATGCAGACCGTCGTCGCTGGCGCTTACTGCATTTGTATCCCGATCTTCCCTTCTCCTTAGAAGAAGGTCCCTCGTCTCGGCCAGAATCGTCGATCAAGGTTGGCGTCCGCGTGCCCGGCGTTTGTGGTGGCCCCTCGGGGTCTTCATCGTCGCGAACAACGAAAGTGCGCAGACTTCCTGTGCTGTCGCTTTCTGAGCTTTGCCAGTCGCTGTCTTGGTGTAGGTTAGTGATGGGATATCTAGATTTGTTGAAGCTGGAAGGAAGTTACCCGAATCTCCCACCGTCCGCGCTTCGACGTCAAGCATGTCGGCGGAGAGCCGCTCCGGAGATCCCATGTTTGATGCTCCGAGAAAACGTTCTTAAATGTAAGCGAGACTTGTTTGGTTGTAGGTGTTCTTAGATGCGGTACTGAGCTGCGTTGGGTGTGATTCCTCCTATATAGCAAGAGCCTAGCGGTCTGTGCCTCTCTGTTTGCTCCGTACGCATGAATCGCCGGAGTTGGATGGAGACGATTTCATTCTACGCCAGGCACACCATTCCGGGAATTCTCGGCACGATTCGGCCGTGACGTCACGAAACTTGCAGGTCTTGGCCCATAACGTGCCCATCAGCATCTGGCCGTGTGCACCTTTCTCGCAATGGCCATTTGTATTCTACGGCAACCGGTGATGGAGGGACCCATCTGGCTACTCAACAGCATTGGTGGCTGTTAGGCCATGAAATCCCGTCCGTTTGTCCACATTCGCATGGTCAAACTAGCCAATCTGTATAACTTGCACATGCACCTTGGACTGATGCAGGCGAGCAGATGTTACGGAAGACATGATGGCACACAAAGCTGACGCGACTACTCGTGGCGAGAACAGTCTCGAGAACGAAGCAGAGAAAAGCGGTAGGATCATTCAGCCCTCACGCAATGTCTCGTATGGATGAGTGTTGACGGACTAACTGCCAAAGCTCTTGACGACGGCTTCGACGGGGACATGGAAGAGTTCTTTGACTATTTTCTGAGGGACGAACTGCTGGAGCCGGGAAAGTTGAAGCAAGCCAAGCAAGAATGGGAGCCAGTCAAAGCAGCGCTTGAAGGGGTAGCGCAACAAAAGAGCAGAAACGGAGGAGTCAGGAAGCGCCGAGTCACTTTCAAGCTGCCGCCGTCTTCAGCAGAGTCGCAGAAGCCAAACAGAATGCGACAAGAGAATCCGAAATAATATCTCCGCTGAACTAATTTTGTGAACCGCAGTCATGCATGTTGGTAACGATGTAGTCAAATGCACAATGGCACCCCCAGAGACCAACAGTCCGACAGCCCCCAGCAGTATTACACCGCATTGTCGACGCGCCCCAAGGCAATCTGGCCGCATCGCAGCACTAAGACGTGCTTTCCATTTCATGACTTGTCCTAGATTGCTCCTGCTGTGGATGCTCCTGCTGTGGATGCTCCTGCTGTGGATGCTCCTGCCGAGCCCGCTCAATGCTCGCGTTGCACTTCTGAACCATGGAGAAGAGGCCGGACGAGTGGAAATGAACGATCGGCATAATGCGCAATAGCACGTCGTCGGTTAACTTTTGGTAATATTCCAGTTCGCATGTCAATTGCCGAATTTCCTCGCTGAGCTCGGCAATGCGCTGCTGCGGCGAGACGGTGCCCTGTTTTGGTGGCAACGCTTTGAGTTGTACGATGCTTGTATCGCCGCCCAGGGCTCGAATTTCGAAGTCAACCGGTCCTCCAGACGGAGGTCTACCTCTGTCTAGATAGCGTGAAATGCGATTCCCAACATTCAGACTCCTCATTGTGACGTTGGGTAGACAGTAATGGAGGTCATCATGAGGGCCGTAGTTTCGCGGCTTAAATGCAAAGTCCTTGACCTCACTTCAGAGACCCAGAATCGGATATGCAAATCCTTGTAGATGTGGCCAGTATTTGCCAGTTTGGGGCGGGTTTTCGAAGCGCTCTGGGCGGCCTACGCATGGCACTCCGTGGGCGGGCATGTTACGGTCGCGACACTTTATTTACGCCCTTTCGCCAAACGCAGCATGTAAAACCGTGCCACTGCCTGTGACATTGGTCGGACTATAGTCCATATGTTTTTACCAACGGGCAGCAATACAATGATTGATGTGGTGGGTGTTGCACGTACGGACGAGTACGCCTGACGGCACCCCAATGTAGACTCTCCACCCGCTTGTGAGCCTATATAATACAAGTATCCCACGTCTCGTCGTCCTACTCCCGCATACTACATTTTACACTCTCGCACAGACAACTACGGTCGATCTCTGTTCCATCCTCCCACCGTCCGTCATGCCGTCACGAGCCATGAGCACAGACAACCTCTATGCGGAAGCGCTGAGACTGTTCGCCAACCAGCCCGCCAACCGTGATATGATTGCCCACTTGGCGCGTGTTGCAAGCGGAGTCATCAAACATGATCTGCCAATCTCATGCACGAGCTCGGAGCAGCATCAGCATGTGCCTTCGATGTCGCCAGAGCTGTCCCGGCATGGCGCAAGCCATAACGAAGAGTCTGCGCTGCCTACTCTCGAAGAGTTCATCACTCACCTGGTCAATACCTCCAAAGTCGGTGTGATGCCGCTCATGTCGACTCTTGTCTACCTGACACGCCTCAAGTCGAGACTGGAGCCGACGGCCCGCGGTCTTCCTTCCACGCCCCATCGCATATTCCTGGCGTCGCTCATCCTGGCCGTCAAGTTCATCGACGACTATCGGCCCAAGAACAAGCGCTGGGTGAAATACTCTCGCTTCAAAACAGACAGCACTTCGATTGAGTTCGACCAAGATGATGTGAATGAGATGGAGACGCAACTCATACTCCTTCTGGATTGGGATCTAGCGATAAGAGAGCACGAGTTGTGCGTCGTGCTGAAGCCTTTTTTGGAGCCGCTACGACGGCAGATCGCCCAGAGGCAGGAGAGAAAGAGGAAAAGACGAGAGGAAAGACGGAAACAAGATCAGAACGGCAACAATGAGATTTCCGGGCGGCTTGCACGAAGCAACGGCCGGAGCGCACACGGTCAGCAGGATCGTTCTTTGTGCGGATACATGTGTGCCCTCCGGACCATGCTCGATCATCTCGCTGCGCCTCGGACTGGCATGGCCTCCAGGGTTGGCAAATCTTGCAGGATTCGAAGCAACAAGACAGTCGTCGCTCATGGCACCGCACCGTCACCTGGCCGACAAATGATGGCAGACCAGAGACTGGCTTTGTTGAGCCAGCACAAATTACAAGCGACAGACCATGGGTCGAACATAACGATGACGGCTCACGCCACGACACCCAAGGCATAAACGTCAGCTAACGTCGCTCCCGTATCACGGCACATCTGCGGACAATGTGCGGGCTGCGGTGAGGAAGCGTAAGGCCGGCAATAGCTGGTGACGGATGCGGTCGTGATGGGCTGCTTTGTTACGCGAGGATTAATCGCTGGTCAGCAGCATGATGACACCACCTACAGAGACAGGTAAGGTCGAGTCAAGAAAGAGAAGGCGCTTAGAGAATATGAGGAAAGTTGCCGCTCAATACATCCCAGGGAGGCCACACCTAGCTTACCTGCGTGGCTGTCTGCCAAATACATTCAACCAAGCTTTCGTTCTCATGTGCATGTCTGATCGAGAGAACTCGTGCTAAGTTGACTCCGCCCCCTTTGCCATATTAGCCCACTTGGGATATTCGCCAGATGGGCATGGCATGAGGTGGCTGCTGGATGAGCTCTGTGCCCTTGCCGGGGCCACAGGCACGCATTCTCGGCTCGCCGGGATAGAGCGCGACGACACTGGAGCGCACTTCCGTCGTGCAGGTATGTCGGAGGAGTGACTTTGGCGTGGCAGGTACCTTGGTGGCTACATTTAGGGGAGCTTTTGATGATTGGATTGAAGGACTGAGTGCTATGAAAGTGCGACGTTGTAGACAATGATCGCAAAGACGTATGATAGCTAGCTAGCAGAGACTTGGGTCTACTTCCCAGCATCAGGGAACCACTGATGCGAGCACGGAAGCTGGCCTGGGAACAGCACACGAGAATTGTCTAGCAGCAACTCAGTTCCACATATTGTGCTTTTCGAGATACTCGCGGCACCCTGTAGGCCACTCATCCATGGCTTTCGTGACCTCCTCTAACGTGGTGTCCTTGAGGCATGCGGAACTGCCGACCCATTGCACCCGCAGGTATAGCGCTCCGTCGCGCCATTCGTGGGACAGGATCGTAAGATATCGCTCAGGTACGTGGCCCTTGCGCGCTCCTGGGTCGCTGTCCCAGTACGTCAGGACAGCAGCGCTCTGGAGCCTCTGAAGATCGGTCTCGTACTCCCAAGTTTCATCACCGGACGCCCACCGGCATTGGAGCTGAAACTCGGGATCTTCATTGCCAAGGAACAAACGATGGCCAATGATCATCTCTAGTTCGTCTTCTGGTTTGGCCTGGAGAGCGGGAAGGCTACCGGTGAAAGGAGGTGATGTTGCTATCGTGCGCCAATAGTCCTCGTACGCACCTGGCCAATTGTCACTCACCACGTCCCCTGATAGCCATTTCGCTGGAGATGCAGGATGCCCGACCACGTGCACTCGGAGCTTCTCAATTCTTGCTCCGCTGGCTGCCTTGGCTACCTTGTGGCCCATGATCCTCAGCAACCCCGGCAGGACACCGCTCTCGGCCGACCGAGGGCGTTTCCACGGCTCCGGCCCGCAGCCCCAATACGTGCAAACTGCAGCATTGGACGCTCTCTGGACGACGGCCTCCTGTATCCAGAGCCTTGTGTTGTCTTGCAGGAGGCAACGTAGCTCGAAAAGCCGAGCGGTCCCGTGCCCGGCAATCTTGTGCCCTATGATGCATTGGAGCTTCGCAGCCGGATCGACACTTGTTGGCTTATGGAACGGAGAACAGTTTTTGCTAGACGCTGCGACGTGAAGAGATACCCCGTCAGCATCGCTGGTAGTTTCGCTGGCTGTTTCGCTATTAGGACCTCTGCTCCGTGGGGACGCGCTTCCGCCAGCACTAGAACGCGCGATGTGAGAGTCTTCGTCAAGTTGTCGAATTTCGCAGGCTTGTTGGTGGTCGGCGGCCTTCCACAAGTCAAACCACAGGCGCTTCATGGTGTCCGATCTCGCTGCGGCGATGGAACGGGCAGGGAATGAAGAGGCTCGAAAGGTGACCGGAATGAGAAACAAAACAGGATGGACAGACAGGCTCTTCGAGTCAATGATAAGTGTGGCTGATGGCGAGGATGTTGAGCATCGTGCGGATTGCTCACAGACGCTCTGTGGCAGGTAGCGAGGGCGGACACCGTGTCGGCCGCCGTTCACCATGTATTGACCGGTACAAAGGCAATGTGAAGTCCCATTCGCGATGTCCTACAAAACTTGTCATAGCTTCATTGCTAGCGATAATCTTCGCCGTCGTACTACCGTCAGGCTCGGGTGTGACCGGCTATCGTAGGATGGTGAGGAGTTTGTTGGTTCCTGCATTCCTCCTGCTCGACTGGGCGTCGGTGGCAATTGAGTTTTCTTGTCCTTTGCGCCGCTCGGATGCTAGCTCGAAAGTTTCCTTGAAAACGTTTGCATCTCGCCAGATACATAGCTGAAATGGCAAACATGGCAAAGAGAGGCAGGAGAAACGCCACAATGCTACGTCGGCGGTTCGGTCCTGCGTGCTTTTCGTCGAGCTGACGGTGACTCCGGACCTTGTGGGCAGGCGGAATCGTCCGATGGAAGCTTTTCACTTTACAAAGCAGCATCTTATGATCTGCATTGAAACCTCTGCGCATATCTGGCGGACACAAAGCCGTAGAGAAAATGGCACCTGTTCTTCTATGTAGCTACCACAGTTTCCTATTGTCTCGGAGACATTAACGTTGGCCGTTACGCGGTCCGCCCATCGACAGCCCCTTCGTCCCCGAAATGTCTCTCCCACAAAAAATCCATCTTGATCAGGAGCGCACGAATCGGGCGCACCCTGTTGGCGAAAGTTAGTATCAACGCTTTTTTTTGTAAAGGGGCATGCTACAAACATCTTCTCAAGCTCAACGATCCTAGCACCACTCGTCAGCAACCTTTCTGCTTTGCCCCATTAGCAACCATACCTCTCTCGCGCTTCTTCATTCTGCATTTCCAAATGCTGTACTAGCCTGGCCGAATTAGTCGCCGCCGCAGCCGTGCTGCATTGAAAGGTAAACACACATTTGCATGTGGCTGAGCCCAGTGCCGTTCTCCGTGGAGCCGTTGTCAGCTACGTTCTGGGCAGCAGAACTGCGTATTGATGTTAGCCTATGCAGCGTACAGGAAGGGGCCAACGTACCTTGTACTTGTCTCATCGCCGTAGCCCAGATGGTTCACGGTAGGGACGCCGTTCCGCTGAGTCGGGTATGTGTCTGGGAACATTGGCTCGGACGATGGTTGAAGCGTTTGAGTGTGTTGGAGGGCATCGCCGGAGCCGGGGGCCACGAATGGCATGGCCCAAGCATGGTTTTGGCGCGGCCTGCCGCCGCCCGGCGGAAAGTTCGGGGCCGTCGTGCGGGCCGTTCCCGAGCGGTTCGGTCGTGCCCGTCGCTTAGCCATCTCGTCCGGTGGAGGATAAAGCATGATGCGACGAAGGCAAGTTTGGTGATTCACAAAGAAAGACGTGAAGTTGGGTGAAGGCCAAAGTCAGCATGCGTCTCTGATGGGCCGCCCTGCGGCCATTTATATTAACACCATTGTCCCGACAGCCTGGTTCAGTTCATTGATCCTGTTCAATGAACGAGAAGCCATGAACAGGTTCTTGCACCGATGCCCCTGTCGAGAAAGGCCCCCACTGTGAGTGTCTCGAGAATCAAGCTCCACACATCGGACCTGCACGGTCGCCACCTCTCGAGAGGGGGTAGGACGCGGGATGAAAGCTCGGTAGATGAGGCTGTCCATCTCTACATAGAATTGTCCGTTGCAGTGGGTTGTTAGTAGTTGCCACGATGAATAGCGAAGTGCAGGTCGGCAGCAAGCTTCTAGAAAAGTTATAGGTAAACCAAGCGAGAGCAGTGAACGGACGGCGAGTACATGGCTAGGATGGTGGGCTCTGAAGGGAGAAAGAAAGGCAGATGCAGACCATCCTTAACGCCGAGCTCGTGTGTCAGACTCGCTGATCGAAGCTAGGTTCGACACACACAAGCTAGCAGCTGCAGGACCCGCCGTTCCTGCCAATGCAGACTAGAGCCTCATTCAGACCAGGATGGTCTGGAATAGCCCCAACGTCTTTCTATTTTTGCGCTGGCTCGACCGTGACTGGTGGAACTAGCACAAAAGGTCTGCGCCCTAGACGAGCACATTCCGGACATCTGAAGGAAAAGAAGCGATGATCTCGCGAATCGCCCCTGATGCAGCGGGTCAGGAGGAAGTCATGGTTCGGAGAACCGCCGAGGGCCCCTACATACTTCACGGCGTGCGGCCGGAGCTGCCCGGTAAAGACTTCGTCCCTGATGTTGGCTACCGATACGTGGTCTTCTTGATGCTAGATTGACGAGCGGCGATCGGGCAGCGTTGTACTTCTGCACTCGTTTGTGGCGGCCGCAGTATCGTGCGTAGATGGTAACCCTTGCCATGCCCGCCGGCGGTTACCGGCAGTGTCCTACCAGTAAATCTTATCCATCGCCCCTCCCATCCGTTTAGAACACCGCAGCGTCGATGGAATCGACGGCCTTCCCCACCGTCCCTCAAGGCGGCGGAGATGAAGCGGTCATTAACCCCGCGCCGCTCCAAATGGGTCCAGGGTTGCATCGCTCGTCCTCGTCGATAGACCGGCGTACAGATGCCCCCAACGAGACATTTTCCTCCTGCGTCTGCTGAACGGACTCCCCAGACTCCACTGCTTGGACAGTGTCACATGCGGCAATGAACCTCTGTCCAAGAAAATTAGTTGCTTCTGGTTGTGTGTGTGGGTACGTGGCTGTGCTTTCACTTAGGACGGGCCCCGGAAGGGCAGTGCCCTGTCAAGCTGAGCAACCTCTAGCATGCTCGCGTTGAGCCCTTGTCTGTGCTCTGAAAGGTGAACATGTGTTAAGTTCCACTCGTTATGCTAGATCCAAAGGCTTGAACTCCTCAAGGCCAGCCATGATTTACAGCTCTGCGGCTATTGGGCGTCAACGGGCCTCGGCACTCAGAGCCCCGAGGTCAGAAGTTTGTCGCGAGCAGATGCGTTTCCGACGTCGCCGGAGGCTTCCGTGTTGGGAAATGCCCTGGAACTTCTGGCTTGAATGGCGCCTACGATGTCGGCAGCCGTCAACTGACGCATTTGGCTCGGAGTTGATGTCATGCTCAGCGCAACACCACCGCGTTCTCCACGCCTCGACTTGTCTATACCCGTCATTGCATGCCATTCCGGAGGAACTAAGATGTCATAGTGAAGGACAATTGGGTAAAGGAGCGTTTCAGAGACTCGAGGGGCAACTACCTACCGAAACAGACGCGATGGAAGATGAGCCGGGGGGGAAGCGAGGGTGTCACCATGGACGGAACTAGCACCGCTCTCGAAATCATCACGAGCGACTGGCGACAAATTCCGAGTTCGGCCAGCAACGGCAAAACGCCGATAAAAGGCCGACTGAGTTCGTTCGCGCTCTCGCCAGCATCACCATTGGGTACCGCTGCCATGGAACGTCTTACAATTGGCCCGCATAGGGGCCTGTGGGATGGGCTGTTGGTTGCTTCATTCCTCTGGCAACACTGCGTATCCATCGGTGGCAATTGACTTTTGTGCCTTGATGCGCGACCCGAATGCCATCCTTCGGGTTTCATGACTTGAGGTTTTGTTTTTTGTTGAAGACGAGAAGTTGGAATAAGCTCACGTGCCACAGCCTGTGGCCGCCTATCAACGTTAGCTCTGATCTTGACGCAGCTCGGGCGATGGGGGTGAAATGAACCGGGGCTTCAGCGCGAGCCAATTGGGATGCTGGCGGCGTCCCGTTTGGGAAGTCGGCTGCACGGACCCAAATTTTCGGCGTTCCGTACGTCCGTAGTCTGTCTGTCAGTGCAATCACTCCGGATCCGCAATTTCTCCAGCCGATGTGGTTGCGATGCGTCCCCCGCCAGTTCCATTACGGGCAAGCGTTGCTGCCAACGCCGATGAGGATGGCAGCCCACCACGCCCCACTCGTCCTCTCAGCGTACAAGCCGCCGTCATCGTCCGTCAATATGGCAAGGTCCCCGGGCCGACGCCGTCAGGGACGTCCAACAAGGTAACCCGAGGCAGTCCTCGCCGCTGGCCAGAAGGGCATCGGAATGGCCGACGCAGATCTTAGACATCCCCACCCAGCCACAAAGCATATGCTTTTCACAGTGTTACGGACTGCAATCGAATCCATTAGCAAGCCGCGAATAATCAGGGACACGCGAGTGAAATACGTGGGTATGATAGGTAGCGAGCCCACTTAAACGATGGAGTCGATGTGTCTTGATTCTCTACCCGAAGGCAAGGACATAGCTGTTTCCCGTAGATCCTCAGTTGGCGGGGCTACCCTAAAGGCAGTGTCGCCTCAGCAAGCTGCGAATGCATTCTGTCCAATTGCCTCGCTTATCTCTTCTCGTAGTTCTGCCACCGAGGTTGGGATAGATTCCAAAGTATGCAGGCACTTGCACAGAAGGGTTTCGCTGGCAATGAAACGCTCTGCTGTCTCCGTGCATTCCCGTGTCAGCCGTCCGCATTCCGCCCGAGCTGCCTCGAGCTCTTGCTCCAGGCGCCTCTTTCCCGCTTCTTCCGCGTCCAGTCTCTCCTGCAGCTGCATCATCTCCTGCAGAAACGTCTCCCTCTCACCGCGTGACTTCTTTGCTTCCACGGTCTTCGCTGCCGAATGTCTGTCGTGATGAGGCTGCTGCGGCAGGATCGCACGGAGCTGCGGGGCGGCGGCGTCAGTCTGCACGGCAGTACTGCCATTGGCTCCAAAGGGCGTGATGGCCTCGAAGCTTACGCCCACCTCCGAGCAGAGATCCTCGTACGCAGAAAGCCTATGGTCGCTCAGGTTCCTGGAGAATAGATGCGCTACCTCGGGGCGATACGACCACGAGTAGCATTCTTTGGGGGTGTTGGTCAATCGGACTTTGGCTGGCTCGACGGTCAACCCAGTTCTCTGCCCTACACTTGGTCAACTTCGCCTGCTCTTGGA
>JPHH03000152.1:0-11873 GCA_000750105.3 Tolypocladium sp. Sup5 PDA-1
AGTTAAGTTCGGCGCCTAATAGTTTCTTAGAATAGAACGCTATTAGCCTTAGTTTCCTATTCTTATCTCGCTATCTAATTTATGCTCCTAACCCTCGGTTAGAGGCGTCTATTTCGAGTTTAACTTATAACTCTAGGTCGAAGATAGCAAGGACTAGTTCCGAAGTAATTAGATCTTTAATCTTCTAAAATACCTATTTAGTTTCTAGTTTCTATATAAAGGTTATTTCTTTCTTCGTTAGGTCGTAAAGCGGTATCGTATATATACTTATTCCCTTAATAAAGTATCGGTAGTAGTTAGCGAATCCGTTAAAACCCTAAACTTCCTTAACGTTAGTAAGCGTTAGCTACTCTTAGACTACCTTAATCTTATCTTATTATATTTGTATTTCTCCTAGGATAATAGTATATCCGAGGAAGTCTACTTCTTGCGTATAGAACTTACTTTTTTCTAGTTTAATTAATAACTTCGCATTCTAGAGTACTTATAGTACCTTATAAACGTATTCCTTATATTCCTTAAGATTCCTTAAGAAGATTAGGATATCGTTAAGGTATACTACTACGAATATATCGAGATATTCGTATAGGACGTTATTATTACGACCTAGGCTAATAGGCTACGGGATAGGCCGGCTGTGCAGGCGCTAATGCGGGCTACATGGAATAATAGTCGGAACGGTTAATTAATAAATAGTGGATCGGTGCGATCTACGGGATAGATCGTGCGATCTATTAGATAGATTATTAACGATCCATGGATTATTAGTAATCTATGGATTATAATAATCTAAGGGATCGTAGTAATCCCTAGGAGCGGCAGCGATCTATCGCTAGTATATAGGACCCCCTAATTTCCTTACTATAGTATAGATACCTCGCTAGCTTTTAATAACACTCTTTAGTTATAATCTATTATCCGGGATATTCGATCTATTACTATCGTAATAAGACTAGCCTAGTACTATACCCTAACCTTACCTACTAATATAAACCTACTAGTTTATCCCTTAGGAACCTAAACTATTATATATTAAAAGCTCTTATTTAGAAGGTTATAGCGTTACCCTAAGTAATACTTAATACTATCGAAATAGTACTACTAACTAAACCTAGATCGAGCACTAACCCCTAGGGGAAGGCACTACTACCCCTTATAAAACCTACTAATAAAATGGAAATCTTAGATAATGAGTTAGATAACGATACCCCAGATATGAATAAGGAACTCTAGGATAAAGTCTACTGCCTTTAGCGATAAATCAATAACTTAGTCGCCCTCTAGGAGGAATAGACTAAGATATACTAAACCTAGGAGAGATCCTTAAGCTAAAAATACCCTAACCCTTTAATAGTACTATAGGAATACTCTAGCTATTTATTACTTAAATACGAGCGTACTTTATATACTTCCTAACCTAGTTTCGCTACGAAATAGCAAAAGTATACTTCGCGGCCGGAAACCTTTTTAGCTTAGTAGCTATATAGTTTAAACTAACCTTGCGCGACTACGTCGCTAACGTAGTAATAGGGATATATAAACTAGAAACTAATAAAATCCTTAATAACTACCCTAAGTTCGAGGAAGCCTTGCGATAGGCATTTAGGAATATAGACGAAGAAAGGGACGCTAAAAATAAACTCGATAACCTCTAATAAAAGGGATCCGCGTTAGACTACGCGGTAACCTTCCGATAAATTATCTTAAAGATCCTATAGGAGTAGTCTTACTTAATAGGAGCCTTCTACTTAGGATTAAAGGAGAACGTTAAGGACGAACTCTATAAGGAAGAGCGACCCGATATATTAGCTAAATATATCGCTATAATTATACGCATCGACGATAGATAGTATAAGAGACGCGAAGAGAGGAGGTATATAAGAAAAGGGTAGAATAGAAACCCTACCCGCTACTTTAGTAACTCTCGACGAAAGTATAAAGAACCTATTATACGCTATAATAACTCTAGTCTAGGACGAATAGACTTAGACGTAATATAGAAAACTAAGCTAAAAGAAGGTAAGAAATACTATAACTATAGGAAGTTTAGATACTTCGCCCGCGAATGTAAATAACCTAAGAAGATTAGATAGAAGCTAATACTAGAAGGTAAGAAGCACCTTAACGCTATTAATAAGGAACTAGTTAACTATAATAACCTAAACTAGACCGCGTGCTATAATAATAACTATAATATATACCTCTTAGATAAATAAGGTAGCGGATAGTTCCCTAGGGAACTAAAAGGAAGCAAAACCATCGCTATAATAGGAAGACGAGGAGTCTCTAGGTTACGAGGCGTAATTAACGGACGAAGGCTTAAATAATAACGAGAAGAATACGTAGAATTCCCGTATCTAGGAGGAGTATTTAATAAGTAGATACGATAAAATAGAAAGAAATTCTAGGAAGATATACGCTAATTATACTAGATTAAATAACGATATCGCTACTAAGAGGAAGAGTAATATAAAATAATCGCTAAAGTAAAATAATAATTATAGTTAATAGAAGAAGAAGAAAAAATAGAGATATTTAATAATGCGAAGTAATACTTTAAGTCTAATAACGAATAAAGTATTAATAATACTAGCTCCGAAGATAAGAACTATACGCCTAGCGCGACCGAGGACGGACGATTAGAAGTACCGATACTCTATCGGGAAAACGCGACCCTCGGAGCCTCGCTTAAAGGAAAGGAAATATTAAACGACGATATAGAAATAAGCGCTATAACCGATATCGGTATATAAATAGAGCTAGAACCTCTTACGGAGATATAATAATCCGCTCTTATCTAATACGAACCCGCGCCTAAAGGCAGAGACTATGCTATTACTATTATCGTAACCGATATAATAAACGTAATTATAAGAGACGTATACCTATAAATAGAATACGGAGATAACCCTAGGGTCGTACCTAGGCACGAATTATATATATAAATTTTATAGGCTTTATATATCTACCTAGATTACTAAATATATTTCCGAACTAAGGCACGATACGACGTATTCCCTACTAGGTAGAAGGGATACGCCGTTACTAACCTATATATATTAAACGACTTATATAAATAGAGGGTAACTACGCGATATATATCGTATAAGGTAGTTATCCTAGAACTAAACGAAAACATACCCCTTAAATGCTAAAGCGATCGGTTAATTAATAGGATATATATATTACTTACTTACTATACGTATACCTTTAGGAAGGTATAGGAGTAGCACCGATATATATAGTAAGGATATCCTATTACTCGATAAACTATCTATATATTAATATACGATAGAGAAAGTTATAGGGATTGCCCCTTGCTAAGATGCCTAGAGTATATAAGAGAAAAAGCACGAGAATAGTATATTAATATATAGGGAATACTAAAACCCTATAAAATATATCGATAAATAATTAATAAATAGTAGCGGGAAGGATATATTAGACCTATCTAAATAGCGCTAAAATATTAGAAGAATAAGAGACTTCTTAATATATACTACGAGAAATCGGTATTATAACCTAAATACTATTAGAAATATATAGTTAATTACGAAAACGCTAATTATAGGAAGTATAAAGAGGACTCTAAGGAGATCTAGCATATACTCGAGGAAATACGCTAAAATAACTTTAACTTCTAGAATATAAGAGGAAAACTAGGATATAAGCATTAGTATAACGAACTAAAGAAGCTTATTAACGAAGAAAAATTAAACTAGGATTTAAAAAACAAGGCACGCTATCTATAAAAGGGCTATAGACTAGTATATAATAAAGAGATCTAAGGACCTTATATATAATAGAGATAAGTTATAGTAATAAAATAGTATTAGATATCTAGATTATAGGATATCGTATACAAGTACTATTAGATAGTAGCGCGATAGGCAATTATATTTTACTAAGAGTCATAAATCATTACTAACTCTTATAGATATAAAAGGAAGAGCTATATATGCTCTAAAATATCGAAGGAGAATCCTTTAAGTATAATAATAGAATTATCGATATAGAGATTAATTACCTCGATATCTTAATTTAAGGACGACGAGAATAAGTTAACTTCGACGTTATAGATATATTAGGGCATAACCTAGTGCTAGGATACCTATAGCTATAGGAAAGTAACCTAATAATTAACTAGAGGATAGGCTAACTATGTTAGAATAAGAACGTAGCCCCCTAGGATTAGAAGACTAGAAAGGAAGTAAAATTTTATAATAACTTAGTTACTAATGCAGGGATATACTAACTACCCCTCTTAAATAAGATATTACGGGTAATAAAGACCTAAGTAGTAACTAATATAGCTCTATAACCTAGTATATAATATAAATAAAATAAAAGAAAGAACTAGAAAATCTAAAGAGTTATTGCTACTCTTAGGAGAGACCTCGAATAAATTAACGATAATATCGAATTAATAAATAATAGCCTATCGGAAGATAGAATAAAGAACGTTTTAATAGAATACTATAGGTATAAATAACTATTCGAGGAAGAACTCGAAATAGGACTACCGGAATATAGTTAATAGGATTATAAGATCTAACTTAAAGAAGGAACGACGCCCTTATTCTATAAAATATATAACCTTAATAAAAAGTAACTCGAAACGCTACGTAACTATATCGACGAAAATCTAAAGAAAGGATATATATAGCTATCGATATCTAAAGTAGGATATCTAGTTATATTCGTCCTAAAAAAGAATAGAAAACTCTAACTTATTATCGACTATCGATATATTAACGCCGATACTATTAAGGACCGCATATTACTACCTCTTATTTCGGAAATAAAAGATAGGCTAGCTAGTATAAAGTAGTTTACGGCGCTTAACCTTAAAGGAGCCTATAACCTTATTAAAATAAAAAAGGGATACGAATAGATAATAGCTTTCTAAACGAAATTTAGACTATTTAAGTACTTAGTAATGCCCTTCGGGCTTACTAATGCGCTAGTAACCTTTTAGCGAATAATTAATAATATCTTACGCGAATATCTTAATATATTTATAGTAGTATACCTCGACGATATCCTAATCTTCTCGAGAAATCTAGAAGAGTATAAGGAATACGTTTATAAGGCACTATAAGTACTCTAGAATACGAAGTTATTAGTTAAACTAGAGAAAAGTAAGTTCTATATATAGGAAGTAGACTTCCTCGGATATACTATTATCCTAGGAGAAATACGAATGTAATAAGATAAAATTAAGGCGGTCTAAGAGTAGCTAACGCTTACTAATATTAAGGAAGTTTAGGGTTTTAACGGATTCGTTAACTATTACTAATACTTTATTAAGGGAATAAGCGTGTATACGATACTGCTTTATAACCTAACGAAGAAAGAAATAACCTTTATATAGAAACTAGAAACTAAATAGGCATTTTAGAAGATTAAGGATCTAATTACTTTAGAACTAGTCCTTGCTATCTTCGACCTAGAGTTATAAGTAGAACTCGAAATAGATACCTCTAACCGAGGGTTAGGAGTATAAATCGGATAGCGAGATAAGAATAGGAAACTAAGGCCGATAGCGTTCTA
This sequence comes from Tolypocladium sp. Sup5 PDA-1, assembly GCA_000750105.3. Taxonomy (NCBI): domain Eukaryota; kingdom Fungi; phylum Ascomycota; class Sordariomycetes; order Hypocreales; family Ophiocordycipitaceae; genus Tolypocladium; species Tolypocladium sp. Sup5 PDA-1. The sequence goes on from JPHH03000152.1 coordinate 5,554, forward strand.
TTCGAAGAAACTATCCGGCGCTAAACTTAACTACCTTATCTACGATAAAGAATTCCTTGCTATTATTAATGCCTTTAAGGAATAGAGATATTATCTCCTAGGAAGTAAGTATAAGGTTAAGGTTTATACTAATTATAAGAATATCATATATTTCGCTATAACTTAATAACTTAGTAGACGATAGATTAGATAGGCAGAATATCTCTTAGAATTCGATTATAAGATTATCTATCGTAAGGGATCTGAAAACGGACGAGCAGACGCTCTTAGTAAAAGACCTAATTATAGCTTAGGAGAAGCTCCTAATATAGGATAAATCCTAGAGCTTAATAAAGAAATAGGTAACTACTAGTAGAAATAACTAAATATAGTATTTAAGGTATAAGACGACGACCTAATATTCTAGAAAATTAAGGAATAGATAGAAGAACACGTTATATATATCTAAGAAATACCTAACGGATATAATATAGAATATTCTAATATACCTATATATAACGATAAGATATAGTTACTACCGCTATTACGGGAAGAAACTATTAGGGAGTTCTACGAATACCTAATATATAGATATTAGGGAATTAGGAAAACGATAGAGCGAATACGACGAAAATTCGATTTTTCTAGAATAAAAGAAATTATTAAAGAGGTAATTAGCAAGTGCGCCCTTTACGCACGAAGCAAAGCCTTACGATATAAACCTTACGGAGAACTAAAACCACTGCTAGTTCTAGTTAAACTATAGGACTCGATCGCTTTTAACTATATCACGAAGCTACTATTATTAAAGGAACCTATAATAAAGGTAAAATATAATAGTATCTTCGTAGTTATAGATTAACTTATTAAGTATAGGTACTTTATCCTATATAAGGAAGTAAGTAATATAGAAGATCTTATATATATATTCCTAAGGACAATCGTATATAATTACGGACTACCGAATAAGATTATCTCTAATAGAGGAACTATATTTACTACGAACTTCTAGTAAGTATTAATAGCTTAGCTTAGCACGAAATATAAGCTTAGCATAGCCTACTACCCTTAGATAAATAGATAGACCGAACGGTTAAACTAGATACTTAAATAGTACCTTCGTTATTATATTAACTATAGATAAGATAACTAGGTTAAATAGTTACTAATAGCATAATTAGCTTATAATAGCTTAATTACGGAAGCTACGAAGGTTTCGCTATCGTATACTAACTTCGGGTATAACCCTAAAGTATATTAAATTATACGATAAGGACTATAGGTAGAACGAGCTATGCTCTAAGCGGATAAACTAAAGGAACTTTACGAAGAAATAAAGAAAGAACTCGAATATATTAGATAAAGAATATCGATATACGCTAATAAGAAAAGATTAAAGGGACTAATCTTTCGGGAGGGAGATATAGTTTACTTACTTCGACGAAATATTAAAATAAAGTAACTAAGCGATAAATTAGATTTTAAGAAACTTAGACTATTTCTAGTTAAAAAGGTTATTTTAATAACTAACTACGAACTTTTATTACTAAAAATAATAAAGGTATACCCTATCTTTTATATTTCGCTACTCGAGATAGTACTATAAGACGTAGAAATATAAGACTATATCGAAGTTATAGACGATAATAAATACGAAGTCGAATAAATACTAGATACTAGGAAATATAATAAAATCTAATAATAGTTAGTTAAGTAGAAAGGATATAGACACGAAGAAAATACCTAGGAACCTGCTAAATATCTTAAGAACTGCCGGCCGTTATTAAGGCAGTTCCGCTAGACTTACGAATAGATACTAGAGGACCTACGTCTATAAGGTCCTTACCTAGACTAAGGGATAACTAGTTAAACTCGTTAGGGATACCTAGCGACTAAAGGTTATCTATTACCTAGCGCTCGTGGGATTCTAGCGTAGGGATAAGTTTATCCTCCTTATCTAGCTTAGCTATACCTCGCTAGAATAACTCAGTACTCTTCTCTTTCGCCTTCTTCTTAATACGGCGAATACGAATAAGACGATTTAATGCCTTAGATAATTATAATTAGAGCTTTTCTAGTAGCTCCCTAGCCTCCTCCTCCTCGGTATCTAACTTTCTTTATTAATCTATTAAACGTATTATTAAGAAAAATTAGTAAATAAAAGGAAGATACGCGTAGGGAAGTAAGATAAATAAGATAACGCTATTAAAATACTATTATAGTTCGAATAACCCCGTTTTATATACTTATAGTAGCGGGAAGAGCCCCTTACTATATTATAAGTTAACTTCCGCTTAAAATAAAAAGTATAAGGCATATCTATAGCGTTGCCTTCGGCTAGGATAAGGGAAGCTAGACGGTCGCGTTCGAAGGATTTGCGAGATTTTGGTTTTTTAATACGACCTAACATAGTATTAGCATAATATCTTAGAATAATTATAAAAATAGGTTACCGTACCTATAAATGCGGGCATAGGTAAGGTATTTATGCGTTAGTTACGGGTATTATAAGGCTAGGTCTTAGGGATAAGACCGTTAGGAGAGGGGATATCGTATTATAACCTAGGCTAACGGGCTATGGGATAGGCCGGCTATGTAGGCGCTAATGCGGGCTATATAGAATAATAGTTAGAACGGTTAACTAATAAACGGTGGATTAGTGCGATCTATAGGATAGATCGTGCGATCTATTAGATAGATTATTAACGATCTATGGATTATTAGTAATCTATAAATTATAACGATCTAAGGGATCGTAGTAATCCCTAGGAGCGGCAGCGATCTATCGCTAGTATATAGGACCCCTTAATTTCCTTATTATAGCATAGATACCTCGCTAGCTTTTAATAACACTCTTTAGTTACGATTTACTATCTAGGATATTCGATCTATTACTATTATAATAAGACTAGCCTAGTATTACGCCCTGACCTTACCTGCTAATATAAACCTGCTAGTTTATCCCTTAGGAACCTAAACCGTTATAGTTATTAATTATTCGCTAAAAGGTTACTAGCGTATTAATAAGCCCGAAAGGTATTATTAAGTATTCGAATAGTCTAAATTTCGTCCAGAAAGCTATTATCTATTCATGTCCCTTTTTTATCTTAATAAGGTTATAGGCTCCTTTAAGGTCAAGCGCTATGAATTACTTTATACTAGCTAACCTATCTTTTATCTCTGAGATAAGAGGTAATAGTATGCGGTCTTTAATAATATCGGCGTTAATACGTCGGTAGTCGATAATAAGTTAGAGTTTTCCATTCTTCTTTAAGACGAATATAACTAGATATCCTACTTTAGATATTAATAGCTATATATATCCTTTCTTTAGATTTTCGTCGATATAGTCGCGTAGCGTTTCGAGTTACTTTTCGTTAAGGTTATATATTTTATAGAATAAGGGTATTATTCCTTCTTTAAGGTAGATCTTATAATCCTATTAACTATGTTCTAGTAGTCCTGTTTCGAGTTCTTCCTCGAATAGTTATTTATACCTATAGTATTCTATTAGAATGTTCTTTATTCTATCTTCCGATAGGCTATTGTTTATCGATTCGATATTATCGTTAATTTATTCGAGGTCTCTCCTAAGAGCGGTAATAACTCTTCGGATCTTCTAGTTCTTTCCTTTATTTTATTTATATTATATACTAGGTTATAGAGCTATGTTAGTTACTACTTAGGTCTTTATCGCCCATAATATTTTATTTAAGAGGGGTGATTTATATATCCTTGCTTTAGTAACTAAGTCGTCGTGAAATTTTACTTCTTTTTTAATCTTCTAATCCTAGGGGGCTATATTCTTATTCTAACGTAGTTAGCCTATCCTCTAGTTAATCGTTAGGTTACTTATCTATAGCTATAGATATCCTAGTACTAGGTCGTGCCCTAATATATCTATAATATCGAAGTTAGCTTATTCTCGTTATCCTTAAATTAAGATATCGAGGTAATTAATCTCTATATCGATAATTCCGTTATTATACTTAAAGGATTCTCCTTCGATATTTTAGAGCATATATAGCTCTTCCTTTTACGTCTATAGGAGTTAGTAACGATTTACGACTCTTAGTAAAATATAATTGCCTATCGCGCTACTATCTAATAGTGCTTATATACGATATCCTATAATCTAGACGTCTAATACTATTTTATTACTATAACTTATCTCTATTATATATAGGGTCCTTAGATCTCTTTACTATATACTAGTCTATAGCCCTTTTATAGATAGCGTGCCTTGTTTTTTAAATCCTAGTCTAATTTTTCTTTATCGATAAGCTTCTTTAGTTCGTTATACTAATACTTATGTCCTGGTTTTCCTTTTGCGTTCTAGAAGTTAAAGTTATTTTAGTATATTTCCTCGAGCGTATGCTAGATCTCCTTAGAGTCCTCTTTATACTTCCTATAATTAGCGTTCTTATAATTAACTACGTATTTCTAGTAGTATTCGGGTTATAATACCGATTTTTCGTAGTATATATTAAGAAGTCTCTCGTTCTTTTAATACTTTAGCGCTATTTAGATAGGTCTAATATATCCTTCTTACTATTATTCGTCGATTATTTATCGATATATTTTATAGGGTTTTAGTATTCCCTATATATTAATATGCTATTCTCGTGCTTTTTCTCTTATATATTTGGGGTATCTTAGTAAGGGGCAATCCCTATAACTTTCTCTATCGTATATCGGTATATAGATAATTTATCGAGTAATAGGATATCCTTGCTATATATATTAGTACTACTCCTATACTTTCCTAAAGGTATATGCATAGTAAGTAAGTAATATATATATCCCGTTAATTAACTAATCGCTTTAGTATTTAAGGGGTATGTTTTCGTTTAGTTCTAGGATAACTACCTTATGCGATACGTATTACGTAGTTGCCCTTTATTTATATAGGTCGTTTAATATATATAAGTTAGTAACGGCATATCCCTTTTACTTAGTAAGGAATACGTTATATCGTGCCTTAGTTCGGAAATATATTTAATAATCTAGGTAGATATATAAGGCCTATAAAATTTACGTATATAACTTATGCCTAGGTATAACCCTAGGGTTATCTCCGTATTCTATTTATAGGTATACGTCTCCTACGATTGCATTTATCGTATTAGTCGCGATAATAGTAATAGCGTAGTCTCTGCCTTTAGGCGCGGGTTCGTATTAGATAAGAGTAGATTATTATATCTCTATAAGAGGTTCTAGCTCTATTTATATACCGATATCGGTTATAGCGCTTGTTTTTATATTATCGTTTAATATTTCCTTTCCTTTAAGCGAGGCTCCGAGGGTCGCGTTTTCCCGATAGAGTATCGGTACTTCTAATCGTCCGTCCTCGGTCGCGCTAGGCATATAGTTCTTATCTTCGGAGCTAGTATTATTAATACTTCGTTTATCGTTAGACTTAAAGTATTACTTCGCATTATTAAATATCTCTAGTCTTTCTTCTTCTTCTATTAACCGTGATTATTATTTTACTTCGGCGATTATTCTATATCGCTCTTCTTCTTAGTAGCGATATCGTTGTTTAATCCGGTATAATTAGCGTATATCTTCCTAGAATTTCTTTCTATTTTATCATATCTATTTATTAGATACTCCTCCTAGATACGGGAATTCTATATATTCTTCTTATTATTATTTAAGCCTTCGTCCGTCGGTTACGCCTTATAACTTAGAGACTCCTCGTCTTCCTATTATAGTAATGGTTTTGCTCCCTTTTAGTTCTCTAGGGAACTATCCGCTACCTTATTTATCTAAGAGGTGCGTGTTATAGTCGTTATTATAGCATATAGTCTAGTTTAGGTTATTATAGTTAACTAGTTCCTTATTAATAGCGTTAAGGTGCTTCTTACCTTCCGGTATTAGCTTCTATCTAATCTTCTTAGGTTACTTATATTTACGGGCGAAGTGTCCGAACTTCCTATAGTTATAGCATTTCTTGCCTTCTTTTAGCTTAGTTTTCTATATTATGTCTAAGTCTATTCGTCCTAGACTAGAGTTATTATAGCATATAATAGGTTCTTTACGCTTTCGTTAAGAGTTACTAAAGTAATAGGTAGGGTTTCTATTCTACCCTTTTCTTACGTACCTCCTCTCTTCGCGTCTCTTATACTATCTATCGTCGATGCGTATAGCTATAGCGATATATTTAGCTAATATATCGGGTCGCTCTTCCTTATAGAGTTCGTCCTTAACGTCCTCCTTTAATCCCGAGTAGAAGGCTCTTATTAAGTAAGACTACTCCTATAGGATCTTTAAGATAATTTATCGGAAGGTTGCCGCGTAGTCCGACGCGGATCCCTTCTATCGGAGGTTATCGAGTT
>JPHH03000153.1:0-11666 GCA_000750105.3 Tolypocladium sp. Sup5 PDA-1
TAGATATATCGCCTCTTCTAACTAAGAATAGATAGTTCCTCGATTATAATAGGTAGGATTTTCTCCTAGTCCTTATAAGCTAGGCCTTGGTTTAGTAGATATTATAGAGTATTATTCTCTCGGTAGGGCTAGTAGCGACTTATACCTCGTTCTATAGGATAATATAGGAACTAAGAGCTATTAGAGTAAAGGATAAGAAATAAGGATAATATAAAGGCGACTAAGATAAAGAAGGAGTAGGGATAGAAAAAGAGGAAGACTAAGACATTAGCTTAACCTTATCTTTTTAAGTTACCCTTTATATACTACCTTTAAAGAGACTAGAATAGATAATAGCGCTAGTAAGACTAAAGTTAATAGACTTTACTAACCCTACTAATAGTAATATAATAGGACCCTTCGCGGGAATAGACCTAGAACGCTTTAGAAGAGTTATTAAAGATACTATTGCTATAGGGTAGATCTAACGCCCTATAGTTAGGACCTTTACTAGTAAGGATATTACCGAGTTCTTTCGTAAGTTCGAGAGAGAGATATTAGCCTACTATATTAGGGATAACGAAAAGGTCGCCTAGCTTAAGGGCTATATCTCTCTAGAAGAAGTAGCTTATATAAAGGTCCTCGTTAACGGTCTTAGCTAGGAAGAAGCTAAAGATACCTTAGTAAAGGAATACTATACCTAAGATATAGACTAACGCGAGACTACCTAGACTTAGCTTACCTATTATAATACTAAATATCCTAGAACCGTAGAAGAGGTAAAGGACTAGCTTAAGTAATATGCCTACCTCTAGCGTAAGGTTAAGCTAGTTAACTAGAAGAAGAGCGATTCATAGTCTCGAGATATATACTATGCTATGCCTAAGGAGCTTAATATCGCTATTATAGAAAAGTATAGTTATACCTTAGACTAGATAATTACGATAGGGTATGCTTAGCTTATAGATTATATTTAGAGCTACCTTAAGCCTTGCCTAGATATAGAACGTATAGATATAACCGCTCTCGTACCTATAAACCTAGGAAGTATAATTTATAAGGAATGCTATAATACCTTTATACCCTCTAAATTAAAGATAACTTTTAGGCAAGGATATACGAAGCCTATAGTAGTAATAGGGACGAGACTATCGGATCTATAGACTTAGGTTAAAGACCTAACCTCCTAGCTTACGGATATAAAAATAAACCTTACTAAGGAGTTTATAAAAGCTATAGATAAGATAAGGAACCTACTTATATAAGATAGTTATTAAGTAAAGGAGGATTATGCGAGTAGTAGCGCCCGAGCCCTAAATAGAGGCTAGATTACTAATTCCTATATCTAATTCTAGGAATTATTTAATTATAACTAATAAGATAAGCCCTATGTTAATATAGTCTCTAGTAATTACTAGAAGAGGGAATAGTATTATTAATACTATACTAGCTTTAATAGCTACCTTCCTCCTACTTACCCTAAATATAGGCATAATTCTAGTATTAAGCTATATATTTTTAATATAGAGATAATAATTATAAGTATCGGCTATATAGATAGGGTAAATATAATCATTCTAGTACTAGTTTAGTAGTTTATCGCTTATAGTACTTATATTTAATAACTAGTAATCTACTAGATTAAGGCCTACCTAGAGTACTTTACCTCTCCCCTTATCTTATAGGCTAAGTAGCTACCCTTAAGTTAGTAGCTAGACTAGGAGCCGACCTTTAAAGAAAAAGAGATCCTCGATAAGTTTATAATAGGCTATTTAAGGGCTATATAGAGCCCTAAACTACTCGAAACCGCTAATATTGCCTCTCGGCCTAAGCGGGATATAGGGGCGAGCAAGACCTCTATAATTATCTTTAGGAGGGACCTAGAATTAGTCTAAGATAAGGGGGAAGCTATCTATATTACTATTATAAGCATAGATACTATAGAGTATAATTAAAAGAGATAAAGATAGGAGGGCGAAGAAGCTCGTAAATAGATAGTACTACTAGCCTATATAATCCTAACCCTAAACCTATTATTTATCCCTAACTTAGAAGTACTGCGAGGGACCGAAAAGATAAATAGTGCTAACGAGATAGGGAGGGTGCTTACGTACTTTAAACCTCGCTTTAACCTAGAGTTAAAGTACGAACGCTTCCTCGAGAGTATTATATAAGAAGTTATATATAAGAAGGTCCCGATACCGCTTAATAACTTAGTTAAGTATATATTATAACTTAGATAAATAATCGGAGACTCTTATATTAATAAGGCTAAAGGGGTAGAAGAAGTTCGGCGAGAAACTAAGGAAAAAGGCAAGATAAAGCCTAGTAGGATTACTACTATAGCCTTTATCCCTTAAAACGCTAACTATATAGGGTCCTTACTAGATAAGTTAAGGGAGAGGCTTAATATCTCTATCTATAACGCTATAATAGCTTACGTAGAGAGGTAATTATTTAATATTAACCTAAGCTCTATAAGAGACGAAGAAGAAACCTATTTCTATAAACCTATAAAGATAGTATATTTAATCTATAGTACTAAATTTTTAGGGATAGCCGAATATATCTATAAAAGCTAAGAGGCTATAGGGCCTAAGGTAAATATAGTCCTAGTACCTCTAGTAATTATAGCTATATTATAAAGATACTTATTAAAGTATATATAGGACTTACTAAGGATATAAGTTAGGTTAAGATTATCCTTAGCGCTACCGCTAAGTATATTAGTTAACTCTAGCTCTAAGGGAAACCTAATTAATAAGAGATATATAGAAGTATATAGTCTTAAGATTACGTTAATTACCGCGTCTATAAGGTTATACTCTAGCGACCCTATTAAGATATATAGAGAAGTAATAACGAACCTATATATAAGTAGCGCCTAGATACTTATCTACCTCTATATCTTACCTAATAGCATGCTAATGCCTCTAATCTTAGGAATACTATTTATCTACGTAACTTAACTAACGTTCGATTACTCGCTAAGGAATAGGGATATGTATATTCGTTATTAGATAGGGATAATCTAGATTATTACTCTAGTAGTAAGACCTATTAGGTAGTAATATAATAATAAGCTCTTACGAGAAAACCCTAGTAAAGCTAATATAGTTAAATTCCTAAAAGAAGGAAGGAAGCCTATAGTAATAGAACCGCTAGTCTTAGATATAGCTAGTTAAGAGATCCTCGTAAGGGATATCCCGCTCGAAAGGGATAACTAAATCGTACTATTAGTTAGGTATAAAGCCACGCGAGATATCTCGAGCTTACTAATTAAAAGCGCTATCTAGTAATATTAGGTAACCCTAAAGGAAAAGAGAGACGAGCTAATTAGTTTATAATAATCCGTTAAGAGAGACTAGGTTAGAAAGACTATAATAGATAGTCCTATAGTTAATATACTCTTTAAAAGGAAGGGAGTTAAAGTTTATCCTAAAGATAACGTCCCTTCTAATAGCTCTATTCTTAAGGGAGACCCCTATTAGAAGATAAAGAAGTAGGAATCTATAAAAGCCTGCCTTAATACTAAAGGACTATTTATAGAATACCTAGTTAGTAAATTCTTAGCTATAGAAAAGGGAATATAACTATATAGAGAGTAGATTACTAATATTATAGGCTAAGTTAATAGGTTCTTCTAACTAAAAGAGAAGGAAATCCTACTCGAACTCTTATTTAACTAAGAGGCTGCCCTCGCCTAGGACTTCGTAGAATACGGAAAGGTTAATCTAGCTATAGCCCCTCTATAAGTTATTAAGACTGTGGACTATAAGGTATAGTAGGTAGGGAATATCCCTATCCCTCGGGGCTTAGAGGCGAAAGTTATTAAGCTTCTAAAGTCTTGTCTTAATAAAGGGATACTAGAAGAATCTTATAGCCCCTACTATAACCCCTACTTTCTAGTTATTAAAAAGGATAGAGGGCTTAGACTAATTAATTCTATAACCTAGTTAAACGGAGTTATAATTAGAGACGCCTTTATCCTATTAAGTATAGACGAATTTAGCAATAACTTCTTAATATATAAGATCTTATCCTTACTAGATTTCTTCTCTAGATATAACTAGGTTCCCTTAGACTAGATAAGTTAGGACCTTATAACCTTCTCTATACCCCTAGGTCTATTATAGATATATATACTCCCTTAAGGAGGAACGAATTCGGTAGCCTAGTTTATAAGGGTTATAATTTATATCCTCTTTAACCTAATTCTATATATCTACTAAGCTTTTCTAGATAATATAGTAGTTAGGGGGCCTAACGAGATATATAATAATAAGGAAACCTTATTAAGGGTCCGTAAATATATCTTAGAATACCTTACTAACCTCGATAAAGTTCTCTTAAATATTAAACTTACTAGATATATAATTTCTACTATAAAATCACGGTTTTATTAATAAGCTACTAAGATTATAGGGTATCTCTATAGTATAAGCGGCAGGAGCCCCGTAGAATCTAAGGTTAAGAAGATCCTCGAGTAAATAAGCTACTAAGATATTATAAAAGTAAGGTTTTTTCTTAAGATTATTAGATATTATTAAATATAGATTAGATACTTTATATAACTAGCGAGGCTACTTACCCTCTTACTTAAGAAGAGCGTAGACTAGGTCTAGGCTAAGGAATAATAAGCGGCGATAGATATATTAAAAAAGGCTATTAGCGAGCCCTTAATCCTAATCTACCTATACCTTAGGGAAGGATATAGGGAGGTGATTCTAATATATAATACTAGCCTAAAGGGATAGGGAGCTATACTTATATAGGTTATCGAAGGGAAAAGGTATCCTATTAGATTTAAAAGTAGCTATTAGTCTAAGTTAGAAAGTAGCTATAATACGATAAAGAGGGAATGCAAGGCTATCTTATATGCCCTACGGAGGCTATAGAGCTATTTATATAGAGTCTATTTTACCCTTAAAACTAATGCCTAGGTTCTTATAGATTAATTAAAGGGAGCTATTAAGGATATGCTAGGAGCCCTCGTTACCCGCTAGGTTAGCTATATCTTCCTTTTTAACTTTATAGTCCGCTATATAGCTAGGACTAAGAATAGTATAATAGATAGGCTCTCTCGTATACTAGAAGGACCTTCCGATATAGTAGATAAGGTAGCTAAAGGAGATATCGAGGAGTTCGTTAACTTTTACCTTAACGCGGTTACTAGCACTAAGTTAGAAGGAATTTACTCTAATAAGTCTCGAAGAATAGCTAATTACCTCTAGACGCTATAGAAACTATCTAGTATAAATAGCATAGAGTATAGAGCCCTATAGAAGAGATATAGAAAGTTCTTTATAGAAGGACGAAAATTATAGGCATGCCTAAGCTAAGAGGGACGAGGACCGGGACTTATCGTTAACGATATAGGAGAATAAACCTAACTAATACGAAGCTACTACTCTTAGCTTAGTTATAAAGGACGAGAAGTTATATACTAGTTCTTAAGGGATAGGTACTAGTAGTAGACCTTATAGAATAATATCTTAGCGGTTATTGCGATATACGAGCTATACTAGAAATTTGCCCCTTAAAGGCTATAGGAGCTTACGGTATTAACTATTCTAGGATATCTTATAAGTAAGGTATACTTTAATTATTAATATATTCCCTTTAATAACGGGATCCTTTACTTAATAGAAGCCTACTATAACCTTATAGGGTAGGTTAAGGTTAAACTAGTACCTAAGCTATCGATAAGGGCGATAATTAAGTTCGCGCTATCTATCGTCTATAGGTATAGTATTATAGTATAAGCTATTATAGATAGGGGGCCTAAGATAAAGTTAAACTTTAGGACTATCCTTAAAGGCCTTAGCATAAAGGTTATCCCGATCTCGGCGTATAATCCTAAAGTAAACTTATAAGTTAAGGTTAGGCACTAGATTTTAATCTCTTCTATAGCTAAAATAGTCGCGATATAAAGGTAGAAGGGGAAATAGCTTCGTTTACTCGATTAAGTAGTCCTCGCTAACTATATAGTAGTCCGCTACTTATACGGAATATCCCCCTTTTACCTAATATATAGATAGGAGCTAATTTTACTATTAGAAGTAGAAAATCCTATATAACGTCTTATTAACTAGGATAAGGTTATATCGTTAATAGATCTCTTTAAAGCACGCGTATAGATACTAGCCTATAAGGCTAAAGATATCGAAAAGGCCTATATAAAAGTAATAGCCTTCTATAAGTAGCTCGTAGACTAGACTAATAAGTAGAATCGTTATATTATTAGAAAAGATGCCTTAAACCTAGGGGACCTTATCCTAGTATATAATATAAGGAGATTAAATAATCTCTTATAAGTAGCAAAGCTATAGATACGCTAGACTAGCCCCTTTTGCATTATATCTCGAGCCCCTTTTTCTAGCGCGTATAGACTATAGACGCTTAATAGGATTAAACTTAATAAAATAATTATAGGGGAATATATTAAGAAGTTTATTAAAGGGCCTAATAGCTAGTAGTTATTAGATATAGACGATTAGCTATTATAGGATAAACTCGCTATATTAGCAAGGACCCCCTAGGGGAGTAATTAAACTATAGTTAATAACTTACTTATAACCCTAGCTTAAGAAGGGTTAGATAAGATAGTCTTATAAAGCGCTAGTTATATAATAGCGCTAGATAACGATTTTCCCTTAGAAGATAACGATAAAGATAAAGATAAGGGCGTTAAAGAGACTTAGGGAGGTAAAGACTAACTCGCCCCTTCTTATAAAGGACCTCGCTAGTTACTAGAAGTATAGCTCCCGCGACTAGCTTAAACTAAGAAAGATAAGTATAACGCTATCGAACTCTAGTATATCTACTCGTTATTAAAAGAGAGATAGCTACGCTAGCTTTATTCCTAAGGTTTCTGCTAGAGCCTAGTTCCTATAGTTAGGGAGGAGGTAGCTAGTACCGTAAGGATATCGCTGTATTTACTATAAGAACGGGTATACTATAATAGATAGTAGCGAACCTTAGAAAGTAGAAAAAGGATAAGTAAAAATCTTTATAAGTAACTAACCCTCGACGATAGTAAGATAAGAGTTAGGGGGTAATAGATAACTATTATTATAAGACTACTATTACCTTTACTATAGAAATAACTATATTATAATAGATAGTAGTAAGTATTAAAAGATAATTAAGGAGGTTTTCTACTTACTTATTTACTAATAAAATTATAATAGACTATTAGTACTAGTTAAAATCTACCTTTAAACTATATACCTTAGCTATTTACTTAAGAGTCTTCTAGATACTCCTAGCATTCCTTAATAAACTACCCTAGCTTAAGGCACTAGAGCTTATCTTAACTAGCCTAGCCTACTCTAGTACTTTATAATTATAACGAGGATCGAATAAATAAGGATAATAGTATAGGACTCGAGGGGTATCGGCCGCGTTTACGAATTCCTTAATAACTTATAGAATTACCTAGCCTACCTTTTCCCCTATAAACGAGGCTCCTAAGTAATATATATCCTTATAAGATATAGGCGCGTAACCGCGATAATATCGCTACTCGTATATAGTCGTTTATATAGAATACTATATATAATTTATATAAGAGCCCCCTATAACGCCCTCTATAGATATATATTCATAGAAGGGGTATATAACGTATTCCTACGCGGATATCGCCGAAGAGGACTAGGCCTAGATATAGCCTCTATAATAGGTATAGTTATATAAGCTAAAGGAAGTAATAATAAGCGCGGTAATATATTCTTAATGATTAAATAACTACCTAAAGAAGTATCCTATAGGATATGCTATTTCTATAGGGATATAAACTTAGCGAGAGATAAGATCGCGTCCCTCGAGGGACTTCTAGAAGGACTTGCTAGAGTACTTCTCGATAAAGTAGGTAAACGGGGTTATATCCCTAGTATTATAGTAAATCCTATAAGGAGCGTATTCTAGCTATACTTCGCGAAAAGCTACTTTAATAAAGATTAGGAGGTTAAGGTAACTAATATTATTACCGCCGAGTACCTAAGTCTCGATATAGCTATAAGTCTAAGAAGAGACTATAGTTAGTAAAGGAAAGGCTATAATAGATAGTATTACCTTACTCTATAATAATTATTATTAAGCTTTATTAGTAAAGAGGTATAACCTCGCTAAGATATACGCGATATAAGAGAAAGCTATATTATAGGAAGCTTCTTTATTATAAGAGCCTAGTAGTCTAGTAATTCGTAGTAGTCCTTAGCCTATAGCTTCTCGAAGTTAACTATAAGGTTAGCTATAATAGAAGAGTTAATAAAGATATAAAAAAGGAAGAAGTTAAAAGTATAAGGAAAAGAAGAAGTATACTATTTATTAGTAAGGCCTAGAGGAAGAAAGGGGGGGTATTATTAAGGTATAAATATAAAGAAAATACTTAGCGCCTTAATATTAGATAAAGACTAGTAAATTATATACTTAGAAGTTATAGGGCTAGGAGAAAATTCTCTCTATGCGATAAATAAACGGCGAGAAGGGACTCCTACTATAGGAGAAATAGTATAGGCTTCGCACCTATACTTAGTAAGGATATAGGAGATATAATACGAGCTAATAGAGAAGCTACTTAAAAATCTATAGTTATTATAAGAGAAGCTATATAAAAACTTATATTAACTAGACTTAAGCTACTCGAGCATGCATTAACTACCCTTATTTTTAGGTAAAGACTAGTAAGCTAGCTATAGGACTCCTTAAGATAAGATAAGAGCGAGCTTATTTCCTAATAAGTAATATATACTTTATATCTTATAAATACTCTTCTTCCGCGGCTATTATTAAAGAGTTAAGTACTTTACCTTATAAATAGCGTCTATAAACTACTTTAATCTCCCTCTTATATTACTTTATAAGCTTCCCTCCTTTATAATATTTAGAAGTATGCTATTTTATTATAAAAAATAAGCTTACTATTAATAAACTCTTTCTCCCTTCGTTAGTAACCTCCTATCTCGATAAGTAGTTAATAATATTAAAGATTAACCTTTCCTCTTAACTAGCCTACTCTCCTTAATTATAATATTTAAAACTAACTCTTTACCTACTATTTTAAGTATAGTATTACCTTATGCTATGCTTAAATAATAGAGGTATAGTATAATATAGAGTATATTAGCTTAGCGCGGTATAATACCCTTCCTATAGATAAGGCTATTTTCTTTCGCAAAAGCAAGTATATACTAAATAGCTATATAAGATATATTATCCTAGAGGGAGGATAAGGGAGCTTTTACTAGGAAGATAAGCTAGAAGCTAGGGAGGTACTCGCTATTCTATATAAGGTATAGCCTACCTTTATTATAGCGCGAGAATATTAGCTATATAACCTACTTTAAATTGATAAGTATAAGATAAACTTTAACGATATATTATAAGCCTTCGCCTAGGTTAAAAGGTAGTTAAGGTTCCCTAAAGATAGGCGTTAGGGTAATTATCTCGTAGATATCTATTATTTTCTTATAGAAGCTAGTAATAAGGAATAGATATTAAACTTTATTATAATCTTAATAATAAAGGCCCTTATAAGAGGGATTAAATATATTATAGCGATACCTAACGATATAATAATAATTATAATAGAAGATAATAGTACTTTAACTTATATAGGCAATAAGTAAGAATCGGATATCTTCTAGAAATGCCCTAGTTTAGATATAAAGGTTGCTAGTAGCGATAGGATATTTAATAAACCCCTTTATAATAGATAATATAAGCGGCGCTTATATATAGGATTAATTAACTTTATAAAGAAGATAAGTAGTAAATATTACTAGGGAAGCTTTGTTTAGGATAGGAAGACAGGGAACCTTCTAGTATCGGACTTTATAAAGTAAGGAAGGAAGGCTAGACTTATAGCGGTTATTAGGGTATAGCGATAGATCCTATATATAAACGACTACCCCTATAACTTTATATACTTCCTAATACCTAGAAGTTCGTAGAACTAGTAATAGGAATATAGTTATATAGCTATAATAACCCTATAGTATTAAGTCCGTGGAATAGTTAAGTTATAGCTATAAGATATAAATCTAGCTAAATATAGCTTTAGGATTTAGAAAGATATAACTTTCTTATAGGGCGAGGCTAACCCGGACTAGGAATAGCGTTTCTAGGATTAAGTAATATATTATAAGGGCTAAGGAAAGGATAGCTACGATACTCTCCTTAACTAAATAATTAACTTCCTTAAAAGCGTTATAGCTAACGAGCTCGGAATTAGAGGAGGAAACGAGTTCTAGCTTAGGTATAATAAGGGCGCTGCCTTCTAGTATTTTAATAATACTAAGGTATTACTTAAAGCCCTATACTTCCCTTTTCTCTAGAACGCCTTACTTACTATAATTAGGGGCATATGCTTATTCCCTAGGATATTAGTAAACGCGACTTATCCCTATAACTATATTATACTAGTAAGATATAGTTCGACTATAGTAATTAACCCCTTTTATTTTCTACCCTATAAGTAACCCTAGCGCGAAGATACGTAATAGAAACTATCTCTCCCTTAGAGAGTTAAGAGGAATCGAATATAAAGGGAATAAGGTTATATAGTAATAAGAATATCGAGGAGACTTCCCTAGAGCCCTAAGGGACTAATTAATCTCGGAAGCCTAGAACTATAGCTAGTTCTATAGACTCCTTAGCGCTTTACGTCTCCCCCTATAATATTATAAGGAAGCGTATTTATATTATATAGGATACTAAGGATAAGCTCGAGCTAGGACCCCTTTAATAAAATAACGCTAACTCTAAGGGCATAACCTTCTTTATCTCGAGAATAAATAATACCTATAAGAGGAACCTCTAGCACGCCGACCCCTTAGCTAAGGTATCTTTAGATAAGTACCTATAACTTAGTTCGATAGATATACTAGGACCGCCTTAGTAATAAGTCTACTTAGGGCTTACTACTAAACTTAGACGTTAAACTAACCTATGCCCTATTATACCTCTAGAACTCTCGCGCCTATAACTTAGTTCGATAGATATACCTAGACCGCTATAGTAATAAGTCCGCTTAGAGCTTACCGCTAACCTTATATACTAGATCGATCTACGCCCCGTTATACCTCTAAAGCTCTTGCTCTAGCGGGTTAGTTAGCTAGATATTAAGGGTAGAATATACTAACGATAAGTTCCGTTATAAGCGAGTTAAAGGGGAATAGATAGTCTTAAATAGCTCTAATAGGGGTAACGGCGATAATAAGCTATATATAATAGGTAGAGGCGGCTATACTATAACTATAGAGCTTATAGACGCGCTTAGTAGACTCTTTAAGAAACGCGCTATAGTTCTATTTATTAAGTTTAATAGAGGATATACTATATCTACCGCGCTAGGGCTTATTAACTATAACTCTTAGTAGTATTTAGAAGACTAGCTACTACCGCTTACCTAGTCCCCTCGCCCTATAGCTAGGCCTTCTAGGGCTAAACGCGCTATAAGGCGATAAGAAGAGAATATAGCGCGGATAGAACGTAAGAAGATCGAAAGGGACATAGACTAGCTATAGCTTAATATACCGCGAGCTAAGAGGACCTAACGTCGCTAAATAGATAGTCCCTATATTCCTTTATTTCGTTTCGTTATTTCTTTTATCTATAGTTAGGGAGGTAATAGGATAGTTTAGTAGAGCTAGAGTTCGGGCTCGTTACTAGGATTACCTACG
>JPHH03000154.1:0-11584 GCA_000750105.3 Tolypocladium sp. Sup5 PDA-1
GAAAGGGACGCCGAAAACAAACTCGATAACCTCCGATAGAAGGGATCCGCGTCGGACTACGCGGCAACCTTCCGATAAATCATCTTAAAGATTCCGTGGGAGTAGTCTCACTTGATAGGAGCCTTCTACTCGGGATTAAAGGAGGACGTTAAGGACGAACTCTATAAGGAAGAACGACCCGATATATTGGCCGAATATATCGCTATAGCCGTACGCATCGACGATAGATAGTATAAGAGACGCGAAGAGAGGAGGTACGTAGGAAAAGGGTAGAATAGAAACCCTACCCGCTACTTTAGCAACTCTTAACGAAAGCGTAAAGAACCTATTATATACTATAATAACTCTAGTCTAGGACGAATAGACTTAGACGCGATATAGAAAACTAAGCTAAAGGAAGGTAAGAAATACTATAACTACGGGAAGTTTAGATACTTCGCCCGCGAATGTAAGTAACCTAAGAAGATTAGATAGAAGCTAATACCGGAAGGTAAGAAGTACCTTAACGCTACTAATAAGGAACTAGTTAACTACGATAACCTAAACTAGACCGCGTGCTATAACGATAACTATAACACGTACCTCTTAGATAAGTAAGGTAGCGGATGGTTCCCTAGAGAACTAAAAGGAAGCAGAACTATCGCTATAACGGGAAGACGAGGAGTCTCCGGGTCACGAGGCGTAACCGATAGACGAAGGCTTAAATAGCAATAAAACGAACACGTAGAATTCCCGTATCTAGGAGGAGTATCTAATAAATAGATACGATAAAATAGAAAGAAATTCTAGGAAGATATACGCTAATTATACTAGATCGAACGACGATATCGCTACTAAGAAGAAGAGCGATATAGAATAATCGCCGAAGTAAAATAATAATTATAGTTAATAGAAGAAGAAGAAAGGCTAGAGATATTTAATAATATAAAGTAATACTCTAAGTCTAACGACGAATAGAGTATTAACGATACTAGCTCTAAAGATAAAAACTATACGCCTAGCGTAACCGAGGACGGACGATTAGAAGTACCGATACTCTATCGGGAAAACGCGACCCTCGGAGCCTCGCTTAAAGGAAAGGAAATATTAAACGACGATATAGAGACAAGCGCTATAACCGATATCGGTATATAAATAGAGCCAGAACCTCTTATAGAGATATAACAATCCGCTCTTATCCGATACGAACCCGCGCCTAAGGGCGGAGACCACGCTATTGCTATTATCGCAACCGATATAATAAACGCAATCGCAGGAGACGCATACCTATAAATAGAATACGGAGATGACCCCAGGGTCGTACCCGGGCATGAGTTACATACGCAAATTTCATAGGCCTTATGCATCTACCTAGACTGCCAAATATATTTCCGAACTAAGGCACGACACGACGTATTCCCTACTAGGTGGAAGGGATACGCCGTCACCGACCTATATATATTAAACGACCTATATAAATAGAGGGCAACTACGCGATACGTATCGCATAAGGTGGTTATCCTAGAACTAAACGAAAACATACCCCTTAAATGCCGAAGCGATTGGTTAATTAACGGGATATGCATATTACTTACTTGCTATATATATACCTTTAGGAAGGTATAGGAATAGCACCGATATATATAGCAAGGATATCCCGTTACTCGATAAACTATCTACGCACCGATATGCGATAGAGAAAGTTATAAGGATTGCCCCTTGCTAGGATGCCTAGAGCATATAAGAGAAAAAGCACGAGAATGGCATATTAATATATAGGGAATACCGAAACCCTACGAAATATATCGATAAATAATCGACGAATAGTAGCAAGAAGGATATATTAGACCTATCTAAATAGCGCTAAAGTATTAAAAGAACGAGAGACTTCTTGATATATACTACGAGAAATCGGTATTGCAACCCGAATGCTATTGGAAATACGTAGTTAATTACGAGAACGCTAATTATAGGAAGTATAAAGAGGACTCTAAGGAGATCTAGCATACCCTCGAGGAAATGCGCTAAAATAACTTTAACTTCTAGAACGTAAAAGGAAAGCTAGGATATGAGTATTGGTATAACGAACTAAAGAAGCTTATCGATAAAGAAAAATCAGACTAGGATTTAAAAAACGAGGCACGCTATCTATAAAAGGGCTATAGACTAGCATATAATAAAGAGATCCAAGGACCCTATGTATAACGGAGATAAGTTATGGCAATAAAACGGTATTGGATGTCTAGATTATAGGATATCGTATGCAAGCACTGTTGGATAGTGGCGCGATAGGTAATTATATTTTACTAAGAGTCGTAAATCGTTACTAACTCCTATGGACGTAAAAGGAAGAGCTATATACGCTCTAAAATATCGAAGGAGAATCCTTTAAGTATAATAACGGAATTATTAATATAGAGATTAATTACCTCGATATCTTGATTTAGGACGACGAGATTAAGCTAACTTCGACGTTATGGATATATTAGGGCACGACCTAGTGCTAGGATATCTATGGCTATGGATGAGTAACCTAACGATTAACTAGAGGATAGGCTAACTGCGTTTAGAACGAGAACGCAGCCCCCTAGGATTGGAAGATTAGAAAAGAAGTGAAATTTCACGATAACTTAGTTACTAAAGCAGGGATATATAAAATACGCTCTTAAATAAGACGTTATGGGCGATAAAGACCTAAGTAGTGACTAAACACGGCTCTATAACCTAGCATATAACATAACAAAAATAAAGGAAAGAACCAGAAGATCCGAAGAGTTATTGCCGCTCTTAGGAGAGACCTCGAACAAATCACGATAATATTAAATCGATAAACGATAGCCTATACGGAAGATAGAATAAAGAACGTTTCATAATAGAATACTATAGGTATAAATAACTATTTCGAGGAAGAACTCGAAATAGACTACCGGAATATAGTTAATGGGATTATAGGATCTACTTAAGGAAGGAACGATACCCTTATTCTTATAAAATATATAACCTTTACGAAAAGCAACTCGAAACGCTATGCGACTATATCGACGAAAATCTAAAGAAAGGATATATACGGCCATTAATATCTAAAGTAGGATATCTAGTTATATTCGTCCTAAAGAGAATAGAAAACTCTGACTTATTGTCGACTACCGACGTATTAACGCCGATACTATTAAAGACCGCATACCGCTGCCTCTTATCTCGGAGATAAAAGATAGGTTAGCTAGTATAAAGTAGTTCACGGCGCTCGACCTTAAAGGAGCCTATAACCTTATTAGGATAAAAAAGGGACACGAATAGATAATAGCTTTCCGGACGAAATTTAGACTATTTAAGTACTTAGTAATGCCCTTCGGGCTTACTAATACGCCGGTAACCTTTTAGTAAATAATTAATAATATCCTACGCGAATATCTCGATATATTCGTAATAGTATACCTCGACGATATCCTAATCTTCTCGAGAGATCTTAAGGAATATAAGGAATACGTTTATAAGGTACTATAAGTACTCTAGAATACGAAGTTACTAGTTAAACTAGAAAAAAGCAAGTTCTATATATAAGAAGTAGATTTCCTCGGATATACTATTATCCTAGGAGAAATACGAATATAATAAGATAAGATTAAAGTAGTCTAAGAGTAGCTAACGCCTACTAATATTAAGGAAGTTTAGGGTTTTAATAGATTCGCTAACTACTACTAATACTTTATTAAGGGAATAAGTATATATACGATACTACTTTATAACTTAACGAAGAAAGAAATAACCTTTATATAAAAACTAGAAACTAAATAAGTATTTTAGAAGATTAAGGATCTAATTACTTTAGAACTAGTCTTTGCTATCTTTAACCTAGAGTTATAAGTTAAACTCGAAATAGACGCCTCTAACTAAGGGTTAGGAGCATAAATCAGATAGCGAGATAAGAATAGGAAACTAAGGCTAATAGCGTTCTATTCTAAGAAACTATCTAGCGCCGAACTTAATTACCTTATCTACGATAAAGAATTCCTCGCTATTATTAACGCCTTTAAGGAATAGAGATACTATCTCTTAGGAAGTAAGTATAAGGTTAAGGTTTATACTAACTATAAGAATATTATATATTTCGCTATAACTCAATAACTTAGTAGACGATAGATTAGATAGGTAGAATATCTCTTAGAATTCGATTATGAGATTATCTATCGTAAGGGATCTAAAAACAGACGAGTAGATACTCTTAGTAGAAGACTTAATTATAGCTCGGGAGAAGCTCCTAACGCGGGATAGATCCTAGAGCTTAATAAGGAAATAGGCAACTACTAATAGAAATAATTAAATATAGTATTTAAGGTATAAGACAATAACCTAATACTCTAGAAAATTAAAGAATAAATAGAAGAATACGTTATATATATCTAAGAAGTACTAAACGGATATAATATAGAATATTCCGAATAGAAGAATACGTTATATATATCTAAGAAGTACTAAACGGATATAATATAGAATATTCCGATATACTTATATATAATAATAAAATATAGTTACTACCGCTATTATAGGAAGAAACTATTAAGGAGTTCTACGAATACTTAATATATAGATATTAGGGAATTAGGAAAACGATAGAATAAATACGACGAAAATTCGATTTTTCTAGAATAAAGGAAACTATTAAAGAGGTAATCGGCAAGTACGCCCTTTACGCACGAAGCAAAGCCTTACGATATAAACCTTATAGAGAATTAAAACCGCTACTAGTTCTAGTTAAACTATAGGACTCGATCGCGTTTAACTATATTACGAAGCTACTATTATTAAAGGAACCTATAACAAAGGTAGAATACGATAGTATCTTCGTAGTTATAGATCGACTTACTAAGTATAGGTACTTTATCCTATATAAGGAAGTAAGTAATATAGAAGATCTTATATATATATTCCTAAGGACGATCGTATATAATTATAGATTACCGAACGAGATTATCTCCGATAGAGGAACTATATTTACTACGAACTTCTAGCAAGCATTAATAGCTTAGCTTAGCATAAAATATAAGCTTAGCATAGCCTACTACCCTTAAATAGATAGGCAGACTAAATAGTTAAACTAAATACTTAAATAATACCTTTATTATTATATTAACTATAGATAGGATAACTAGGTTAAATAGTTACTAATAGTATAATTAGCTTATAATAGCTTAATTATAAAAGCTACGAAGGTTTCGCTATCGTACGCTAACTTCGGGTATAACCCTAAAGTATATCGAGTTACCTAATAAGGACTATAGGCAGAACGAGCTATACTTTAAGCGGATAAACTAAAGGAACTTTATAAAGAGATAAAGAAAGAACTTAAATATATTAGATAAAGGATATCGATATATACTAATAAGAAAAGATTAAAGGGACTAATCTTTTAGGAGGGAGATATAGTCTACTTACTTTAACGAAATATTAAAATAAAGCGACTAAGCGATAAATTAGATTTTAAGAAACTTAGACTATTTCTAGTTAAGAAAGTTATTTCTATAACTAATTACGAACTTTTATTACCTAAAATAATAAAGATATACCCTATCTTTTATATTTCGCTACTTAAAATAGTACTATAGGACGTAGAAATATAAGACTATATCGAAGTTATAGACGATAATAAATACGAAGTTAAATAAATATTAGATTTAAGAATATATAATAAAGAATAATAATAGCTAATAAAATAGAAAAACTATAGATACGAAGAAAATACTTAGGAACCTATTAGGTATTTAACGAACTACCGCCTATTATTACGCTAGTATCGCTAGAAGAACCTTAAATAACTAGTCCTAGGATATCCGATAAAGAAAGATCGAGATTAAAGCTAGACTAATTAATCGCCTCGTATAAATAAGCGGCTTATACTTAGGCAAAGGCATAGGCCTCTTATTACTATACCCGCTTAAGCTCCTTTTAGCGAGACTCTGCTTCCCGCTAATCGGCCTCTTCGAGCTCCTTAAGATCTAAGAGATCCCGATAGACTATTTCTACTCCTTTTATATAAAGTAATTTTCGTATTTTTCATAAACGAACTAGACGAGCTAACGCCTCGTTAATCTCTCTCTCTATCTATCGACGACGCTCTAGTAATAACTCCTCCGCCTTCTCCTCTTTACGCTTAAGGCGCTAAAGCTCCTCGTTAATCTATTAAACTACGAGGGTTAGTAGGGAAAAGGCCGATAGGGGACTAAGATACTATAAACTAGAAGATATCGGAGTACGAGAAGTATTATAGGAGCGACTAGCTAAATAATAATATAAATAACGACGGATATCGCTTACTACTATATACGAAACGCTTTTTTTAAAATAGCGCGAATAAGGGGAGACTTCGAACCCTTGCGTAGAAATAAACATAGCTATAGTCGCGCGATTATTCGAGGAACGCGATTTTAACGATTTCTTAATATAACCTAATATAGCATTAGTAGGATATTCCGAGGGATTACGGAAATAGGTTACCGCACCTATAAATGCGGGCATAGGCGTAGTATTTATATAATAGGTACTAATAGTAGGTCTCGGGGACGAAGACCTTCGGAGAGGGGATATTATATTATAACCTAGGCTAACGGGCCACGGGATAGGCCGGCTATGCAAGCGCTATACGGGCTATATAGAATAATAGTTAGAACGATAGGCTAATAGGGACTATAGTATACGATATTTACTAGGTAGTTAGTAAATACTAAGCGAATAGCATACGGGAGTTCACTCGGTGGTTAGTAAACTACGAGTAAATACTCTAGTATATAGGACCCCCTAATTTCCTTACTATAGCATAGATACCTCGCTAGCTTTTAATAATACTCTTTAATTACGATTAACTATCTAGGATATTCGATCTATTACTATCGTAATAAGACTAGCCTAGTGCTACGCCCTAACCTTACCTGCTAATATAAACCTGCTAGTTTATCCCTTAGGAACCTAAACTATTATAATCGACGTAAGTCGTAACATTTATAAGCTTTTAAGATTTTAATAATAAAAAATCCTAGTTAATTCCTCCTATATTTTAAGATAGCCGTGGTTGCCTCTCCTTACCTCTTTACCTTTAACTTATACGATATAAAGACCTATATATATAGGTATTAATTTATAGACTATACGCCGCTATACTAATATTCTAACTTATATAGAGATAGTTACTCTAACTTATACGAGGATAGTCGCTCTAACTTATATAGCAACGGTCGCTCTAACTTATATAGGGATACCCGTCTTGCCTTACGCGTTAAGTAGCGCACTAACTTATACGATAACTCGTATTATTAACTAATAGCTAACTTCTTAAGCAAGGACTAACTCTATAACTTATACGATAATCGTTATACTTAGCCTTTAGTATATTCGTTCCCCCTTAATAAAACTAGTCTCTAGGGCGTAAATAACTTATCTTAATCGATAAGAGTACCTTTTAGCTATTACGAGAACTTTACCGATAAAAGAGAGGAACGAAAACTCTATACTACGATAAGCCTATTATAGTAGAGGCCTAAAATCAGGGTATTATAGAATAATACGACTATTATTTATACGAAGACGATACTAGGAAATAATGCCCTACTTAGCTACTAGGACGCGAGGAAGAGCTTCGGGTACGAAGTAAACGTAGGGAGAAAGCGGGCTATTTTAGTAAAGAAGCCTTATAGCGAGTTATAAAGTTACCTACTAGGAAATCCTTTATACCTCGATAACGAAGTCTATAAGAGGGCTAGACTATCTTACTCGGTAGATATATCGCCTCTTCTAACTAAGAATAGATAGTTCCTCGATTATAATAGGTAGGATTTTCTCCTAGTCCTTATAAGCTAGGCCTTAGTTTAGTAGATATTATAGAGTATTATTCTCTCGGTAGGGCTAGTAGCGACTTATACCTCGTTCTATAAGATAATATAGGAACTAAGAGCTATTAAAGTAAAGGATAAGAAATAAGGATAATATAAAGGCGACCGAGATAAAGAAGGAGTAGGGATAGAAAAAGAGGAAGACTAAGATATTAGCTTAACCTTATCTTTTTAAGTTACCCTTTATATACTACCTTTAAAGAGACTAGAATAGATAGTAGCGCTAATAAGACCGAAGTTAATAGACTCTACTAACCTTACTAATAGTAATATAATAAGACCCTTCGCGGGAATAGACCTAGAATACTTTAGAAAAGTTATTAGAGATACCGTCGCTATAGGGTAGATCTAACGCCCTATAGTTAGGACCTTTACTAATAAGGATATTACCGAGTTCCTTCGTAAGTTCGAGAGAGAGATATTAGCCTACTATATCGGGGATAACGAAAAGGTCGCCTAGCTTAAGGGCTACGTCTCTCTAGAAGAAGTAGCTTATATAAAGGTCCTCGTTAATAGTCTTAGCTAAGAAGAAGCTAAAGATACCTTAGTAAAGGAATACTATACCTAAGATATAGACTAATGCGAGACTACCTAGACTTAGCTTACTTATTATAATACTAAACGTCCCGGAATTATAGAAGAGGTAAAGGACTAGCTTAAGTAATATGCCTACCTCTAGCGTAAGGTTAAGCTAGTTAACTAGAAGAAGAGCGATTCGTAGTCTCGAGATATATACTATACTATGCCTAAGGAGCTTAATATTACTATTATAGAAAAGCACGGTTATACCTTAGACTAGATAATTACGATAGGGTACGCTTAGCTTATAGATTATATTTAGAGCTACCTTAAGCCTCGCCTAGATATAGAACGCATAGATATAACTACTCTCGTGCCTATAAACCTAGGAAGTATAATTTATAAGGAACGCTATAATACCTTTATACCCTCTAAATTAAAGATAACTTTCGGGCAAGGATATATAAAGCCTATAGTAATAATAGGGATAAGACTATCGGATCTATAGACTTAGGTTAAAGACCTAACCTCCTAGCTTATAGATATAAAAATAAACCTTACTAAGGAGTTTATAAAAGCTATAGATAAGATAAGGAACCTACTTATATAAGATAGTCGTCGAGTAAAGGAGGATTACGCGAGTAATAGCGCCCGAGCCCTAAATAAAGGCTAGATTACTAATTCTTATATCTAATTCTAGGAATTATTTAATTATAACTAACGGGATAAGCCTTACGTTAACGTAGTCTCTAGTAATTACTAGAAGAGGGAACGGCGTTATTAGTATTATACTAGCCCTAATAGCTACCTTCCTCTTACCTACCCTAAATATAGGCATGATTCTAGTATTAGGCTATATATTTTTAATATAGAGATAATAGTTATAAGTATTAGCTATATAGATAGGGTAAATATAATCGTTCTAGTACTAGTTTAGTAGTTTATCGCTTATAGTACGTATATTCGACGATTAGTAATCTACTAGATCGAGGCCTACCTAGAGTACTTTACCTCTCCCCTTATCTTATAGGCTAAGTAGCTACCCTTAAGTTAGTAGCTAGACTAAGAGCCGACCTTTAAAGAAAAAGAGATCCTCGATAAGTTTATAATAGGCTATTTAAGGGCTATATAGAGCCCTAAACTACTCGAAACCGCTAATATTACCTCTTAGCCTAAGCGGGATATAAGGGCGAGTAAGACCTCTATAATTATCTTTAAGAGGGACCTAGAATCGGTCTAAGATAAGGGGGAAGCTATCTATACCGCTATTATTAGCGTAGATACTATAGAGCATAATCGAAAGAGATAAAGATAGGAGGGCGAAGAAGCTCGTGAATAGATAGTACTACTAGCCTATATAGTCCTAACCCTAAACCCGCCGTTTATCCCTAACTTAGAAGTACCGCGAGGGACCGAAAAGATAGATAGTATTAATAAGATAGGGAGGGTGCCTATATACTTTAAACCTCGCTTTAACCTAGAGTTAAAGTATAAACGCTTCCTCGAGAGTATTATATAAGAAGTTATATATAAGAAGGTCCCGATACTACTTAATAACCTAGTTAAGTATATACTATAACTTAGATAGATAATCGGAGACTCTTATATTAATAGGGCTAAAGGGGTAGAAGAAGTTTAGCGAGAAACTAAGGAAAAGGGTAAGATAAAGCCTAGTAAGATTACTACTATAGCCTTTATCCCTTAAAACGCTAACTATATAGGGTCCTTGCTAAACGAGTTAAGGGAGAGGCTTAATATCTCTATCTATAACGCTATAATAGCCTATATAAAGAGGCAACTATTTAATATTAACCTAAGCTCTATAAGAGACGAAGAAGAAACCTATTTTTATAAACCTATAGAGATAGTATATTTAATCTATAGTGCTAAACTTTTAGGGATAGCCGAATATATCTATAAAAGCTAAGAGGCTACGGGGCCTAAGGTAAATATAATCCTAGTACCTCCGGTAATTACGGTTATATTATAAGGACGCTCGTTAAAGTATATATAGGACTTGCCGAGGATATAAGTTAGGTTAGGATTATCCTTAGCGCTACCGCTAAGCGCACTAGTTAACTCTAGCTCTAAGGGAAACTTAATTAGTAAGAGATATACGGAAGTATATAGTCTTAAGATTACGCCGATTACCGCGTCTATAAGGTTATACTCTAGCGACCCTATTAAGATATATAGAGAAGTAACGACGAACCTATATATAGGTAGCGCCTAGATACCTATCTACCTTTATATCTTACTTAATAGCATGCTAATGCCTCTAATCTTAGGAATATTATTTATCCGCGTAACCTAACTAACGTTCGATTACTTGCCGAGGAACGGGGATATATATATTCGTTATTAGATAGGGATAATCTAGATTATTACTCTAGCGGCAGGACCTATTAGGTAGTAATATAATAACGAGCTCTTACGAGAAAACCCTAGTAAAGCTAATATAGTCGAATTCCTAAAAGGAGGAAGGAAGCCTATAGTAATAGAACTACTAGTCTTAGATATAGCTAGTTAAGAGATCCTCGTAAGGGATATCCCGCTCGAAAGGGACGACTAGATTATATTATTAGTTAGGCATAAAGCCGCGCGAGATATCTCGAGCTTACTAATTAAAAGCGCTATCTAGTAATATTAGGCAACCCTAAAGGAAAAGAGAGACGAGCTAATTAGTTTATAATAATCTATTAGGAGAGACTAGGTTAGAAAGACTATAATAGATAGTCCTATAGTTAATATACTCTTTAAAAGGAAAGGAGTTAAAGTTTATCCTAAAGATAACGTCCCTTCCGATAGCTCCGTTCCTAAGGGAGACCCCTATTAGAAGATAAAGAAGTAAGAATCTATAAAAGCCCGCCTTAATACCGAAGGACTATTTATAGAATACCTAGTTAGTAAATTCTTAGCTATAAAAAAGGGAATACGACTATATAGAGAGCGGATTACTAATATTATAGGCTAAGTCGATAGGTTCTTCTAACCGAAAGAGAAGGAAATCCTACTCGAATTCTTATTTAACTAAGAGGCTGCCCTTGCCTAGGACTTCGTAGAATACGGAAAGGTCGATCTAGCTATAGCCCCTCTATAAGTTATTAAGACCATGGACTATAAGGTATAGTAGGTAGGGAATATCCTTATCCCTCGGGGCTTAGAGGCGAAAGTTATCGAGCTTCTAAAGTCTTATCTTAATAAAG